>JAUMTR010000027.1:14271324-14314823 GCA_032270685.1 Microctenopoma stevenorrisi | reverse complement strand
ACCCAGCGCTAGCTCCTTGTAAGTCGCTTTGGATAAAAGCGTCTGCCAAGTAAAGTAAAGTAAAGTAAAAGTAAAGTAAAGTAAAGTAAAAGTAAAGTAAAGTAAAGTAAATTGCACTGTCCACTTTGTTTTCAGCAGATTTAGGCTGCTAGAAATGTATAAAACCAACTGCCATACACCACTCAGTACTTGGCTACTCTCTGATTCTGCTTAAAAAAATGAATATTTGCTGTTTTGATTGGACAATTGGAGTTCGACACCCTAGACTAGATTTTGAGATATTTCAACCTCTTCCACTTTTAGTCGGACTTACTCTAAAATTGGTGTTTTTAGACTGAGCTGCAGAACCTACTGGTCCCATTGTGATGATCACTAAGATCTATACAGAACAAAAATGTGCAAAACTCAAAATTATACATCTTAAACATGGTCAATTCTAATACTTTACTATCATACGTTTCCATCATTATTAATACCAACTGTAGAAGCATTTGTGAAAATCAACTCATTAACCTAAGAGCCTGGAACAAGAAACTCATCACTTATACCTCCTGAGCAAATGCTATAAATGACTAAACCAAGTGTTGTATTCAAATAAATTGAAAGTAACTTAAACAATCAACAGAACACACCATATGGGACTTTGTATCTGCTGCTGCAACACAGCTGTGCTATCATAAACCACAAGTAGTAATGCATGTGATCGGCACAGTGCACTGTGGAGTGCATTTAGTCTTCATTAGATCTGTAACAGCAGCTACTCCCTAGCATAAAATAATAGCTTATTCATCTTTTTCTTAGCTTCATTTCAACTGATCAACTTGTTCGTCTGCTTAAACGTAGATCACTGCTTTTCGAAACCTTAAAAGTGAAGTGAGAACGATCAACCCTTTTAAAGATGGAAGATGGGACAGCAGCCCCACTAGATACTAACGTCACGACAAAACAGGGTGAAAATTGCTCTGTGGTTTGTGGGTGCGAGAGTGAAATGGCGATGTAAGAATATGTGTGTATATACAGCACTTAGCTCTGTTGTTAATTACGTGATGGTGAGGTAATGAGGTGTAAACCATGATTATTAAAGCCTGTACACTTTTGGGAACATATTTGGCCCTAATAACGTGTGGCCGCTGTAACTATTAAGTGATACGTTTTGAAAACCCACTCCAAGTCATTACATGGATGTTATTGTGGGGGAGATGGAAGCAGCACACAATTGACTTAGGCTGCTAGAAATGATACAACTGGTGGTATATGTTGTATATGAAGTGTCTGTGTAAACATCACCAGGACGTGGGCCAGGAGCGCACCGTTGTGTTATTTGTACATTGAGTGCTGTTCGTCATGTCAAAAATGTGAATGATTAGTTAAAAGATTTATTGTGTCTCAAATGTTAATAAATGGGACGCTTTGCGTTCCCAAAGAGTCCTCTCTGTCCATCCCGACAATCCCCTCCTAGCGGGACCTTTGCGGCTTATAGCATGGTGTGGCTAATATATGCACCAATCTGTAGTTTCCCTCAAATTTACCTGGTGCGGCTTATAATCAGGTGAGCTTTATGGTCCGGAAATTACGATACATCCCAGTTTTTACCGTGTGTGCATTAGGCAACGTTTCGTTTTCTGTTTTTAAATTGGAGTCTAATTGGCAACTTTCCTTACAAATCCAGCCCAATAATGTTTGTGTTGTGCATGTACATTGGTGTGTTGTCACACACACACGCACACACGCTTAAAGTGGGTGTGCACCACCATGGAACAACAGACGAAGCCCATGTCATTAGTACCCTAGTGGAGACTGTCTTTGATATGCGTATCCTTCTTGTTGTTTGATGGTGCTGGCCTTGTAGATGAAGCACAAGAATCAAATTATGCATTATGTACCAAGAGCGAAACACAGCATCAGTTAGACTAGTTTAGTTGCCTAGAACACACAGATCAAAGTGGGGTACGTATCCCAGACAAGATGGAGTGGAAGAGTCAACAGCTTCTAAAACACAAAAACAAACCCTTAATGCACAGAAAAATGTAGTATGTAAAATTTTGTGCCAACTCTGAATACTCCAGCAGCGGTGAGGCAGCTTCTCACCCCACATGATGCAGCTGCACCCAGAAAGACAACCTGTATGGACTGATAGAGAGGAACACTAAGCTATCCAGGATAAATAAATCATATCAATATTTTTAAAACTTAATCATGAAGACATTTTACAACTTTCCCAGACATGCTGCAACTAGAGTATTTTTATTATCATAACGAACATCAAATGTCTTCACAGTCACGGCAGTACACCAGAAATCTGTCCAATTCCAAGAACCAGAATCCTCAGTAACTTTCCTTCTTCATATTTTTACACCTCCTAATAAAGCAGTAACATGCTCAGTCCTTCATGACATTTGTAATAAATTCACAATAGCATGTAATTGAATGTATGAAGCACGGAGTGTGTTCTACACGATGTACGGCCAATGCATTAGATCTCTGTGTTACTCACCAGCGTTTTAAAGACATCAGCTTCAGTTCAACCGCACCCTTTAATAAACCTATAACCCTGTTGTAGTTCCAATATGTATTATTTGGCAGCTGTCCAACAATACATTCCCCAAGGGAACCAATAAAATATGTCATAATCTGACCACTACTTGTTGTAGTTATACAGTATACTGTCAAAAATACACGTTCTGCTTATAAAATCTGCCTTTTCTGCTTAATATTAGCCATTACAGCAAATATAATTACCATTAAACTAATTGACCAGAACCCCAGTTTGTGCGTCTCATAGATAGCTGCTGATAGTGCTTTGCCTGCAGCAGCAAATAGGTACAAAACAAAAATGTCAGCTCAACAGCCTACGCAGGTACAAGTCTAGCTCCACTAGGCATATGTGTTCCTTCATTCTAAGTAACTTTACCATTCACTGACTCCTCAATTTATTTAATTATTTATGTGTCGTTTATATGCACTGCTAGTGAGAAAAAACACTCGGACATAGCAATGTGTAGGAAAGCCCACCCTTACAGGAGGAGGGGGAGGAGTAGAGAGAGGCCAGTGTCTGTTCAGGACTTTGGTCCCATGATCAGTGATGTGCAAAGATGCGAACCAAACTATATCTATTTGGTATTGCTTCTCCTACTCCACTATCTCAAGCTCCTTCATCCCCAGAGAGCTGACATTTCACGTTTCAAGTGCCAGTTTTCTTTGCTAGACCTCCTACCCTTTACCTGCTGCCTGGCTGCCAATGCAGCACCTAACCCTGCAGATGGTAGACATGCATGGCAGCTATTGATGGAAACAGGCTAAACAAATGTTGCATTGAATACAATTCAGTATTTTGGATGTGACTGCAAATTACATGTTGTACTGATTATTCAGAGATTATGCATTTTTATTTGATGATGTTGGTGCAGTTTAAAGTTCCTGTTAATTAAAAATAAAGTGACCGTGGCAGATGTTTATTGTCAAACAGAGACTCTAGGAGAGAATGCAGAAGAAAGACAAAGTGGAGTCAGCTTCCTAATTAACTTTCTCCGAAAACTCAAAACTGTTTCACATGGATAAGTTTGTCACTTGCACACTTGCATTCACGCATGTGCCCAAGCACAACCCCCACACGCATTAAGAAGCAGACAGCGGTGTGACTTTAAGTCTCCTCTTCTCTATTCCCTGGAGCAAAAAGTCAGGGTCTGGGCTGAGGTGATAAGTGCACTGGGATACCGCCCCGCAAAGACACATATACTCACACACACACAGAACACAGACACACACAGGAACAGTAATAAATATATCCAGCTGTTTGGTTTCATTCATACAGTAACAAAATCTAATGTGTATATACATTTCATTTTGCTCAGACATTCATTCAGGGAAGAGCACAGATAGAAAGAACCCGACATCATTATTAAACCATGTTTATACGATGTGAAGTAATGTTACAGCTTCTGATCTTCCACAGTGTGACAGACAGTCGCAGAGGAATGGACCCTGATAAAGAATGCATGTGCCTTCGTACTGTTCATACTGTATGTGCATCAGTGTGGTGTTTAATTGGTAAACATGCCCCAGCTGGGGGCCATTTATGGGTACTCAGCAACATTCATGATTATATAAAGTGACTCACAGCATGCGAGCACTGTGACACATGCATCCAGGAGCTGTGCTTAAAAGTAATTTTATGGTGCTTTAAATATACAACTGGAACAGCTATTATAGCTTGGAGATAGCTCTGAATTGGTGCCTGACTAGCAAGTACATGAAATTACCAAATTTTCCCATTCTTAATAGAGAAATACATTTTGTTCCAGAGTGTTTTAATCTTATAGCACAAAGGACATCAAAAGCATTGAGGACTAGTTTTGAGAACAAGGAGGCCGACACTTCAGTATAATGAACAGAAAATGTCAAATTATTGAAGCCATTCGTCTAAAATGAGAGAGGAGCAATAAAGAGTGATTAAGTTACTGCAAAAGCTGTGTGTGTGTGTGCTGTGTGTGTGCGTTTGACTCGCCAGTTTCTTCCTCTTGTCTTGCTCAGTTGGTGGCTCCTCGTCGTCACTTAGTTTGGGCTCCTCAAAATGGCTCATCAGCATGCAGCTGCAAACACAATAATATTCAACTCAATATTAATAACCACACATAAATCTGCACAGTAGGAAACAATTTCTGAACAGGCAACAGGCACACAGAAAAGGCTGAACCCTCTGGCACTCTGTCAACAGCTCTGCCTGCTATTCACACTGGTTGATTTGGTGGCAGGGAGAACTGCAAGATAAACCTTTGTGCTCAATTCAAAAGTCTGTTTATGATCCTTTCTTTCCTTTGTCCTTGTTACTTGATTAATGTTGTCAGTAGAGAGAGGATATGGAGTCTTGAATGTCACAGTCTGTAACTCTTACCTGTCGCATATAGTACATAAAATCTACCTTTACGCTTTACAGATGAAACTAAAAATCTACTTACTAAAATAATGAATTCAGAGAATTGTCACTGTAATCTGCAGAACCCTTCAGCTTTATAGAACTCTAAAGCAGGTTTCAGCTCATTGTTAGCTGTCTCACAAGAATATCGTTTTGGTTTACGCACATAATATTCGTTTTCTGTTGCAGCTGTTTTTGCTGATATAAACTCAAACAAATCAACTGTACACCACCTGTTCAGCACCAAACAGCAGACACAGTTAGTCTCTAGATAATGCACATGGTGAAGGATTCAGCAGTTTAAAAGCCCTTTAGGAGTCGATGTCCAAAGACAGAACTAAATGAGAACGACTATTGGACTTAAGAGTTGCTGAGTGTGAAAATTAGCAGCTGTTTGCCGACGCTGAATCTCCATATCAAATTGTGATGAGTCAAACTTAAACTCAGCTATTACAAGTTTTAATGATATTAGTGACAATATTCCACAAACATGGTAGCAAGACAGAGGTATCTCAGAAAGGTTTTATCCAAAGCAACTGGACTTGTTTGGTTTCACCCTTTCATTCCAGAGGGCTTTCTCAAGTCTTATCAAGTCTTTCTAAAGTCTCAAGACAAGAAGAGCTGAGATAACCATGACCTGGACGACTGAGAACCTTCACAGATATTAAGACAGAGGAATGTAAAGAAACAATGTAAAGACTGTGACCAGAGTTTGGTTTTCTCCTTAAAGATTTTAGCAAAATGCAACAGTTTTCACATTTCTATTTTCTTAGGAGTCAAGTGACGGGTGACTAAATTCACTCGACAACAAACAAGAACAATCCCCACCAACCAAGAGCTGAAGAATAATGTGACTTTTTGGTAATTCCCAAATACAGGCTGAATATGGCAAAACCCACTGTTGTCTTTCTCAGCTTATTGCATTTACAAACAGTGAATAAAACTCAAATGAATCAACATCCACAAACATGTTTCGGGCTGTTATGAAGCACAACAGGGAACCAAAGCAATTCAACGCATCGCTGGGAGAAAAAAAAACCCAACAACAAAACATTTAAGAGACTTCCTCTAACCTTTTTACCCAGGTTTTCAGTTATCTTTCCCCACACTGACATATCTTGGGAGGCTGCTGAGTGTTTTGTCTGTGTTTTGAAAATGGTGTCTGCATGTAGGTTAACATCTTCTGAGGAATGAGTGCCATGCTGCGGGGACAGGAGGCCAGAGGGGAGGGTGATGCGGCAAGGCAGATTACGTGTTGAGGGAGGGCTGTGGTTAGTTTCTCCTTCCACAGAGAGCCAGTGTTTTCTGGGCCATTTCACAGGCCATTCTTCATCTGGAGAAATGTGTCCCGTCTGCGCTGCCACTCTGCCTCCTTCGGCACACTGCTGTGATCCGTGAATAAGTGACAGCTTCGGTGTCATTACTTTAACAATCTTTCTCCAGAGTTAAGTTTGGACAGATTCACGATTGAACAGCGTGTCGAACAGTTCAACATGTGTTGAACACCTTCAAAACAAATGCAAATTGTTGCTTGTTACTGGGTTTCTCATGCCTACTTACTCTTTGAATGTGCCCGTCTCTGGGTCTTCTGTCATTACGTCGTGCAGTGCCTCCACGCAGATGTTGACGATACCACAGAACTTGTCCTGGATCACGCTAACAGACAGACCACACAGGCTGATTAAGCATCAATTACAAGAGGTGTGTGTTTGTGGGCGCATGTGTTTGGATGTGACACAAGGAGAGACGGGTGTTTGTACGAACAAGCAAAATGGTCATCAAAACGTGCAGCGCTGTGAAAAGAATTTGAGTTATCTTTATGTAATATGGTATTAACATCTGTCAGTGTGCGACATATGCAAAAAAATTTGCAGCACTGTAAAAGCAATGAGCAGGTCTGGGTTAAATCTCGGCAAGACAAAGTGATTAAGTTAAAAAAAAAAACAGAGAATAAGAAAATCTGTGCCACCCATCAACTGACAGCACAGCACACCTGTCCAGATTGTTCTACTCATATACATCTGGGTGTTTCACCACTTTTGGAAGTAATATATCTTCCTTATGTGAACAAATGTGAGTAGGAAAATTTTACTAATTAGAGAAGGTTCAGCTTTTGACAATTCGGTAGAAGTTAAACGTCAATGTTAGTCAGTGAACACATTCTCAATCCTACAAAAACACGCTGTAGTGTTTACGCAGATCCTTAACGGCTGCACTTCCTCACTACTCTTTCCATAAAGAGTCATGGTAGTCTTAGTGCTTGCTGGTTACCTGAACCTGAGATCTTTAAAATGCATCGCGAGGATCAAAAGACACTTGTGAATAAATTTAGTCAGTCTTCAGATGCACTTAGAATAAAAAAAAAACACATGAGAACAATATGAATAAGATTGAGTATATATTGGTATGGGCATGGACCACAGGCAATGATGTATAAGTGTGTGAGCATGATGCGTAACAAAAAAAAAAAAGGAAAATCAAAGATTTAAGTAGACAGTACATCTAAATCAAAATATCATTTCTAAGGCTGGATCTCTCTTCCATATTCACTACTGAAGTGCCTATATGCTCATTCTCTAAACACTGAAACGATGTGAAAAAATCTGAGCTACTGCAACAGGGGGGTCCGTTCAGTCAGCATATGTGCCTGTGCAATACATTCCTAAGACTAATACATACTGGAGGCAATTTATGATCGACTCAAAAGAAAAAGCTGTCCATGTGAATTTTAAATAGATGCTCCTTTCAGTTAGTAACATTTCACTCTAAGCAATCTCAGCGGGTAAAATACATCGTGGAACACCTCTGCCACCAATTTCCTGACAATAGTCTCAAATTGGCAGCCATAGCAACAACTGGATGCAGGCATATTAAAGATCCCTTATCACACATTTTTACACGTCTGTCAATTCTAAATCTATCCAGCCCGACACCTCTCCAGTGATTATCTTCTAATGGCTGACTGTTGCTTTGTGCCTGCCATTCAACTCCAAGTAGGAAGAAACATGATCTGAAAGCTGATGGCAGGCTGCGTGCACACAAACAAGTCACAGCGACCAAGTGCTCATCAGACTTAACTGTCTAACCCTCACTCCATAAACACAAAGCATGACATCAACCAGTGGTGGCCACACACAAAATTAATTTCTAACTCGCATCCTTAAGTAAAGATTTATTTTCAGACATTATCATTTCATCATATTACTTATTCTATTTTGAAGTTTCTTTCTGTGTTCAGTGGCAATTACAGATTAACTAAGCAGCATGACAGTGCTTCTCTTAGTGTACAAAACGATACCGACTTGCACAACCAGTACTTTACTTCATTCAAATACACTAAACAACTGGCTTTAAAGTATAAGACTGGACATGCCCGTTATCCTAACTGAGGACAATACTAAGCTTGAAATATCATCATTTTTTCCTCAGGTTATTTATGAAGCTCTTTGTGGGAAAAGAAACAGTGTGTCTCTTTCTTGCACCTTATTATACTGATTCTATGAAAAATCTCTATACTTTTCAGGAAGAAAAGAGCCTTGTTTCAGTGAGGTGTGCCTACGCCTTTAGCCACATTTGTACAAACTTTGTACAATCTGCCAGCTGAAAGTGTTGCAAATGGCTTTCAAATAAGCAACATTAATTACATTTAATGCTGTTGAGCATCAGTGATTTTAGATCATTAGGCTAGAACCCTAAATAACCTCGTGTGCCCTGGTGATTTAAGTGGCCAGTGCTCCAAGATGGTTTCCAATGAAGCATGCAATCCACTACTTATGTTAGAGAATATTCCAGTAATGAGACTGAAAAAATGACAATTAAAAGATAATTGAAAGATTATTAATAACTGCACACAAAAAGAAATGCTAAAAAATATACGAAACAAAGCAGATGAAACTACTGAAAAAAATAGCTGTGATATATCAACATCAAGTCCATGTTACTGGGTGAGACGTCGGGTCATAGAGAGACAGACAACGATTCGCATTTATGAGTTTAGTTTTGTGAATTTAGAGGAACCAATCAGCCTAACATGCGCATGTTTGGACAGTAGGAGTGAGGCGGGGTACCAGGAGTAAACCCACGCAGACATGGGCAGAACACAGAAAGACGCTCACACCTGGGTCCTTCTTCCTGTGAGGCGAGGGTGCTAACCACTACACAACCGTGAGTAAGTACGAAACGTCAGCACAGCAGATGTGCATATTTACTTATTAATGCGCTCGTTCCAGTTGAGTACGGACACTCCTCGACAGGAGCTCATTCACTGAAATCCACACTGTCATGATGATGAACAGTTACAGTAAAAAAGAAAGGCTGAACAGGCTGAACAAGAGGTTCTTGATGACTAAAGCAATCCTCTGAGAAACTAACCTCATGGCTGTGCATGTTAAGTACAACATGATGCACGTAGCGCTTGCACAAAAAAAGTTACAAAAACTAAACTGAAGTTATTAAAAGAAACGCGTGAAAACAATGACACCTTTAAGTGTTGGTGTCTGTGTCCGACCTGGAGCTTTAGCACTGCTAGAAAAGTTAGGAACTGTCCGACTTAAAGTGATTTTAAACCAGCTCCTGCTGCCCCCTGCTCTCGTGTTTTCCTGGCGAGCTTCATCTTCATCGAGCCTTCATTTACACACCGAACAGTAACTATTCTTTTCTACCGACCTGAGCCAGTCTGAAAAACGCACATTTCTGTCAGACTTACTGTGAAGGGATGGGTGAGACTCTTTACCTCTGTAGAGACAGAAGACTGTGGGTCTGTGAGAGTAGGCTGAACAGAATGTAGTTCTTTTTCACAGCACAAAATATGCAAATCAAAGCTACATGTTTCTACGCCAAGTATTCTTTTCACTTTAGGCGGCACCGCTCTGATCAATTTGAGTTAGTTTTATGTCAAAAAGCAGATTTGTTACACAGCACTTAAGCAGCCAAAACTGTCATCATCAACTGCTGTAACAGACTGAGGATAGGCGAGTAACAATACCTACATCTATGATTACCATGTCTGCATTGCTGAACACTGAGCTCCCTAGAATCTTGATAAATGCATTAATCACTATACATCACATAAAAGTTTATCATTAAAACCCCCGCAGTGACTCGTTTGAACCACTTCGAGGGAAGAACAGAGGGATTTAGTTTCTCTCTGGTAGCCAGCACTCCAGTGCACCTCTCACACGGCGCAGAAACATCCTAATGTGGAGTGACTGAGGCAAAAAAAAAAGGACCTGAATCTCACATTATATCCGTTTCTTACTTATAATTGTGGCAGCACAGTAACGTTGTGTTATTATATAAGACTTTACACACAGTGTTAGTGATGATAGCCTAATTAAGTTGTGCATCAAATGGCACCGCAGACTTTATCTGCGCTCTGCATTCTTTATCACGCACGAAAACAGGGGAAAATAACTAACACTTTCATACTCTGCTTAAATCCGTCCTTCGACTCAACCTCTAGTGCTACTAAGTGTTAATCACCCACATCTGGCAGGGAGAGTAAGTATTAAAGCAGTGAGAGATGTTCGTCCAGATGGTGTAGCCTCTTTGCACCATTATCCACTTTGATTCGGATAGTTGTGATCAGCACGACACAAGTGGAGGCGCAAATTTCAGTTCGCAAAGACTGTCGCACACAAGCACAGTGAGATGCCGCTTAGCCTTGGAAAAACAGACATTAAAGTCAATCAATCACATTGCATGTCTCATTAAAGACAAAGACATATTTTAAATTAGACTGAATATAAAGTCGATGTGGTTTTATGTTTATTAATATGTCAACACCTGTCTAGTTAGGCCACATTGTGTGCGGTGCCACTCTGTTGCTGGCCATATGTTCTTGAGGTGACATTAAGCTGTAATTTTGTGCAACAGATGATAGTTTATGGGTGAAAATCCGTTATCCCCATCAAACTAAAACAATTCTTAATGTCCTCAAAGAGAAAGACAATTCCACTAGTTATAGTCTACGAAAAGTTGATATAAATAAACTGAACCCACGTATGTGTCTTTACATGAGCTGTGTCAGTTTGGATGGTATGCACTTCACCAGCTCGAAGCCCATGCACATAAATGACTGATAAGCATTTCTCACCTATTGTCAGATGGTAGGAGGGAAAGTAAAGCCAGTGCTGACAGTTTCCTCCTCTCCGGTTGAGTGATGTTGTCCATGCGGTCAACCCACATCTCTATCACACTGCCCAACAGCTGGTCCATCTGATGAGGAGCAACGGAGGAGTAAGGACGAGAGATTGACAAAAGGAGGACATGGAAGGAAGATTAGATGGAAAAAGACAGAAGACGAACAAAGGAGCGCCGAGTAATAAGCGAGGAAGGAGTGACAGTGTTTGACAACTCAAGCAACAGTGTACGGATTTGCTTTAATGTTTAAAAATATGGCTCCGCCGTCGTCATAAAAGTCAGCAATTTTGACTTTCCCTTGACGCTTGCATTTTTGCCTCACTTACATCTCTGTCTTGACCTCTGCTGTCAAAGTAGAAGAGCATGGTGTGGCGGACAGGCTACACAGAGATACAACAATAGGACTTTTATTCACCATATTTAGATTGAGAGAGCAAACTGTAAAAAGAACACCGACACACTGGAAGGGTTTGAGAATTTAAAGAGAGGAATGTTAAGTTTAGGGCTAGGAAACGTTACCATTTGCAATTCCTTGGCTCATTACTTTCAGCCTTGTTCAGAGCGATTCCCTTTTAACAGGCACTTTATTTGAATGTCTCTGAGAGACATAACTGCAGACTGTTCTGAGAAGACACAAATGAAGGGCAAACATAGAGCGGTACCTCCTGACCACACTCCGAGGCCATTTGAGTGAGCAAAGAGGAGAAGAAGCTGGAGTTCTGGAGCAGGACGCGGCCCATAATTCCTAGGTAGGTGGACATCACCACAGGATACCTCTGTTCAACACACACACACACACACACACACACACACACACACACACACACACACACACACACACACACACACACACACACACACGCTCTGTGAATACCCAATTACATAAGCAGATGAAGAAACACCTACGCACAACTTATTTTACACAAAGAACAGGTCATTAACCATGATGGGGGGAAAGAAGACAGGTCCGCTGATACAGCAGAATCCTGGAAAGAGAGTCCATGACCTTTAATTGAGGTAATCAATAAATTCCACTACATAGCCTCTATAAGAAATCATTTTACGTGACAGAAAAGGACAAAGTGGAAGAACGCACAAAAACAGGAACCTTCTCATTTTTAAATCTTATAAAGGTTACATTTTTAATCATTCAGTGCATAATGAAGAAAAATGTAAAACCGCTGGTAAAATAATTCATATTTTTTACAGGTTTGTCATCTGTGCCAGTTTGTCTATTCCAGTCAACGCCAAAATGTAAAGGGAAAACTCACCTCGCCACCCACAATGCCTCTGAAGACAGCTGGCAGCATGGGCTGGAACATGTGGGCTCCAAGTATGGGGCTAACTTTTAAAACTATCTCCACCACCTGCAGAGAGACAGCGAAAGGGGGAATGAGGGACACGATTAAAGGAACACCAGCAAAGGAGAACCCAGAATTCAGAAAGGGAGCCTGAAAAAAAGTATGAAAAAATATGGTCCAATGACTTATACTCTAAATATAGACCTGAACATGGGTGGAGCAAATTTTGTGTTTATAAAAGCGTCTTGTTACATTGAAAGTCAAGAACTGCAGTAAATCCTGCTTTAATTGAGGTACCTGACTCACAGTAGGTCCTTTCATAAGCTACAACAACCTAAACAAAAGCAATATAGTGCAACAGTGCAATAGTGCAATAGTGCGGAACTGATCCGCTCACCCTGTGGTTTATGGACAATTGCTCTACCAAATGACCACAGCTGCACCTTAAAGACTACAGTTAATTCAGACAATAATATTACGTATGTGCTATACATGTTGATATGAAACCGTTATATAACAAATTGCATTTACGCAAATTAAAGCCTGAGATGAAAGATTTTAATTCAAAGGTCAGCCAGCACAGAGACAGACTGTGAGATGTGTTTCCGTTCACATGCACAGAAACTTTTCAAAGAAAAGCACACTGATTGTTCTGATCTCGCTGCCAACATGCAGTGAGCTGATTTGGGTCCAGGTGGTGTCGGTAGATAGGTTTATTGTCTGCTGGCTCTCCTTTACTCAAAACAAAGGATTAATCTGAGCCAGATGTGCAATAATGCCACAGAGCTTTCTAAGCTAAAGGACTACGGTCTCATGGATATTCTGTGTACAAATGCTACTCACCCTGAGCAAATATCACATCATTTTGATATTCCAGTATATATATAGCTCCACAGACATATATGAAAAATCCTCTGTAATATATAGCTGCTGTGACTCAAATAATTAAATACTTGTGAGAAAACCATGGTTTGTCAATTCACAGGAAACACTGACTGAATCTGTTTTTGTGTATCTGTCAGTGTATCTGCAGGATTTAATGCCATTTCCAGTGTGTTTGCTCTTGTCCAGACTACAAAGGCAAAACAAACACAATGGTGGAACATAATAAGAGAGGACGAAAAATGTATTCTGAGGAATAATAAGAAAAGCAATAAAGCCGTATGTGTTTGAAGGAGAGAGTGGCGGTACCTTAAGAATTTGGACCTGTCCCTCATTCGTGATGTCTTTTAGAAGATCACAGAGGGATCGACACAGTGACTCGGCATAGTTCTGGAAATACAAATGATAACATATGGCAACTATACTTTACATCGTGTGTGTGATATGGCAGCGCTGTTCGACAATTTGTTTTTGTGTGTCTCACCTGTAGAAACTCTGTGGCAGACAAGTATACGTAGGCATTAACTATTTGAAAGCAGGTGCGCAGGTTCTCAGAGCTCAGTTCTGAAACAGATAAAGACACGTTGATAGATTTTACCAGACAGAACTACATACAGATAGGAGCATACAGCAGGATCATAGATAAAGATAAAGATGAAGAAGATAAAGAGGAAGATATGTTATAATGAAGCCTTTCAAAGCAATTATGAATCCGTTATTTAAGTTATAACAATGTACAGTATTTATTTTAGTTTTCACAGTTTATTTTAGTTTAGTTAGGGGACAATAAGTTCACAGACAACAAGTCAAACATTTGCTTTTACAAAAAAAACATAAAAAAGGAAAAAACTGGACTTAGTGATTTTTTGAAAAAGAAGCCTTTTAAAAATACTGAATTAATGACGCAACAAATAAACTCTGCAGCAAAGCCTTTACATGCCTACCAGAAAGTTCAAGTGGCTGCTTATCTGCCAAGCAGTAATTAGAGAGAGGGGATCTATTAACTACAACTGTAAATAAATTATTAAGGAAACTGTTCCCTGTGAAGCATCATTATCTACGCATTAAATATTTTCTATATTATCTTTGCAGCTTCAGATCATGCTAACAAATGTAAAGTCAAGACTCTAGAAGATACATTGATTTTGATGGCTCAGTATTTTTTGTTTTTGCAAATTGGGGCTATGAAAATTAGGACAAATCCATTTTATTTTATATTAATTGATTCTTCTCATGAGGTTTTATTCAAACAGAACAGTAACTTCATCCATTATCTTACCCGCTTTTCCTGTTAAGAGAAGGGCTAGAGCAAATCTCAGCAGGACAAGTGTATCACAGGGCAGACATACAGAAACAGACAACCATTCATAATCACACGCTAACTTAAGAGTCACCTATTAACCTAGCTGTATGCTTTTGGACTCTGAGAGGAAACCCCTGCATGCACAGTGTGAGAGCAGCAACAGCGGAGATGTCAAGGTCAGTAAATGTAACTATAAAACCTATTCACTCCAAAAGAGGGGATGATGAGGCACTGTGGAAAATCTACTAAACACTGTGGATCATTTGTGCAATTATACACTGGAGGGTGGAGTGCAAAATTATTTTTGTCCAGTCAGGTGTGTAATGCTGAGATAATGATTTGTCTCAGAGAACAATGAGATGTTTAGACTGCCAAGTATGTTTACCTGTTAACATATGCAAGTGTGTTGTGAAGGAGGAAGATTTGTTTTTAAAATACAGCAAGCTTTTAAATGGCTACAGGTATGAGCATTCGAAACAAACACTCAAACGTTTCTTCTGAATTCGTCTTTCCTGACATCCCAGATCGCCGCCTGTGCTCTAACGGGCTGTTTTGGAAGCTATTTCTAACACATTTACACAATTCATAACCAAAAACCCAAGTGGCTGGAGGTGCATCCATTTGATTTGATAATATTCATGTGGAAGTTTAGATTTATGAGACATATTTAACAGTTTCTGTGTAAAGGGAATACTGCTGTTAAAAAACAACTTATTTGTTTG
Organism: Microctenopoma stevenorrisi; assembly: GCA_032270685.1. Classification (NCBI taxonomy): domain Eukaryota; kingdom Metazoa; phylum Chordata; class Actinopteri; order Anabantiformes; family Anabantidae; genus Microctenopoma; species Microctenopoma stevenorrisi. Next base: position 14,299,562 of record JAUMTR010000027.1, on the reverse strand, counting down.
AAGTGAAATTTTCTCCATATAGCCGTACGTTTAAAATAAAAGTTAAAGGAAAGAAGAAATATTACATTTTGCCGTAACCATTGTTATTAATTACAATAAATAAATAATATTTTTTCCCAAACAAATGGTTTTTTGATTAATCTGTCTTAAAACATTTTATCGGTAGTGATGTACACCGTCCTGGTGGTCTTTGGAACATCAGGTTCTGCAACGTTTTGATGGGAGAGCAGCTGCTTCCTTTGTGGTGTCTTGTCGTGGATACCATGTCTGTACGACGTTTTGCATATTTGCCGAACCTCAAAACCCTTAATAAGTTATTTTTAATCATTATGAGTCAACCATCAAATGCGCTAAATGTCTGAATATTCACATGGCCCCTAAACCTCATCAAACATAATAAGGGTTAATCTTGTTAGTAATATATGATTTGAGGGAAGATCAGATGTCGGTGGTGGGTAATAATAGAGGTGGTCCAGTCTGTCCTTGTTGGTTCATACAGTTTATATTGATGTTGATGTATGCAATACGTTTTCTCCATCTGCCAGTCACAGTACAGTAATAAAGATAACGTATGCAGCCATCTGGTATCAGTGCAGGTACACAACGTATGCAGGTCAGAACATCAGCCAGCAGGAATAATCAACACTACAACCAAAGTGCAGAGCCATATAAGGCAAAACATTAATTGGTACGTTATGGGTGATTGATTTCAAAACCAAATCAGCAACAAAGAAGTGTGCAGAGGAATATGCACAAACAATGGAAGAGTGCTGGTCAAAACTATCCAAGCAGCATCAAATACGCAGTGAAGCTATCACTCTCCTGCTAGCATTGTCATCTTGAGCAATATACTATAGCAAGGATCACTGAGGACACAGACAGGTCCTCTGCTACAAATGATTTTTCTTGATCAGCAAAAGCCATGTATTTCTCCTCAGGAATAAGCAAAGGTAACAGATTGCTTAACAGTGGGTGAACAAGGACGATCTGTGCCATCAGACAAGGAAAGCATGACAGATCCACAGTACTGCACAGGAGGTTAGTGTTTTTTGCTGTCTCTAGACACGGCAATTGCTCTTAAAAAACACTAAAAACACTGCAAGATTGACTCAGTGATCAAGTGAGTGACTGAGTGCAGTGTCATGTTCTGTAAACACTGGTATTTGATGAACATTCAATCTCTAACCTGAAGTAAATCACATTGAATATCTACAAAAAATGGAAAATAAAATAATACAGTAAATTGGACATTTGGTTTTACACAAACGCTGTCTTCCCAAACAAAGTAAAGCAAATAGGCGGCCTAGTAGCTCAATGGATGACTCCTGACTCCTAGTCCATCCCCCACCAGGTGTGTCCCTGAGCCAGACACCCAGCGCTAGCTCCTTGGTTAAAAGCGTCTCAAAGTAAAGTAAAGTGAATAGCTGAGATGACAATTCCACATTGCACTGTGCTTCCTAGACCAACAGCTGATTGATTTAAACGAGGTGTGAAAGAAGCAGTCTACTGCAAGATTGAAAGACCCTCGTTAAACAGGGGTGGTGGCCTCAGGCATAATCTATCACCCACTTACAATGCCGTTATCTCAACAATACCCAGGAAGCTTCAAAGCTACTCACACTCTGGCTCAGGTGGTCACATTAACATATGTGAAAACCAGAGGGGAGGACAATCCACAGGTGACCCCCAATCACCAACCTGAGGGTTCCACAGTGGTTATAAACCTGCTCCTCACACCAGTCAGTCGGACTTGAGAAACCCCTGTGGATAGAAGGGTGAAACGCGAAAAAGAAATCAAACAAGTCCAGTTGCTTTGGATAAAACCTTTTTGAGATCCGCGTTGCACTGTTAACTTAATGATACTAAACTTAATAGCAGCAATACTGTAGCTCCAGAAAAACCTATGTATTTGCAGGGTCAAAACAAGTATTTAACAACACATTCATGACCAAATACTATTAATCAATTCCAGGTAGGGCTGCAACTATCAAGTATTTTTGATTTTTTAATCGATTATTCGAGTAATGGGATAAAACGTTTTTTGCGTTATAAGCAATATTGATAGTGTATTATATCGCATGAAAGACCTGTTTATATAAGCAAGCAATTGGCTGTTATTGATAAACCAATAATCACAAATACTGTGTGTTAGAACTAGCTATAGCTAGCTAGTGTTTAAATTAGTTAGCGATTCTAATTAAACATCCCTTAGGTTTGCTGGGGGTAGATTAGCAAGGCAGAGTCAACATGCAAGGAACCAACAGAGGGTTCAGCCAGCATGTGGTAAAATATAAAAAATAAAGCACCCTGGACAAAGACCTGGAACCCTGGAATAGTAGTAGATATGTACTACAGTAAGTTTGAGAAAAAAATACAGCTATGAAAATATTTGTGCGAGGTTGATGATCATAGTATGACTGTGAAAAGTGAAATAAATACAAATTTTTACTTTTTGATTTATCTCAGTTTGTGCTGCACCCGCATGTGTGCTACAGGCTGGTGTTGCCCTAGTTTTCAGAGCCTGGATTATTTCATTTCATTCCTCACCTTCTTCTTTGCATGATTTAGATGCTTTTTGCACATATTTTTTTCCCTTTTACTCGCTTTTTGACATTTCCTTTCACATATAATAATGATATTAATGATAGAATATAATATAAAAAGTGTAATGACTTAATTAAAGATTGAAAAATATGACTTTCAGTCCAGGAAAGAATCTTTTGCTTTATTTCTATGCATAAAGAAATTGCTGACAAAGAAAAGAAAGGATCAGCAGTTTAGTGGTTTCAGGACACTACTTGATTCTACACTTAACACACAGGAGTCTTTGTACTTCACACTGAACGCACACATACACACACATTTGACACATTAACTTTAAAAAGAAGTACAACTTCTTAAAGGTTACACAATAGAAATCTGAAATAGGAAACCTCAACAGGTTCAGTTCATTGATAAAAAAAAGGTAAGTACAATGCCATAGTGACTAAATTCCTAAACTTTACATTTGATCACATCCTAAATGAGGCAAATTCATGCAACTCAAAACCATTTAATCTTCCATATGAAAGTAAAGTTATACTAGTACATGTTTTACTTGCTTTTATTGCAAAGGCAAAAGGGAGGGTAAGTACATGCTTTTCACAGATTTCCGATTGCTGTCCCTCTATGATAGCGCCGCAACAACCACTGTCAATACTTGTCTTGCTGATAAGCTGTGCACATATACTTGCAATATCCTCTGAAGGAGAGTTCTGTATGAATATCAATAAGTATTCATATACAGAGAAAGCAATGAATTGAATTCTCATTCTGGGTTAGAGGTAGGTCAGGCAGCTCAGTGCACAGAGGCCAGGACTTGGTAAGACTTTCATCATTTCTAGCCTGCACTATTGCAAATGAACCCAAAGCACCCCGAGTACGCGTGTATGAATACAAACAGCCAGTCAATAACAGTGCGTCTGTTTACTGGACAACAGAAACAATAGAAGTGAATTCAGTTTGGCTCAACTTGTGCTTCTTTGAATCTCCCTCTTTTATAACCCAATATTACAGGATGACAAACACTAGTGTATTGTTGTTCAAGAATCCCAGTTGTACTATGCTTGTTATATTCTCTGATCATCTCACGAATTTAAGTAAAATCATGCTTGCATTTAAAAAGCAATACTATATTATACTATTTTGTTATTAACTAAATTATGCATACTTCTTACTGAAACAGCTGCTGAATTTGTTGCATGACTGGAAATTTAAACATATTATAATTTTCTTTTGCCATATTAGAAAGCGAAAAGGATTGTTTGTCAAATCAATGCTTTACAAGCAATTAAATTCTCACAAAGAAACAGCAAGTGAGGACACAATTGCCCCTCTACCCACTCACGCAGTCACAGTTTCTCACACACTCATTTGCTATAATCAAATAGTCACAAAAACAGCTGCTAAAACACTGATTAAGCTTTAGTCAGTATATCCTTCATAGCCCTGGGCATATGCTGCACAATCCACTTTGGTTATCAACGTTAACAGGAAAATGAGCCTCACATCTGAGTGCGATAACAGCCTTTGAAGCATGTCTAATTGGTGTTGGGGAGAGTGCTAAAATTTTGGTCAGTTCCCAACCCAAATTTTGCTTTACACTAGGCAATGTGAACATACCAGGCAATCGCAATGTCTGCCAAAGTGTGTACTGGTTTGTTACAACACACGCAAAGGGTTCACTGGGATCATCAAGGCCAGCCAGCTGCCCAAAGCTCAAGTTTGAGAAAAGGTCAAGGTTCAACAGTTAAATACACAAAAACTAACTAAAAATCAGATTATTCAATTATTTAGTGTTTACCTTTAGTTCTTTAGTCTCAAGACTATTTTAAGATACAGACCATCTGGTCAAAAGGGAAACTACTAGCGGTACAACGGAACAAATAAACTCACGGTTCAGATCGGACCACGGTTTTAATTCATGGACAGGATCAATTATAGATCAACAAAAAAAAAAGAAGACAAGACAAATTTAACTGTCCATTCATTCAATTATTTTTTGCCTTTTAAAAAACATTAAACTCAGGACTCATTTCACTCTGAAATATAAATTAAGGTGGAGTAAAAGGAATGATGGACACAATAAAAATGAAATTCAAGGCATCATTGCTTCTTACTTTGAACATGGAGAGAAATAAAAACTAACCAAGCAAACTTTTACATAATAACAGGTCTGAAAAGACGTCAAAGAACTTAAAGCAAGTGACTATAAATCATTTATTAAAGTAAAACTTGAACTAACCCTTTTGTTCTGAAATGACCTTTTTCATAACTGCACCGGCCAAATAGGAGATGGCTGTAATCAAAGGCATAATTAATACTCGAGAAGTCTGCATTAAAAAGGTGATGGAACGTCCACACTAATCCAAGCAGATTCGCTTCTTTCTTTGATGTCTGGGTGACCAGTCTGCTTTTGGCTGCACCAGTGAAAGAAAACTTTACAATGTAGAGAGGAAAGCTAATAAGTAAGATAAGATAAAATAAACTTTTATTAGCCCCACAAGTCGGGAATTCTGCATTGTTAAGGCAGTACGAGGGTAAGATACATGTAACTAGCACAAAGGTAGATAAAGCATGAAAAAGTATAATATGATATTAAACAAAGAAATGGGAAACATATTGCTCACAGGAGGACTGTTGCACAGAGAATACTGCATGTAAGGGGCTATTTAAATGTGTCTGAGTGTGTGTTTAGATGTTGGTTGGTACAGTCCAGCAGCAGGAAGGAAAGCCTGAATCTCTCCTTCCCACACTGTGGGTGAAGATCACACAGTGGTCAGTAATTAATCTTTAACTATTTTTATAATGAATAAGTCATCATTAAACTAACGTTCCAAACATAACTACCTCCACCTCTGAAAAATAGTTCCCTGGTATCTTTCCCAGGATCATGTTTACTGTAATATGGCAATAACGGTTGAGCACGAACAGTTAGTGAGAAAAACAGCAAAGTTAGACATCATTAAATGGAAATGAATGGACACCATAGCCCTGTCACATGCACATACTAATTGGTGTGGATAAAACAACAAGTAAAAGAAAGAAATATAAGCTCTCCTCTCCATCATCACAGCGTAGTGCTAGTCTAACTAATTAAGCCAAGGCGAGTCTCTTGACATTCTAATTGGTGATTTTACGGCACAAGTTTAGCAGTGATGGAGCGGGCCCCTTTATCAGGCAGGCCAGGCTACATACCTGGCAAGCTGCGACACCATACCAAGCCAGATTCTCTCAATAACCTACATCTCTCTACTGCTCTCCATGAACTGAATAAATGAACCCACCAAGTGTTCTAGTGGGAATGAGCCAAGGACGATAACTGGACAGAGTTTGACAAAAGAAGACAAGTAAAGAACCGAAGCATAACGTAATCACATTTCTATGTTCTCAGCTGCAACTCTATCTCTGAAATCTCATCTTTCATCACAACTTTCATCTTGGATGTCTCCCTGGAGGATTTGCATTCTCATCCTAATTACATTTAGTGTGATAAATAATCTGCTTTAAATACACTCGTGTAAGTTTAAGAAAGATACGTTTTTCATTACAACAAGACAGGCAGAAAAACAGGGAGCAGCAACAAGACACGAGTGTACAAAGCCCTGACAAGTCGCTGTCATTTCAGAGTCTCATGGACTGAGTTAATCCATTAATTAGCACGGCAGTTCACACAGCCTCTTAAGAAAGAAAAAATAGTTAAACACAGTTAAATGTTAAAAGTTACAAATGCTACAAAGGTGAAAATCTTGATCCTCCATTCTGATACATTTTAGAGAACAGCACATATTTATGTATAAGGAAAAGACTTGTATGGTTGTAACGTCATCATCATGCATGATGTATGTGCACCATCAGAGCGTGTACAAGAAAGTATTACTACGAACGCCGCAGTGATTGAACTCTAATTTTTTATTTAACAAATGTACAAATGCGCTTTGCCCAAATAAATGGTTGTGAAGCGGGGCAGAAAACCTCTCCTATGGGTTTGACTATCATTTTGTGTTTTTACTCTCCTAATGGAATGCCGTTAGCTTGTACCTAGGAAGACGTGAAAGCTTTTTCTTTGCTTTAATGTGTCTGTCATAGTCAGAGAAAAGCAGCACTCATCTGGGGGGGAGGGAAGACTTTCCCATTTCCTCAATTGGTTCATTGCGTTGGTTTACCTTTGAGTTAAACATAAAAAACGCCTCCCTTATCCTACATACATCCATGTCCAAGTTCTTCAAAGCACACCTCCTTTCCTGTCACTTCCTCTTTATTATTCTGCCATCTCTATTTAAATCACTGCTTTTTTATCCACCTCCTTGTTATGTTTCACCCATCTGTCCCTTTTCTCTCATCTTCTTCTTTAATTCCTTCCTCCTCCGTTACATTCATCCGTGACTGTCTTCCTGAGTACTTTGCTCTGTTTTGTCCCGTGATTCTGCATTCAAGCTAAAAGCGATCAAATGCCCCAGTAAGCCAATCAGGTTACACTAGTCTTCTTATTAGTCTGACTCACTGGTTATTTGCAGAAGCATTAAATCAACACCGTTCATCATCTCGGTGAATGACAACACACGCACACACACAATCTCTCGCTCGCTCGCTCTCTCGCTCTCTCTCCTCAAGTGAGGGGCACCAATGCTCCAGGCCTGTGATAAATCATCCAGCCAATTCCATTCAATTGGACACCATTCACAGCTGCCTACAGAGCCAGAGTAGAGGCCTTGATGCCTTGAGGCTGCTGCAAAGCCACAACTGTAATCTTTACAAGCTGCAAAAGCCTGAGGTGATAGAACTGTGAATGTTTATTACATCAGCTTTCTTTCCTCCTTCTTGTGGCGTCATTATCTCAGTATCAGATAATGCTTCAAATTGTGTGTTTTTTTAAGGCAGACCAGTGTTTCCCCTACCATTATACAAGGGGCGTGCCCCGCCCCCACAACGACACCACCCGCTCGCATGCAGGCGGAGTTCTGCAGCAATATACAGACACAGAGACATTAGCGCGTGCACAGGTGAACTCCCCAGCTGACGGAGAACGCAGGTCGGGAAATATGAGCATGCATATTTAAACTGTACAGCTGACAAAAACAAAACAAAACCATCTATTTCCATGACTTTCCATCAGTGCATTTTTCTTGTTGTGTTTCTACCATTAAATAACATATTTGTATGACATGTTTGTGAGGAATCTTCCAGCTGTGTTTTGAATTGTTTGGGTACGTCGCATAAAAAGGATCCATATGAACATTTCCACAGTGAGAAGTTCTGTGCGCTTTTCTGCAGGCGTTACAGACGCCAACTTTATTAATTATTCATGACTATTAATTGTGCCCGACACAAATTCAGGGTTGGTCAGAGTGCGACAGTAAATTGTTTTCCACATGCTGTGCTCAAGGGGCTGCATCGGGAAAGTCTGCATATTTAAAATACACAATAACCCCCACAAAAACCGAATCATCACCAAGAGTCAATCCAACACCCCCCTAATAAATCCCCAAAAAACTAAATACAGCATGCCCCCCTCCCCCCAGCACAGAAAACCTAGGGGTTAAACACTGCAGAGTTTTCTGGTGTGAGATGCTTCTCTGCGTCTCTCTTCGTATCTCTCTCAACACACGTCTGTCTGTGTGCATGCACGCACACAGACACACACACCCACACTTTTCCTTTGAAATTCACAAGAAGCCGTAACGTGACCTCATGCTAATCAAACCATCCAAAATTAATCATAGTTGTATCACTCTTGATGTTGCTGTGATACCCTCCTTTCATACCACTAATTCAATTTATATGTTAATGCAAAATGCCATGAAGTTACTCGACGGGAAAAAAATATATCCAAACTAATTTGTACACACAGCACAAACACACCCCGTGTTTACACGTACAAACACATGCACACAGCCAGAGAGACCAGCAAACAAAGAAATATCATCTCACCCAGCAAAGCTGACATATTCTGAAAAATTCTGAGCAGCTCCGGGGTGACGGCTGGGCTGTTCTCCAAAGTCACCAACCTGCATGATTACAGGAGACAGAATGAGAGGAGCAGGGGGAAGAAGTAGTAAAAAGGAAGAAGAGTGAGAGAGTGCAAAGAAGTTGGTTTTTAGCAAAGTCAGGTCCTTGTTAATTTAAATGCACGTTTAGGTGGTCAACATAAAATATAATCTCTTATAATAAAGAAAAGGAGCTTGACTGTCTACTACATGCACATTAAAATACGCTGTGACAGTAAATCAAGAACACTACATAAGGCCAACAGCGAATTATTAAAAACGCCAGTAACAGGGACATGAAGAGAGGCGGACCAGGTGATGAAAGATAAGTGAAAATGACATTGACTGAACCGAATAGCTCTCAGAAAACCGAGATTAAGAGGGTTGTTAAAAGAAGTAGAAGAAGAAGTGACTAGAACAAACGGACAACCCTGGTAAATCCTCCTATACAAAATCAAACCTTTTGGTGGTTGCATACATTGTGAGTATAATGTCTTTAAGCGGAGTCTTGAAATATCTATAAGTGACACATGCTCAGACATTAAGGGAAGATTCTGAGTGAAATAAATCATCTTCATCACCATGAGTGAGTTGAGCATCCGATGAAAGGGAACAGGAGAAATAGATGAAGACAGCTACAGTCATAAGGTGTATGAGTAGGTGCGTATGCACGCATACTCTGAAGTGTGAGGGAGGAAATGAGATTACTAAGTGCTTCATAAATGTCGGCCGCGGGGAGTTATTTTCTGTAACTCAAATATTAGTGTACTGTGCATATGTCCATACCAAAGCTCCAGTCCATCCTCCAGCAAATAAACATGCGGTGGCTGGGAAACATCAGTGCTTAGCTGGATGACAGGAAGAAGGAAAGGGTAGAGGTTTTTACTCTCTGCCCCCAGGCCCTGTAAGAACATAGAGATACAGAAAGGCAAGTTAAAAAAAACAGACCAAGAAAGGGCATCAGATCTGTCTCGTGTATGTGCTTTAACATAAAGCCGCGCCTCACGAAGCAGGTTAGCCGTATACAAAATAGCAGAATGCCACTCCACTGTTAGAGCACACCAGCATATTACAGATGCTTTTAGTTTTTCATTCATTTTTCATTTATTTAGTTTTTATTACCCACTCTTGATCTGTTTTTAATGTATTTCATATTTGTGTTAGTGTTAATCTTTTCTTGTTTTCATTCCTTGATCTTTTTTCCCTCCATCTGTTAGAACGGAGAGCTGGTGTGACATGCCAAAATAATTTCCCTCTGGGATTAATAAAGTCTTCTGAACCAGGTGATAAAACAATTACTGAAATATTGCCATTGATAAAAAACGCAAATATATTAACCGACAAGGCCAAACAACACAAACACACAGTCAGAAAATGCATTGTAGCCGATAGGTGGTCTCTCCTAGTGTCTCTCCAGCAGCTATACTAAAACTTGCATTCCTTCTTGACATGCTTCACTATTAAACCATAATTGGTTCGTTCATTTTTTAGCGGATATATCCTCTACTGCTAGAACATACTGCATATAGACTTGCTAGTCAATATATTGTCTATAGACTTTATCTTGAAATTGCTCAATCTGAGAAACTGTTATGCTCAGAATATACTTTACCAAAGGCAAAGCATAACCTCTCCTCGAGCAAAACTGTCAGAACAGTCATCGACAACAACAGCAAACGCAAGTACACACACAAAAAAACTTGAATCCAGACATTTTCATCCTCAAAATATTTTCGCACACACTCAAACACGGGCGCTTGAAGTTACCAACTGAAGCACAGGCATGTTTGGCCTAGTTTATGAATTATGCCCTCTTAAATACACTTTCCCCTTGAAACATCACTAGCATTTTCTTCACATATTCTCTCAAACTCTTGTCTGACGATGTAAACTTAACCACCATCTGACACGATGCCCTCTCAAAGCACCCTAATGCTCCACGTTTTACTCAGTCACTTTAAATATTGACAGAAAAACATCGGCGAGATAACGCGGGAGAGCATAATGAGGAGAAAATGCTCAGTGTGTGCGCACCGGCAGTAAAAGAATTAATCAGTCCGAAGGTGCAGAGGAAGCAAAAGTACTGTTTCAGAATTGCAAACATCGTTTCACTGATGGCCCGGCATCTATTTGATTTAAATACGCTCCCTTTTGCAATCCACGTGGAAATTAAAGAGAGGGCCAAGTTCAGTCCCCATTTGGCAGGACTGTCTCCCCGTCTCCATCCTCAGACATCAATTAACAACAAGGCTCGTTTCTTGCAAGATTGAAAACAAACACACCAATATGCCAGCTCTTATAAGAACCCCAGGGTTGGTCTGCCTCCCCCCTAAGTCCTGGCCACATGTTGAAGTGTCCCTAAAGAAAATACCAAACCCCAAATACTTGGCACCTAAAAACTAGGTGCCTGTCCACAAAGATCTAGTCCAATAATTGGCGAGCTAGTGCTATGCCACTTCTACATGGGCTAAAGTCAAACCGACTCGTCTCCCCCTGAGCTGAAGGGCTCCCCCTTCATTTGCAGCAGAACGTACATAATTCAAGAAGTCAGAGGGACTCAGGAAAACCAAACTTACATTTGACTTTTATTGCCAGCATTGCACTGCATATATTAGGCCTCTATTAGTATGCAGTAACACAATTTGCTGAGGGTGTCAGCCCCTTCAGCTATACACCCTCAGCGCCTCATCCAGTTTGCCAGATGTGTACTTGTGTTAGTCTGTCAAAGGGAGTGTGCCTATCACTCAGCGTTTCATCTCCCACTGTGAAGCAATGCAGCAGCAGCCACATGGGGATCCAAATATTTCTCCAGGCTGAGAAAGGCTGCTTCAGTGCTATGCAGAATGCTGCTGTCTAATGCAATTTTCTTTTTAATTTCAGTTAGTGACTGATAACAAGGCACATGACTTAAAAACACTAAACAAGTTAAAGTACAGATGTACTGGTAGTGTTTCCTCTGGTTGGCTCATTTAGCCGAAGCACAAATTTAGCAGGAAAAATGTAAAAACAAATCTGTCACATAAACCCAACTGCTCAGAGGAAAATTGATTTCTTAACCTAAGTCTCTCTTGCAGACATGTTGGAACTCATCCTCAGCAACATTTGGCCAGACAAGCAAAACCAGACTGCCAGATCCACTCAACAAGCCACCTCACCTGCCAAAGTGCAGAACAATATTAGGAAATAAACAAAATAAACTTTAAATGAAAGGCACTAATCCACAAAACTATCATTTATTATTTTTGTTTAATGGGCTCTTTTGTTAGGATTGTGGGGGACAAACAAGCATGGTCTTGCTGCAAGCGCCAGGAAAATCACCTGCTTTGAATCAAAACCATGACACTAATGAGCTTGGTAGGCTGATTTAGGCTTCGAATAGCTGTATGAAAGAAATTGGAGTTTACACCGTTTCTCCTTCACATATAAGTCGAAAGAAAATGTGCAATATGTGTAAAGAAGTTAATCATTTGATGCTATACAGCCACTAGCTGAATGGCAGTTCTACCAAAGTAATCAACAATAATTGGCTCATAATGTTTAGTTGTTTTCATAATTGTTTTAAATGCAAAGCACACGCACACATACACAGAAATCTAATATAATGCTGGAAAACATAACAGAACCATTGTTAACGCTAATTCCGTGCAGGTGGTAGTATCATACCTGCACCAGGTGGATGAGCGTTGTGAGAATGGCACATCGAAGCATGTTGTGTTCTTCAGATTGCTTCCAGAGTAGGGGCAGGTACTGAACCAGACAGCCTACATATGGCCGGATCTGAAGCTCGGTAAAAAAGAAACAAATGGCAAAGTGCAATTAAAACATAAAGCCTAATTCAACCTGCAGCTTCCACAACAGGGACTATGTTCAACTCATGGAACCTACATTAGAGTCTAATGTGAATGATGCAGATGCCTCGAGAGCGAGGAAATGGAAAATGCTAATCCGTTTTATTGCTTTCTCAGCAGGGAGTATGTACGTTCATACATTATGGTTTATTTGGCTTTGAAAGAAGGTGAATATGAGAGAGAAATAGTCACAATGCAAATGGTATAACACCTTCTATTGAAGCTTTGTAATTCATGTTCCATTTCCCTATTCCTTTTTGCCTCCGTCAACCCCTCTTAGGTTGACAGAATTTCCTGTTTCAAAACATAGGTACTGAAAAAAGGAAACATTAGACAGGTACTTAATTTTGTATAATATATTCTTCTCAGTGTGACAGTTAAAATGACAAATACACTAAAATGATTTCCTGAAGTGTCAACTCTAGTCTGTCAAAGAAGCCAGTTTGGTAGATGTGTGATGTAAGTGTTTGTAGATCCACAGCAGATACCGCAGCAACAATCAGGACTAGAATCATGTGTAAGGCACAATCACGCTCACATTTTTCATTATTCATTCATATTCATATTTCATTTCCCACATAACCGAGACAAACGATCCACGGTGGTAATCCCGGTTGGAAGCCGTCTAGAGAAGAACAGTTTCTGTTTATATCAGTCTTCCTATGGCTCCAGAATCATACAATAAAGACAATTTCAATGGTTTGTTCCAACAAGAACAAGGTTTTACATTTATTAATATTTTTGAATTAAGAATTTGCCATTGAGGAGTATTAAAATTAATTTAATATTATTAATATTTGTCATCTTACATTTGGCCAAACCACAGATGATATATGATTTTATTCATATTCACACGAATACTACATTGTTTACAGCTGATTTAAGCCAAACTATTTTGTCTGATCTGAGCTTTAAAGTTCAGCTGCCTCAACGAGAACCTGTTCTATAATAATAATATGGGGCTGTTTTTATTATATTATAACTCTCTACCTAGTTATAAAGACAAATCAACCTCTTTTGTTTCCAACACTAGAAAATCTACACCAAGTGGCTGCCGCCACTCTCACTCCTGTGTGAAATTGGAAAATGTGATTGAACGCTGTAATTCAGGTGCGGTTGCTGTGCAGCCAGTCATAAGACATCTGAGTATGTCACCGAATTACAAACTTCAAAAAGTTTTCTACCAATTTCATGTGCTGACTTGTGCTAACCTACAGCTTTTACCTGTAGCTGTTGTGTAGCCAAGCTGCAGACTCCACACTAGGATTTTTCGCTCAATTACACCATTAAAAAGGAGGTGGCTGAGAGCGGAGGGATAAAAGTGAGGAAAAACAGACCCAGAAACCAGCCTAGGATGACAGATATAAGACCGACAACAGAAAAATGAGCTATATCTCTCTATATCTTTCAACATTGCCTGGTTTTCTCAGCCGCTGTCGTCACTGTGTGTTGGTTCAAAATGTCTTGTGAGGACAGTTAGAATATTAATGGAACATCCACTGACACTAGATGTTTAGCCAGGGCCAATGACTGGGAAAGACTTAGCCATACTGACAGCTCACAAGGATGAAAGTCTTTTCTGTGACAGATTTAAGTCGAGGGATCATTTAAGGGAAGGTGCTTAAAATGGATCTGAAAAGAGCCTTTTGAGGGGTCAAGGGGAAGGTCAGTTTTTTAAGGGGTTGGCAGTTAAGTCGATTAGAGCAACTTATTGAATCCTGAGAAAAAAAATCAAATCCATATAGCCTCAAAAGCAAGGCAGTGACAGGGCGGAGGCTGCACCATCATGGTACATAAGAGCAGACATTAGAACAAGGGCTCCCGAAAGCCTTATGACCTACAAAAAGTCAAGAATGGGACACTTAAAAAATGTCAAGCTAACTTTAAAGACAGATCGTTGTTTTACCTTGGTCGTCTATAGCCAGTATAGTGTGACAGATGTTTTATATGTGCGTTATAATTTAGTGTCACTGAAAACAGTTTGTGCAATGATCAGTAGAATTTCCCCAGATGTAAAAAAAAAAATGCTTCAAAGACATTTTGGCTTGGCTCAAGTTACATTATATAACACATGGGGGAAAAAGGTTAATATGTTCCTTTTGTATCTCAAATCTCACCTGGATGTTCACTCTCTCAATGACACAGGAGATGACATGGAGCACCTGCATTTTAGTGTCACACTCCGTCACCTGCTGCAACAGCTGGAATAGCAGTCCAAAGATAGACTCAAGGTACTAAACAGAGACAATAGATTTTAAAAGTTAGAAAAAGAACATCTAGAAACATTCATCTTTAATCATACAAAACTTGGTTTTGACAAAAGAGAGACTCACTGGGAGGAATTGTTCTGTCCGGAACTCAAAGTCATCAACAGGTGGCCATGAGTTAAGGACGATATCAAGCCGCTTAGGGTTCAAATGCAAACCGTTCATCAGCAAAAACAAAAACATTCAGCTTTGACATAATAAAGCACAGATGAAGCTCATATGGTCAATTAATCTAAGCTAAGAACATTGGAAGGATATTGAGTTTCAGGGTTGTAGCTGTTTCAATGCGCACCTGGGGAAAAGGAGTAAACATAAAGTTAGAAAAATAGGATTCAAATCAGTTAAGAAAACGGGCAGCATACTTTTAGCCTTCTATCACTGCATTTTAGATTGTTAGCTGCAGATAGAAAGGCATACTGAGTTTGTAGTGAACTATGCCAAGGAAAGATAACTAGATAAATATGAACAGAAGGCTCCCACAGTTGCACGCATGCAGTTTAAAACCAAACACAGTAATGGCATTTTCTTTTAATGACAGCCTCACAAAGACCATAACAAGCAGCTCTCACTAGAATAAAAACTTCTCGTATCCAAATACCTGCCTGCAGCAAGTTAGCTAAATAAAGGCTGTCTTTTAATAATAAAGGAGGTGGCCCCTACGCTCTTATAAACCCTAGAAGTGGAATCAGTATCAGTGTATTTGATCTTTTTTATATTTCCTAACCTGGCTGCGTCGTGTCTATGCCTTTAGTCTTTAAAGGACCTTGAATCCGTGTCCTGGTTTTTGCAAAGAAAACTTTGAAGTTCAGTTTAAGCCACAAGATACAAGGAACCTTTTAGAAAGTGATGTTAAATGTTAATTTGCATAAGTCACAGTAGCAGAAGCAGTTTCAAGCATATTATTTATAAAGCAGGTTAAATGTGATGATGCATGACCTGGAACTGAAAACAGTATTTCTATTTTCCTTCCAAACTAAGTTATCCTACTGCTAAATATATCAAAACACATTAAAACACGCATTTGTTTTGTTATTTTATATATTAAATACGTTAAGTTTTAAACTATTCTAAGTTATTTTGGATGATAGGACACATTAGTAGAAAGACATTTTGTATTTTGTTTATTTTCATTGCTAAATAATTATTATAGATCCATACGAAACATCTCCATTGTAGCTTTCTGAGATCTTTGTTTGTGGTTTTTACTTTTCCTATTTTTCCTAACAGCTCACTTTCAGACCTACTTCAAAGCTAAGTCACCTGTCTGGAAGTTACTTTTTTTTTCTTAAATAGCTATCATGCCCTATTGGCACTATATAAAAAAAGGTTTAATTGAATAGAATTAATTATAAAGATTTTTAAGCTCTCACTATGTTCAAAATATAAAAGAAACACAAAACCAGCTCAGAATGTACACAGAAATTACACGATTTCTAACCACTGAATTTAAGACCTAGCTAGATTTAGAGATGTGCAAATTCACCAGCACCCCCCCCCCCCCATGTCTGCAAGATCATAAAATACTGAATAATGTTTTAGTAATGCTGCATACATTAAAAAGTAACAAAAGGATGTGTTGATGAACGAGGCCCATCAACTGCCATCAGCACTGGCCTTGTTGGCAATTCAAATAGTAATGACAGAAACTGCATTTCAATTCTGCAACTAAATGTAGAAGATAATAGACTGCTTGATGAAATACTCAGATGGTTCTCAAACACGCACACACAATGCCTGACAATGATGCCGTCAAAACATTTGCTCCACATTATTTATTCAGTCTCAAGCTGTCTTTGGCAGACAATAAAAAACAGCAGGTTCAAACTGAATTTAAAAGCAATTGAAAGTTTAATTTGGGAAAATTACACTGAACCAACTTACTGGATCAAAACAGCTAAAGGACAAAAGAAACAACTACTGGAGGACTAGCAGTACCCAAGACTGACAGGAAATTACAAATGATGTACAAAGTAATGTCCAGCCGGACTTTGTCCATATCACCCAACATAAATGCACAACCTGTATGAGGCCTCAGGAGAATAACTCAAACAGGGCTTGGTCTGCATGACATCACACCTAAAGTAATATGTGTATCTGAGACCAATTCTGATCTTCAGAAAGGCCCGTTACAGTCCACTTCAATTTCAGCTTTACCTTTATCTCCTTGCTGTCAGGTTGTAATTTTCAATTCCAGTAATAATTTGTGGTTTGCACTGAATGCCCGTCAGTACAGTGCATCTGCTGTACAGTAGCTAAAAGCACAATAAGGTAGAATTAAATTCATGAGCTTCACATTTATACTTAAAAGGCCTTCCTGCCAAGTAACAGTGAGCATACATGGGACAAGCGGTTGACTAAAATACCACACTTTCTCTTCTGCAACATATCGTTTTCCACTACTGGTAATTCTCATGTAATAAAATCAGAAATAGTTCAACTGGCCACAGAGATCATTTGTAGACTTTACTTACAATCTGTGTGTAAATGAAAGCAGCTGGGGATGTATTAAAAGAAAGTAGGGAGAAAGTGTGAAATATGCCACAATGGAAATCTGCATGCAAAAGGGATCGGTGATTCAGCTCATGAATAAAATCATAGATGCCAATAAACTGTTGATATGTGTGCACATACCTCACATACAAAGTTGCTAGAGTTTTAACAACCCTGCAAAAATCTGTGTTTATTGTAGGAATCTGCATTCGCAAAGATACGGCACATTATGCTTTAGATATACTGATAAACTTAATAGATGGGAATTAAATGAGGATACAAATTAGATGTTGAACCAAATTAAACAAATTTGATGAAACAAGAATGTATTACATAACTTATACGCTTAGAATTACAACACATCACTAGGCTTAAATTAACATAACACTGCAATCACAAGCTCAGAAAACAATTTAGCCATTTGATTCTTAATTTAAATATAATCATCTAATCAAGTCTAAGGCACAGTAACTAGAATTACAGCATTGGCAATAAAATTCTCTGCCAAGTAGCTAGATTTTCAGTGCATGAGCATTTTGGTGCACGTCTGTCCAGACTCATATTCATGTATACGGAGCACAGTTATGCATCTTGTGCCAGATGAACTTTGCAATGATGAGTATGTGACACACATGAGGTCATACTGACTTTCACCTTGGAAAACCAAAGCTTAACTAAACTATGCTTATGTCAAATTTGAGGAAAGTCCTGGCTGTCAGCTACTGTAATTAAGTGATCCCGTATGGTGGAAAAGTTTACATGCACTAAAGAAACCTGGTTACTGGAACGCAACGTAAACATGCATCAGATGACTAGTCTGATTTCTCCTCTGCCTTCAGGGAAAGTGACTGACAGGGAAAAACCTACCCTACCCTAACCCTAACCCTAAATCCACAACACCAGGTGACCCACAACACTAATGTGATTTACAACAGTTAAACCCCCCAAAAAAGTAAAAGAAAAGAAATCGATTAAGCCCACATGCAATTAAATGACCATTTTGTTAAGACTATAACTATGCTGTAATGTTTTTCTTAGAGGACTTCAATAATAAAGAGAAATCAGTATTTCACCCTCATATATTCTCCTAGTTCTCCCAGTTCTCCCTTTGGAAAAGAGAATAAAGCAGAGCAACTGCAAACCTAGGTGGCCAAGCTGAGACATGCTCAGGAGCAAACCAATAGGTGTCCAGTGTCGATTACGCCTTTCCACGAAGTACTGAAGCTGAAATGCCAGGTTAGATATAACTTGTCTTGAGTGATTCCCCTTGTCTCAAGTCTTAACAACAGGGAACACAAAATAGAAATGGAAATATTGATAATCAATTGAACTGATTTATAGCGGAGAGTTTTCTCCATTAGACCATTAAAAGTTACAATCAATAATTCACTGTAATTCAACCTGCAATTGGTTCCGACAATATTAATAAGCAACCACAACATGATTGATTAACTGGTCAGTGAAGAAACCGCAAGCTTTTGTGAAGTAAGACTAAGACCCATTAGTGGCCAGCCACCTCGCCTGACATGAACACCATGGGGAATCTGGGGGGTGCTGTCAAGAGGAAGATGAGAAACAAGCGAATGACTGCCTCCATGCCCCACCGCACTGATTCAGTAATACAGGCTCAAGGAGCCTCGAAGTATTGGGTACATCAATGAAACCAAGTGAAAATATAGGAAAATGGGCACAGTGATGTAGTGGGAGCGGGGCTCATGAGGATAACATCAGTGCGACAGGGCTTAACCATTTAGCAGTAGCGAAGTGTGGAGGTGTGGTGGCGTGCCATCTCTTGAGTTGTAAGCAAACTGCAGTCATTATTTAGTCGCTAGCGTGTGTGCGTGTGTTTTCAAAGCTTGTAAGCATAAAGTTGCGCTGTTCCTTATGGTTTCACACGCGAGCTGTTTAATATGTGTACCTGTTGTGTGAAAATGAGTTCTAACAATGCGTGTATGTTCTGCGCCGAGACTCTGCTATACAAAAAAGGGTCATTACGTATTTTGGTTGTTTAATAAGCTGTGTTAGTGCACGAAGCAGGTGCTGAGGCGTCTGTGTGCAAGCACAACAAATACAAACTGTAATAAGAGTGAGTAAACAGTTTAATTTTGAGAATCTGAGTAAGATTCATGCTGTGTCCTGTTGGGTACAGCTGGGGATAAATAAACCACAACAAAATAATCGTTAATGACCTGTATATATCTGAGCCATTATATTCTAAATTAAAACAAAGAATGCTAAAAATATATATTATTTAAATTAATTTTGTAAATAAAGTAGGAATATAAAATTATATTCACATTTTTTGAGATTCCCTTTTATGCCATTTTACATCCTTAGAGTAATGATGTGTGCTTCTCTAGCATTCATTAATTAAAATAGCCGATATGATTGCTGCTTCTTACATGTCATGACTGGAAACACAAATAATATTGAAGAGTTGCACAAAAGATTATGCTTATTTTCATCACAGTAATATTATCAGTTTGTGTATTATAATAATCATGGAATGCAAATAAAAATTCTTCCACTCAAGATAGATTATGTGAGGCAATCGAATGCAGAGAAAATGAACCATGATATTCATAGAGATGGACTGATAATGGTGAGAACGTATTAAATTCCATTCCATAAATAATGCCCCAGTCATGAGGTGAGAAAGCCAAACAGATAACACATTAATGATCTCTTCTCCAAATTAAGATCAAGCGTTTGATCACTGCTACGGCAGAATAAAAATGTTATCTCGTAGGTAGCAGATTTACAGGTTAGTTTTTTCATATACATCATAATAAAGTACATTTTTTAAAATAGTTTTTTTTCTATTCATGTCTGGCTTTGTTAAAAGAAAGTTTGTTGTCGCTGATGTTCTATGCTATTAAGCTAAGAACTGTCTTGTGTAACTGACAGTGTGAATCATTCATTAATTCATTTGTTCATCCAGGTCATTTCAGTCATCACAAATAGAATGGTTTGTGGAAAAGCTGGTGCTCCAGTCATAATAAGTAGTTCACAAAGAAGAAAAATACTGTACAAGCCTTACCACCAAGTCAGGATCCTGCATAAGACTCAGGATGACCTCGTAGAGCAAAGGTCTAAGGTCAGATTTGAACTTGACAGAGATCCACTGTCCTATTAGCCAGATGACTCGCCGGCGAATTAACTTGTACCTGCAGAGTTGACATGGGAATGGAAGGGGAGGAGAGGGGTGCAAGTTGGGACAAAGAAAAATACTTGAGAAACAGAAAGTTATCTCTACACACTTCTTCTCAATCTCAAAATATACCTGGCTCCATAATCTTAAGTCAACAATTTAGCAACAGTACTTCTGGACCAATAAAAACAAAAGTGGCTATTGAAATCATTAAATCAGCAGTGTCACTCATCCAGACATGTCTTTTATCACTAACTTATGTTTACTAGTATGAAGCAAAATTTGCACCCTGAGGGAGGCAACCATATGACTTTGTCTTACCAATACATCCAACACTGTCTAATTCAATCCAGTCATTTGAATGGGTAGGAGCAGGGAGGAGAGGCGCCATTACACAGAATTTGGGAGACCATGGTGGAGTGACCCTTTACATACAGTAATATATACATATACAGGAAGAAAAAAATAAAAGTAAAGAAAGGGACTGTTGTGTATTATGCATGTGTGCATTTAAATGAATGTACGTGGATAAATACAGAAAACAGCCAAGTAAGGAAACTAGAATGAAAAAAAACTAGAGTGGTTGAGTAGTAGGAAAAAACACTGTCATTATCATGTTTATATCTTGAATTAGCTAGTGTTTATGAACAGCAATGCTGCTGTATTTGTAGGATCAATGCTCCACAGCTAAAGACATTAACTTTGTGCTGGTCATATACATTAATACATCACAAGGTCACTATCCACCAGACTTAAGACTACACTGGGCTTTTTATTACCACTACTATTACTATCATAAAATTTTAGTTTATTTTTAATTAGATTTTTCCTGTGGTTTCATAATTGGTAGTGAGTATCTCAGAATTTCAGTGGCATTTGTATTTGTACCGACTTCCACATCTCTGGTACCTTGAGATCCACCCACAGCAGTTCCTAAGGGTGAGGCATTGCTTGTTGGGAACTGATCAGTGTTTCAACAGTTCTAGTAGGTGGAGAATAAGTGTCCCCTGACATCTGCCCTTGCTGTGTCCAATAACTGCCTTGACAGAATTTAGTAAATGGAGGCATGAAGAAACTCATGAGGAAAAAAAAAAAAGAGGAAGGACGTCTTTTTTGGCTTCTTTACAAAGATTGCTGAAGTTTGGACGACAAGGCAGAAAATACTACACTGCATCACGATGACAAAGAGCGCACATGTTTGCACACAGGAATAAAAAAAGAGATTGATTGCTTGTATTAACAAACACAAAACCTTGTTTTTGTCAGTTGGAATTTTCTTTCTCCAAATACATTGTTAAAGAACTAGAACACCACCACTAAGCATTGTGAGCCAAATGCAATCACCTTAAAAAAGACAAGATGGAACTTACACACCCTGGGACTAAACCATCGCCAGAAGCCGAGGAGCAAGTCGGAAAAAACAAGCATCCAATTACTTTAAAATGTTTTTAACAAGCTTTTATGGAGGCAGTGACATATGGGATGGTTCCAACATGACACGACGTGCAGTGGACAACAGTCATGGGCACATCCTCAGAGCTCTCTCTATAATCAGGTCTCTATAGTAAGATGAAAAACAGCTCGGCATCAAACATTATGTGGATTATTATGACATTATATTGCATACACTAATTATTGCTCGTGACTCATGAAAACATGATTAAGAGATTAGTATTCCTAACTCTACTTATAGACTAGTATTAATAATCGTGACTAATGCATGGACACTACAGTTGCTGGTGTCTATTATTAGTGCTACTAGAAAAGTGGGAGAAAATAATGGAAAGGCAGATGGACAGGCAGGTTGACAGGGGTATTTGTCCGTCAGATAAAGGTTAGACATGACTCGTCCTGCCTGAATCTGCCTCCTCCTCCATAGCTTCACACAGCTGTCAACAATCCTGCTCATCCTTCTGGCAAACACATGGGAAATACAGGTGGGCAAAAGTTGAACCAAATAAAAAGCATAATCCTAATTTTAAAATATATTCAGAAACAAAACGCCACACTCTCCTTTCATGTGTAACTCATGACAAACTATATCCAGAGAAATGCTGTAGAGAACTTTTCTGTATTTAAAGATGTTTTGCCTAGTTTGGGGCAATGTGTTGTTGGAAATGTCTACGGCCTTTGCATGATGTGTTTGAATAATCTGATTATTTCCATGTTTCTGTGATAACAAAACTATTATCCATAAGTAAATATTATTACCATGACAAAGAAATAATATAGAACACCAAAAAAGTGTACTTGGCATAGAAACACGTCAAGCTCCATGTTTGCAGTATAAAAAAACAGAAATCCATCCACGGAAGAAACATTAACTAACAAGAACAAAAGGAAAACATTTTACAGCATCTATTTGTCACCCGGGAGAGTGACTTACTTTTCTGACAAACCCTGCACAAAAAGGTCAAGCCGCAAAGTGTGGCAAGGGTCCGACTCTGGAATGATGAAACGCACCGTATTGGAATCCTACTTTCTGTCTAGGTGACAAAAAAAAATCTCTTTCTGGCTACTTTGAGATGTCAAAGTGAGTGATATTTAATGTGTGTGTGAGTCCAAGTACAAGTTGCGTTTGTTTTGTGTGTATACAGGATATGCTCAAAGATGACTTGCCGTCAGCTTTGTACTCTGACACATGACAACCCATCTCAGGTATGACAACTGTTTGAGGCAGACAAGGCAGGAAAGCCACGTCAGCAAGTCAGGATTTAAGCGTGCGCCAATACTTGCACAAGTATGTGTGTGCCTCCATGGCAACAATTAGGCAGCTGACCGATGCCCCAAAGCTCAGACTAACGGTTATTCTTTTCTGCTTGCCCTAGGCTCTAATGTAAATACATAAAGCATAATCATATTCCAGCTTGGAAAGTATTTCAAAACGGATGGAAATCAGTAAATACATGCCAAGTATTTATCTTATTTTGATACATGAACAATAGGGAATAATTCCCAACAAGTTATACATTTTATGATGTAAGAGGCAGAGATCCACCTAATGTGAAGTATGACACAACGCACTAACTTGTAGCATTGTCCCAGTCAAACCATGGCTTGAATGGCACAAAATGCCATTTGCCCTTAAATTTAAAAAGTTTCAATTGTTTCTCTGTGAGCCTGTGACACAGTAAGCACGCGGTCAACCATCAGCTAATGCTGGGTCATTAGTAAACATCTGTTGACCTGTGTCCTGCACCATTAGCACTGGTCAGAACCCTATGGGCAGCTTTTTAGACAATTCAGCATATGAAATTAGAGGAGGATCCTTCAGTGTGTGAGTGTGTGTGTGTGTGTGTGTGTGTGTATGTGTGTGTGTGTGTGTGTGTGTGTGTGTGTGTGTGACCACTCTGGCTGATCAGTTAAGGAAATCACTGCACAAAAAGAGAAATGGACCTCAGTGCCATTTATAATTTCTTGTTAGATGTTCTCGATTAGAAGTTGCTAATAGCCGTCTATAGTACGGAAGAGCAGCACGGAAACACTAAACAAACAAGTTCTGAGAGAGCGGGAAAGTAGAAAAATCTTAAGTCACTGCTCTAAATCTGAGCATACCAAACCTATAAGAATACAGATTAGTATTTCATTCCGTTCCTTGTACAGGATATTAATCAAACTGTCAATAGCAATAACATTACATAGTACTCCTTTTGTCTTGCCCTGTCACGCAGATATGACTATGGATGCTTTCACTAATGAACCTTTATTATGTGAGACTATGTTGATGTTGTTGCTGGTAACTAAATATATAATTGTAATATTGTTGACGAATAAAAACGCGACTAAATGTGGTTTACAAAATAAAAACTATGCTAAAATGTTTCACTTAAATGAGACACAGTATTTCCTTGACTTTTAGTCGAGTGAAACTCAACTAGACCCGAAAGAGTATGAACGTGACGAAATGATGAAATAAAATAATTAAGGCAGGCCGCCAAAAACAACTGAACTATTGATCTATACTAATTAGTAATTACTAATTACTTAGTTTGACCAGAGTTCATTACAGCGCCACACAAAGCAAACCAGAAGGGACTAAATTACCACCTGTAGTAACAATAGTGAGGAATTTACGCAAAACCTTACTCCGAAGCTCTAAAGCAAAATTAGAATCAATATGATCTAAATGGCTGCATACTCCAAGGAAACGTTATAGTAACTGACACAGACACATTGTGAGCAGTGAGACAAGCAAGTTGGCAGAAATTCCCTTAAGTGCATGAGCAGGTGGGTACAGACATCCAGGCCAAAGCCTACAACAATAATAATTTAGCTGCTCTCATTAAACCTGTTTCTCCAAATAAAATGTTGCTTTTAAAACTCTCTATATCTATAGATATATATGTATATCTATATCTATAGATACACATATATATTTGAGGTTCTTTGTGATGTGGATCAAGATCTAAAAGGGAACGTTGTATTAATCACTCCAATGGCCAATACCCAAGGGCCAAGGATGACAGGCAGTGCTATATTATCTAGGGATGCTCTGTTAACAGTGACAAATGTGCACTAGGCAAAAGAGTTGGCCAGAAAATCTTCTTCAAATGTGGCTTCTGGGAGCTGCCAATATAGGCACTGTCCTTCTGTTTCACCTGAGATATTTGTTTGGGAAATATTTTAGCCATGTTCTGTTTACTCGGCCCAGCTATATTCATTCCTATGAAGTAGTGCTGACCTGGGATGAATGAATATGCACATCTTTGATGTCTGAAGAACTGGTTCTTTGTCCACAAATTACCTGGATGACTGCCCTTTACTTTAGGGGACCTATGGGCTAAGTGGTAAAATATTAGTTTCCATTATTTCATACAGGGTAATTCGCTTTGATATACTTTTGTACATGTTTTGGATTAAGAGCACATTTGTGCAGCAAATTCTGTTCGCAGTAATTTGTGACGGTTTTGGTTATGTCTTTTCTTATGGTAAGGTTCTTTTTGACAAACTTCCAAAGTTGTTTTAAAACAGTGATGACTGTTTATATATATATACATTTAGCCACGCACGAATGGTCAAATGAAAAGCTTAAAAGGCAAAACAATAAGTGTATACTCTGAATATCAAGATAAAATATAAAGTATGGAGGTGAACTTAAAAAGTAAAGAAGAATAAAGAAATAAAAGACCCGGGTAACCCTCCCACGTTACCCGCACCTGCACAGTGCAGGAACAGAGCCACGGTGACATCAGCACGTCTGCACTCTCACGTCAGCACCAACCCGAGTGGCTGACCTTTTGAGTGCTACAGGCTTTTTGTTTTGATTGTCTTGGGGCCTGTATGTACAGGGCACTTCTTTGTTCCCGATATCACTTGCACCACCTTGCCTCTAGCCACTCGCCCTCTTTACCATCACTTTTAAAATGCATTAATCCATCAGTTCTCTGTTGCTGCAGCTGGCACGCTACATGATTAGATTTGCTCTTAGCACGTACAATAATTCCTCTGGTTTTATCATATTAGTACTGGTACATCAATACCATTACATTGTGAGAGGTTTGGTTGCTGCTTGCAGAGCAATTATACATGAATACACATCAATACAAGAAGCAGTTAATGTGACCATGACAGTCGTCGACTCCACATACAAATGCTGGCTACACAGGAGCCTTTTGGCATGTACTCACTAGGTTCCTTAATTTAATCCATTTCTGAAAAAAGGTGCATCTTTTATCCTTTACTCTAGATATGGAACTAATTTCCCTCTGGGATTAATAAAGTTTTTTGAATCTTGAATACCTTATGATAGCATATTGTCATTTAAAATAATGAAATGTATCAGTCCCTTCCAACATAGTACCTGTGATGGCTGACTTGCAGCTCCCCAAGAAGCTGATTCTTGAACCACTGATCAAAGTCCACGTTGTCAAACAGTTCATAGGCTGCCAGTCCCACTGCGTTGTATACTGCAGACAAATCAACCATAGTTAGAAAATGACATCATTTAGTCACAGCAATCAGCCTGGTGTCATTGTGTCCTTCACACGTGCAAACCAATTACAACCAATATAATACAAAGTACAAACAATTTTACCAAAATTATGGTGATTATAGGTATATAATCATTATAGGTATATAATCACTGTGGTAAAATAAAGTAGTAAAATGTAGCCCCTGGAAGAAAAAAGACTAAATAAGAAAAAAAATGGAAGATAAAAGGTGAGAGCCCTAAAAGTGAAATATATTTTTCCTGTTACTATTACTATACTACTCTGGTTATCAGTAGATATTATTTTTAAGCAATGCATTTTAATTATGCAACTTTTCAACGGAAATTTAAAAGACTATTAGCCTAATGTGCTAATCTCCATCCTTGGAGGCAAGACTTCAATCAAAAAACAGTCAGGAGCGTTAGAATGAGCATCACATTTTGTGTCGTGTGTATTGTTAATGACGCAGTTTAGTTTCCCTTTGGGTTAAAGTTCAGCAATTTCCTGCTATAACATTATAGCTCTCCAAAGGATGTTCAGTTTTCAGTTGTGTTGTAGTGGTCCAAGAAGGTATCTTGGAGGATTAATAATGTAAATCAATTTATATTGTTATACATTACTAATTTAATGTACAATATTTCATATATGGAGAGAAAGTCAACAATGCTGCTAGTGCAGCATTAAAATCACTAATGTTCACCTTATACAGATGCTTCTATACGTCTACAGCAGAAAACAGCTGAACGGGCAGTTTATCCTGGGTGAATCCTAGTTAGCAGCATTTTTAAAAAGAGTTTTAAAAAGAGTCTAGAGCAGGGTGTACTGTAGCACTGCCTATGTCATTACAAAACACTGGCTGAACAAATGCCTGCTTCCGTATTCTAGGTCACTGAAGCAAACGTGAGCATGTGCTGCTGCGCCACGGACTTCACACTGAACACCAGCTTTGCACAATTTTAATGGTATTGTTTTTTTATTTTGAAAAAAAGTCTGCACCCGCTGCTGCTATTAAGCGACACTCTGACACAACACCAAGTGTCATTTCAGCTCTTACAGCCACAATTATCTGCCGCTGCTACCACAGCAGAGCTTCATCACCCAGCGATGTTTTCTATTTTATGGACACTGTCAACAAACAGCTGAGATCTCTACAGGCATCCAGCTTTAACACGGGCTCTCTTTGCAGGCAATCTCGACGGTTTGTGATTTAGTTGCACATGCCTTCAAACCACCAGAGTGGCAGCCTTGACCTGCCAAATAGTCATAAAAACACAAGGACAGAGGAGGAGAGAAGAATCTCTAGGAAAGCAGGAGGAGAGTGAGAGGAGCAACTAAAAATGCTTCTACTCCGTCTGTCTGTCCTATTTAGGACTGTAAAAATGTTTATGTTGATTCAAAAATAGGAAATCTAGCTTGGCCTGACAGTTGATCAAGATTATTTAACAGCATCTCACCCGCATCCTTCATTCGCAGTTGAACAGGGTCTTCCACACTGGTTGGGCCTGCAAAGGCACAACAACATATTTAATGTGACACACCACATTTTTAGAATGAGCACTGTAGTAATGTACATAATGCAGAATGATTTTTCTATAATGAAATCAAATCTGTAAGTCTGTGTACATCATAACGTAGGAGGACTACACTACACTGCATCAGTTTTATCATTTTAAAGTCCTGTTCGTTCCGTGTAATAGTCCTTGTAGTGTACTCAGGTTTTAAAAAAATCAATAGCCATCTCCATCTAACCATAGAATTAACCAATCTGGCATCTTTCTTGCTCCAGCCGAACCCATTTCCACTATGTCAACCGAAAACAACAGAGGCTTGTGAGACAGGTCCGGAGACAGACGGTGTTATCTGCCTATTTATGCAAAGGCAACGCTAATTCAGCACTAGAAGCAAAGCTAGCAAGCCCGTCGATGGTGGTGTGTGTTCCTAATACTAATTCACTAAGAAAACCCCAGAAATAAATCTAATGATAATGTTTGAAAAATTCACTGACCCTGGAGATTCTGAACCATTTC
>JAUMTR010000027.1:14266324-14268824 GCA_032270685.1 Microctenopoma stevenorrisi | reverse complement strand
CACACTAGCTGGCAGAATAAAGGCGGAGTGCTGTGCTCCACAGCTAATGAAGCACTGGAGGCTTCCGACAGCTTGAAATAAACAGGAACAGTGGTATGGTATGGGGACGCCGATATTACAGGGTTGTGCTTTTCAAATCGCTCCCAGTGATCAGTGTTGAAGAGCTAGTGGCATCGCCGGCTGGCCTCTAAATCACAGACTTGAAATTTGTCGAGCTAGCTTTATTTTTAATCTCCCGTCTCCTCGTCCTAATCGCCCGTTCTTATCAATCATTCATCCATTCTTTTTACTCTCCTGTGTTAGCACTCCACTCAGCCTTTATTCTCTCCTCGTTCCTGCTCCTCTCACTCCCAAAGCTGTCGTCTCCTACCGTCAATGTTCTTGGCAGGTTTGTAGGCATCATTCTTTACGATCATCTTGATGAGGTTCATGCACTGAACGATGAAGCGCTCAAAGGTCACTCCCTCGCCAGCAGGTGTGAACACATAGCTCACAGCAAATTCCAAGGAACGCTGGATGAGGGGAATAAACGCACATGGATGGTACTCCAGGAAGTCCAACAACTACATAGCAGGGAAAAAGAGAGACATATAAAAGCTTGTTAGGATACTTAACTAACGTAGATCATTTATTCATAAATAATATTGACTCACAACTTTAGTGTACAGTATGATTGTCTTCTCTAGCTTTTCTCTGCATGTGTTCTCTGGACCAACCTGCCGACCTGAAACACAGAACAACCTAAGTTAAGAAAAAGAAGGATCCACTTTATTGGTCATCGATACATTTCTGCATGTTACAACGAAATTTCTTCTCTGCATTTGGCCCGTCCTTCCTTAGGGGGAAGCATTGAGCAGCCACAGGCGGCCGCCTAAACACTAGAGCACTAAAACTTATAGCATCCAAAATTCTCGTGACAACCTCATAATACAAAATATAAAACAATATAGAAACAGCGTTGGGATATGTAGGTAGAAAATCCACATTTTCCAAAATGTAAAATGATTTTATTAACAGAAATGAAAATATGCCACAGCCTCCACATAAAGTATCTAGTTCTTGATGAGACAGTGTGTGGCTTTATATAAGCAACTTATTGTCAAATAAATCACTGGGTAATGTGCTGAAATTATAAACATTCTTCTTCTTCCTTAAACTTTTTTTTTTTCTGATGGAGGCGCAGACCTCCATTCAAAGGGTTAGGGTTAGGTATGTATATAACAAACAAAAAAACAGCAACAAAACATCTTTAAAAAGATCATCGATGACTACCTCCATTTATTCTGACTCCGATAATTCACTTCTTTGTCAACCTCATTGATAAAAATCGGCAGAGATAACAGTCTCTGGCATTCCTCCAATCATTTGTGAACAGCAAGGGTCATAGTTTCCTCACCCATTATACATCCATCGATTTCCCTTTAGCAAACACTGATCTAAAGTGACATGCGACTGATTAGAAAGGTTTGCTTCTTTAAAATTATACAACAGTTTAATATGCAGATTGAAAAACACAATTGCATTCTATTGACTAGGCATCCATGCCATTGTTTTCCTGTTTGCAGGTGTGAAACAGCTGGAAATATAAGCAGACGTGCAAAATAATCAGCCGCCAGGTCTGAATCAATGAAACATGCTGCTAAAAATTCATAAAGACAAAAAAAAAGAAGGAACAATAAGACTAAATGCTATTTGTTATTCATGAGATACGTAAGCTAGCAATCACATTTTTAGCAGTGTTGTGAGTGATGAACAGCTGATCTCAGTTGGAGGACAAATATCTAACAAGGACCAGCAGATATCTGAATGGACCACAAAGGCTGTCCCAAGAACACCTGTTTATAAAGCTGACCTTATCAAGGCTGTGCAGAGCTGATATTTCTTCTCAGTCTGGCTGTGAGCTGCCTTGCTGTCTCCTCGGCCTGTCAGTCCCGAGGACCAACAGGGCGCTGACCCCGTCTCCACTGCCATCAGCAGAGATTAAATATTGGAACTGATGGTTGTGGCCGATATCTCAAATAATATTTTTGTGAAGCCGAGGCAGAGGTATATCTCTCACTTACTGGGTGAGTTTATGACAAACTTATAAGGGGAAAAAAACACTGATAGTGAGATCTGACAGTAAATCTGAGCTAATATAGGCAGCGCTGAACAGGGCCTACCACTCACAGGCACTCACTTGGTACAGGAAGCTTCTCCAAAGAGAAACTTTTCAACCCTTGTTCTAACTAAAAACTAGAATCTATTCGTAATTGTTGAATGACATTTTTTTTTCACACCTAGACGTGAAGGATGAGGTCACCAACAAAGATTTTCCATAAAGACACATTTAGTTTTGTCTTCTGCCAAGAGACTAACAATTACAAACATTATCGTGAGTATAATAGTAAAATAAGCACATTGCACTTTGAAAATGACTCAAACTTTTTGTTCTTTTCCTCTCTGTCTTTCTCTCTTCCCCTTTTTCATATCCCTAGGTCCTGTCTGTAACTGAAATAAA
>JAUMTR010000027.1:14237290-14251590 GCA_032270685.1 Microctenopoma stevenorrisi | reverse complement strand
TATATATAAAATCAAGCCTTTTCCCTCAAATCTGGTGAGGGAAAGAGAGTTGATTTTATTTTAATTACCTGTAATGTTTGTCAATATATGACCTCTATAATATTTATTTATAATTGTTGTCATTAATAGACATTTATGGTGATCTGTTACATTGTTTGTGTATTTGTACATTCTTTCCCTAAAATGTAAAAAATTTGAGTTAGGATGCTACTCTTCCCTTTTTAGTTATTGATAGTTAATGTAAAGTAAACATGTAAATGCTAGTTAATGTGTTCAAACAATCTATATTTATAAAATAAAATGAATTCTGATATTGTTATAAGCCGACATCAAACACACTAATACCATTCAGGGTGTGTGCCCAGTTCCCAAAAGTCATCAGTTAGGCAGAGAAATATGAGATGATAACGAGTGGGTTTAACTTGCTGATCAAAAGGAACTATGCTGTCCTTTTATTCACACGTGGGCCCTGATTTACTACAGACTTTTGTATACTGGTCATTATCAAACTCTTTATGACAGACACTAGTGAAACAACCAAATCCTCATCCTCCACCGTGTTCGCACCTTTTGTCAATCACAGAATATATCTTAGTATATCATCAGTATGCCCACAAATGAAAAGTGCAGGCAATTTACTTTACTACTTGCTACTATGGGAATTTAAGATGCACACACAAACCCCCCTGCAGCTGTTATTAGCATCCACCTTTCCCTGACAAGATGGGGAAAACATTTGATCAGATGAGTACACCACCAGATGACTTAGCTGTGGTGTCAGTCATCTCTCTGATATACACATAACCTGTTGGGAATGGAAGAGAATTCATGAGCTTCTGCTTGGTTCCTGAGAAATGGGAATACATCGGAGACCTGGGTTCATGGCCTGCAGCTCACAGAGTTATGTACAGTGTTTAAAGTTTGCACAAACGTGTGCAGAAGCAGACACGCAACCATTTGAATTAGTATGTCCTACAGAGGGGTCTGACCTCAACCAGTCACTAATCACAGTGTGACCGTGCTGTTTAGACGGCCGTGATGAATGATTCTCCCTGTGAGAGATGCAGGGAAGTGCAGGAGAGTGCAGGGAATAGGAAAAGTGGTTTGAGAAAGAAGGGCAGAGTGACCCTGAGTGTATGATCCATGTCTGGTGTTACTCTTTGAAATGAAGTATAGCTCATCTACACATGACGATGACTTATTGAGATAGTTAGATTTATTTGACTTTATTCAGCAACAAGACCTAAAGACACATTTAGGTTATTTGGATTCTTCAAGGACACTCGATGTGTTGGTTATAGTTCATAGATGAGTATTGATAATGATATTTGATCTCAATGAATGCGTAAAAACTGGAGGATGATCCACTGTAACAGCTTCTATTGTCGGCCATGTTAGTTACAGCTCTGAGCTGTAGTTATAGTATAGTTTATAGTTATTTTTTGCTGCTCTACTCCACTGGCTATACGTTTTTCTAGCTTTCCTTTGGGTCATATTATACACATTTCTCAAAAGTCTGAAACTTTAAGATCCTTGCTTCAGTTTAAAGTGAAATTGAATGATTTTTAACGTGTGTTTTTTACCAGAGCAGCACATGTTTGCCTGGTGTGCTTTTATTTTAAGAGGACAAGTGGTCAATGTGTGGAGGGATAGATAGATAGATAACAACAGTATATTTACAGAATAATAAAAAATCACAAATCTAAGACGGATTTACTTTTTGGACAAACGTGGCCCCCCCTAATCCTTCAGCCTACACATTTTATGTACGTCTGTTTTGAATATGAAAACGTATTTAAAGCACCTTAATAGAGTCTATTGTTCTTCATGTCTGTTTCTGTGAGAAATACTTTATGAATGAAGTAATACTCAACACGACCACTAGATGGCATAACACGTAAAGGTTTAGTAAGGTCTGCTGATTATTGCAGTAGGAACTGCAGCATGCACATTCATCACATTCTCTCAAAGGATCTTACATTAACCTACATTTGTTTCCTCCAGACTCACTCTAATTAGAACCATAATTACTACTTGCCTAACCCTGACCTTACTCTAAACCTCTTCTCAGCCTAAGCTTTAAGCAATTTCACACTATTTCTGTCCCCAAAAGGAAGTGCCTACAGTTTGACTACTCCTCAACATGACTTATTCATGTACACACAAACACACACTACAATACTACTGATTCCACTACTACTACTACTAATGATTTGATAATATTTTTGTAATACAGATGAGATTTCTTAATGAAGGAGAAATATTACTGCATCAAATTGCTTGAAAACTGTCAAAACTAGTTAAACGTCTAGTTTTATTTATTGCCTTGACACCACTCTCTCTAAGTTTAGGGATTTTCCAAGGGGAATTTATGTGTTTTATAGTTGTATCTGAGTCCTTTACAGTCTGAATAGTGTGTGTGTGCGTGTGCATCACCTGCAACTGAAATTAAAAGTTGTTTACCCAGGTTACTCAAGAGCTGGGACTTTCCTCACCTGAGGTGCTCTGCAAATTAGTGTTTCCAAAACATTATGACGCTTTTTAATTTAGCATTTTCAAAGTATTTCTAACATCAAATGAGATTCTGAGAGTTGATAAGTCAACAGTAGTACTTCCATAATAGCAGCGGGTCATTTGTACTGTAGCCAAGCTCTCCTGCTTTACAGACGAGCCGTGTGGAGGAGCATCTATTCTACATTTGCAGACTAATGGTTTTACCATCAGTGGGATCATATTTTAGCAAAATATTAGGTGAAAGAGGCTTAAACATGTCTAACGCCTTTAGCAGACGAGAGATTCATTTAGAACGGGGTCAGTGGAAAGTCATTTTCATTTCGCCGGATGACCATTACTTATGTGGGTGGTCAGAGCTCCAAGGGCGATCTCTTTGTGCAAATTGTGCGTGCGCGTGTGTATGTGTTTGAGCAGCAGGAAGAAAAAGGAGTGAGTGGCGGCCTTCGAGGATGCTCCCCGTGTGACTCCTCTCTCCTCCCTGGACACCGCTTGGTTGTTGCTTCAGTAAACAGAAAGGTCCAGAAATGATCCAAGACAAGCACACAGCCACTGCAGCCCACCCAGGAGCCAAAGTCAGGACCACTGAGCTTCAGACACCTACACACATACACACTAAAGCCATCTCATGCATACTTTTTCCAGACAGAGGCACAAATTCTACTTTGAGAACTCCTTAAACTAAAATTTACCTTAATGCTTGAAAAAAGTGTAATTGTTGCATCAAACTATTGCCTTAATCTTCCCCCAGGACTTGTTACTGAACCTTAAATAAAATACAGACTATAGAATTGTTTGAGCTAATTCATTTCTTCTATGAGGGACTCTCTCTCTGAACATTTCCCATGTCTCACATATGCAGCGGGGTTATTAAAACACACCAGAATAAACATTCAATCAATTACACTGCAGATGAAATATTTCTGGGGCATGATTACCACCGTGTCTCTCAAACCTTAATGCTAAGCACAATTTAATTCTCACAGTGGAGTTTTGTACGTAATTCTTTCTCACAGGAGTAGTAATACCTACCACTTCCCTCCCGTCCTGGACGGAGGTCTTAAAAAACCCAAGAAGATAATTCCAACCCTTCAATGTCAACCTTATAAGTAGCCTGTCAAGAACAGACTGCACTGTCAGCAACGGAAAGCAAACAGGACGAATGGAGACAGAGGTAGAGAGGATGTATAGAAGGGAAGGTATAGAGATGATAAAGGGTACAAACAGAAGAGCTTCAGAGAGAGGGAAGAGAAATGATCAGTGACTTCTCTGATGGCCCAGTGCTCACATATGGCCAGGCTTTGCTTGTATAGCCTCACTTCAAGGCGAAGGGCCCTGCAAACATAAACAGTAGAGAGGCTGCAGCTGGAGCAGGGAGGCAATCGCTTGCTTACCAAGACCTCTCTACACTAAACAATGGATCAAGTGACGCACAGACTTTGGCAATGCAACAGAGACCCTGGCGGCTCAGAGAAGTCTTTCTTCTTTACGTTTATATCTGCGCATTCTCAATATTTACCCCAGGGGAAAACACACAATTTTCCATACCTTTTGTTCTGGAAGGAACAGACTTCCCTACATTCTTGAGGATAGGGTCAAAGAGGACAAGTGTCTTTTGTGCAAAATTCAGGACATAACATGCTGCATTTTCAGAACTGTGCAGCTCTGTCGAGAATTTCATCCCATATTGATCGCAGGTGCTCCATACAGGTGGGAATGAATGAATCGTTTGGGCCCTTCTTCAGTGAATTTCGTATTCCCTGGCAGAGCCTTTTCTCCATCATGTTGATGAGGACCACTCTCTCTTATTGTGCATAAGAAAGCTGAGAAGTCATGTCTTTTTTTCTGAGTCTGAGTGTATGTGCATCTGTCTTATATCTCTTTTATGATGGGGCACAATGGGGAACGGAAGGACCCAGGAGCCAGCGAATTAACCCAAATTACTGCTAACAGTTGCCTGGGTAACTGGATAGGAATGAGAGGCAAATGGTGTGTAATTTTGTAATGAACGTGGGGGATTCTTTCTTCACATTTAGAGACCTCCACAGCCTGTTACCGCAATGACAGGAAGAATCTGCACCCCGCTCAGCTAATGTAGTTGTTTGTTGAGTCACGTAAAGTGTTTCTTTCATGGGCCTTGGATACAAACTAATTACCATGTTCTCTCGTAAACACTAACTGTATGATGGTAAATTAAATCCAAGGTTTTCCTGATTACAGATTCACACACTGACGATGCGTGTTTCTCAGACCCTAAATAATTTCTTTTTTTACAGTAATGTTCTGATGGAATCCAATTTAAACATACAATATCTTCCCTAACCTAGAACCATTTTGGCTGTTTTACTAGCGAGCCGTCTGTATGTGTTTACTATCCTTTTTTCATTGAAGTTGCAGAGATGATGCCACATACCTCTGAAAACCCAACAGGGTTCACTCATCTTTAGATCAGAATTTCATGAATTGCTGATTTATTTGATTATTGTAGAGATTAAGCACTAAACTACCCAGGAACACTTTGGTGCTGCAGTAAAAAGCAGAGCTGGTAATGAACTGGTTATTGAAGCACAGAGTGCCACTGATGGAAAATAGCTGGCCTGTTGACATTAACACACGGCAGAATGGAAACCTGAGTCTAGAGGCCCAGGTCAGCATGGGTCAACAGTCATTCATAGCTTTTTAAAAATCCAATCAAACTGGGTGTCAGAGTCTGACTTCTTCAAAATACACATAAAGGGCCTGGGGTGTCTCTCCGCTGCTCTTTTTGACTGCAGAAACTCTCAGGAAATATAAACAGACTTCTCACCGCGGCCTTGACACAATGAGAGACAACACTAATGGGAGAATTAGAAAAACACACGTCGCCTTTGGGGCTAAACTGCGGCACAAACTAAAACTGCAACCACCCTACTAACACGTGACACTGTCGCTTATCACTCGTGGTGGCTGATCTGGTCTGTTTCACACCAGATCTTCGAGAGAAACCCGTAGATGACATTAAAGATAGCAGCCTTTTCTGTACGAGTGAGCCATGTTAGCTGGCTTCCATTAGCTGCCAACCACCGTCAAGTCAGTTGGTGAGACTTTCAGCCGCTGTGCTATCTCACTTAAACCAGACTATGACTACAACAATACAGATAGTGATCTACGAATGTAAAGCTGTGAGTCAAACACAAAGAGAAAAGCAGAGTGGGAATGGCTTGGAGTAAGAGAAAGAGCTTTTTATGCTCTTTTGTCTGGGATTTGAACAGGTGTGACAGATGTGTGTCTCAGTATGTGTGTACAGATAGTCCTGATTTACCACCCAGGAGCTTTACATGTGCATGCACGCACACACCGACTTTTCGCCAGGCAGCATGTTGTGTTGAGGCATGTAGTGCTTTCTTTTGCTTATTGATAGCCATCAGCACTTTCTCATTTCTGTAAAACATAACAGGGCACTTACACAGAGCAGCTCTCTTTTGGGGCCTAATTTCTTCAGTGCAGCAGCTGGAAAGGTCAAACGCAGCTGTGGGGTTCAGCACACTCCAACTTACATGTACATGTTTGTTTTATTTCAATTGTACAGCAAAACTATACTTTTGAGGAGTTAAAAGAGTTTCTGCTTTTATGGAATTTAAACTATTGCTAATAGCTAAAATTTCTTCTTCCCATCCATGTTTTTAATACTTCTATAAGACTAAGGAAGCTACTTGAATGATTAACAAGCTAAAAAATAGATACGTCCAGTTGCTATAACTTAACAGTTTCCCGCTCTTTGTTATTCCACTAATAGTGCTGCAGCTTCACCTCTAGTGTGATGTTTGAGAGACAAATGAGCAGAGCTGCATGTTATCGGATACCCATGCAGAGCACTGCGCAGAGAAACCACACAATATACACACTCTCAACGGGAGAGGGAAACAGCGAGGGGTTCAGAATGACAGACATGTAACAACCATTAAGGAGTTTGAAGTGATATCTGGAGGCCACCAACAGTTCTGGGGTGGCGGCCATGATATCTGATAACGATAATGGCTAACGCCTACAGCGGGTTGGTTTTCCCTGTCAAATCCTCCACTTAGCATCATATCAAGTGCAGCAATCGTTTGAATAGTTACGTACTAACACATATGCACACAGGAGCCATGAACACATTCATATAAACATTGGTTATTAAAAATATTTTTCATTTTTATTAAATAGCGTATAACCAATTCCTAGATCGACTAGATTCAAAGCAAAAATTGTTCCTGCTTCTCAAATTTGAGAATTTGTCGTACGGTACTGTAAAGTAAGGAAGAGGAAATTATGAGCAGTGTAACGAAGTATAGGGTTAGCGTTAGGCGTATAAAGTATAAAAACCTGTGTATGGTTGAGTTACTTTTCAAAATAAAATAAAAATTTTAACTTCCAAAAGAAAAAAAACGTTAAAATCTAAAGTGTCTGTTTGGCTTTATTTCTTCCACAGGAACTTTTCGTTTGTCCTCCAGAGGCTCTCCTGCTCTCTAGGCCTACGTCTAGCTAAAACGTTAGCGTTGATGCAAACTCTCTGCACTTCTGCCGGGTCTGTCAACCTGTTGATACTCTCCTCGTTGCCTTCATTCAGGATGTCCCAGAAGTCTTTGCGACCACGCTTCGATGCCTGCATTGGTGAAGGTGAGGATGAAGAGTCCAAGAGGAGTGTTGAACTAGAACCCGTGTTAAAAGCAATTCCGGATGGAGAAGGTGTAGCGGGACATGTGCTTACCGACTCTGAGGACAGTGTTGGAGGGATTTTCGGGGGGGCCTGTTGTGTCCCCTTTGTTTTAGGTTTGAACAAATCATCAAGAATTGAGGTGTCTCCTATGAGATCTGTGAGAAAGGAGTGATTCCTGGAGGAGGAAGCAGCTTGGTCAGGAGGAGAATTTTCTGTCTCTGCTTGAAATGTTTCTCTGGTCCTCAAGGAGCATTTCTGCTGCTGTTGCCCTCCCTGTGCTGTGGGTTTAGATAACGCGGTGGACCTGCCACAGCTGAGGTCCGGAGAAGAAGGGGTATCTCTGTCTGAGCGGTTAAGTAAAACAGCTGCCTGCTCAGACCCCAGACCACTGCTACTGGCTCGATCCACGCCAAGACCACCGCCAGCTCTAAAAGCTCGAGAACTAGAAACACTAACCGCCTTTGTCCTCTCATGTCCTCTGGCACTGCAGACAGCCTCCTCCTCATCTTCTGACACAGGGCTTGGAATGTCACTGAGAAGTTCTAGAGCTTTCATCTGTGGGACTCTAGACTTCTTCTGTGTCAGACCAACGTTGCGTTGCTTAGTCTTCGATTCCCGAGTGCATTTAGGTTTTTTGGAGGCTTTGGGAACGTCTTTTTGTTGGGCTCTGGTCTCTGCGTGAGATTTTGTGGCAGCTGTTGGGGAAGATGTTGAGGAGGAAGCAGCTGAGAGGGAGGAGGTGTGTGCTGAATCAGCTTGTGGGAATCTCTTTGCGAGAGTATTAGCTAGGTCAGGGTGGTCCAGTGATGTGTAATACTGCCAAAGCCAGGCCAGTCTCTGGGTCGAGTCTTTTTTCTGAATCTCTACTGCAAACTGATGAACTGAGGGAAAATTGAATTTTTCTGCCATTTCCTCCAATTGCTGCCTACACACAAAGAGACACAAAGACAGAAATGTGGGTGAAAAACAAGATGCTATTCAGAAATAAAAACCTGCACAATATTCGCAGATATTCAGTCCGTCGGAGCCGAAGTTTGGCACATGTGATCGTACTGTGAGGTACTTTGAATCACATTTAAAACAACGTCTTTAAAAAGCCGAAAAGTCAAAACTATTAATCAGACATTCTGTGGGTTGGTCAGGCCTAGTCTGAAATGAATAGTTCTCCACATATTCCGGCTTGTATCCAGACAGCCATAGAGTTTGAGGTGTTTTTTCCTGGGTTCCTAGGCAGTCATTAAAACTGTGGTTTAACTAGACTCAGGGACAGAAATACTTCAAAGTTACTGGTGGTACAGCAGTATTATGGTGGTGTTATTACCATTTGTGGCTTTCACTGGAAAAACAATAAATAAAAGTAATGGTGGTAAAACACGACACACATGTGGATTTAAATCATTAAACACCAAGGTTAATTGAGGGGATATCAATATAACTAGTGTGTATTTTCACTCCTTGGCAAGCCTCCGGGCAGAGACACAGCGTTCCCATTGGAGAGTTAGATTTGAGCCACAAACATGCCTGTATACGAGTGTGTGCTGAAGGTTCGGGGATAAGGAGATCCAGCAGGACAGAGGTGTGTATTTATGTGCTGTGTGTGTGTGTAAACGCTTGCTAGGATGTGTGTGTGTGGATATCAGGGAGGATTTGGAAGTTCTCAGGAAATCGTTTTTGGTTAGTCTCATGAGGGCTGCGGTTGTGGAGGGAAAAACTCCTGCACTGTTAGGCCTGAACATAACTGGGTAATCTTTGGCATGATGCTGGGAAATAGGTGGAAGCGAAAGCTCAGAGGTGGTCTCTCACTGAACACGTACACTCACATACAGTCCTGAAGCCCAGGGGCCCTCAAATCTATATCTGTGCTGAGTTTTGGCCGACTTCCCTGCACTGCCAGGAATTCCTATATTCTTTCCTTCCCTCCACATTACTTTTTACAGTCCCCTCCACTTTCCTCCTTTCAATCACTTGCTGCTTTATATCAGTCCAATGTTTTTCTTCATTCTTCTTTTGTTTATGCTCTTATCTATGAATCATCTGCCCTTTACTATACCCATCGTCACGTCTACTCCTCACTCTTCGACCCCTTTATTCTTCTCCCCATCATATCTGGAAATGGTAAATCCATCACATTTCATGCATTCCTATTTTATTATCTTCCTTTATTATGTTTTGCTTCATCACCGCAGATTCTGTCCTGTCCTCTTCTGACAGTCTTTGTAGTACCTTTTTATGGCCTTGGGAGTCTCTCCAATGATGAAGCTGGTGTGTCTGGTGTGGTGTACACCCTTGCTGGCGAAGGTGACTGGATGGTCCGCACTTGGTTTCTTTATCCTGACAATGGTAGAGCAGGGCTGGCTGTCTGGTAGGCTCGCTGACAGGCTCTGGTATATAGAATAAGAGTTACTAGCATTATGTAGATGTGTGATGTTTTATTTGGCATTAAAAAGTGCAAAACAACAAAAGTGACATGTTTTCCTTATATCCATTGCAAATAAAACAACATTATACGTTTGAAGAATCACTGCATGTGAAACTAATGTTAATTCTATATATTGAGGTGTAAGTGGAGGTTGAAGGTAAGATTTACTGTACCTCCTGCGTGCCTAGAAGTTGATTGGCTGGGAGTTGCGAGTACATCTTGTGTTCAAATACATGTCGCATAGCAGCTCTACTGATGAGCTGCTCTGCTTTGCTGCCACCCACTACACGCTGGTTGGAGTGGGTGTAAACCACTTCCTTTACACCCCCTTAAAAACACAAATATTAACCATTAGCGTTTATTTTAATTTAAATAACGATCGGGGTGTTGAAATAATAACTAAATCTTACCTAGCACACCGTCAATGGTTCCATCTTTTTCTTTGGAAAAGGAAGAAGTCTGACTTTTCACACTCGTAAACGAAACAGCTTTGTGTTCTGTATCTTCTGGCCTGTCAACTCTGGACCTTTCTATCTGTGGAGATGTGAAGTGACCCTTTTTATGAGTGGTGTGTTCATCTTCTGAAGATGTGAATGTTTCTATGTCTTCTGTGTGTATGGATCTGGCTCTGTGCCTTACACCCGCACTTCGCCTCTTTCTAGTGCAGTCAAGTCTTTCTCTCTCGCTGTCTTGTCCTCTATTTGATGCATTCTTCTCGCCCCATGTGCTTCTCTCGAGGTCAAAGTCATCGGATTCATCAGAGTAATTGTGAAAGCAGTGCACTATGGGAACTGTGGTTTTGAGCCTGTAGGGCTTTATGTCCGATGAAGACTTTTCATTATTTTCCTCATGTACAATAGTTTTCTTACTTGTCCACCTTTTCAGGTTCTGTCTCTTTTTTACAACCTCACTAGTCTCTTTTATCAAAGAAACCCTTTTATGTGCACCCCCTTCATCTTCTCTGTCTGAAACACTGGAGAGATCCCAGGTTTTTCCTAATTTAGTGCTAGTACCCTCACCCTTGCCTATGTTCCCTTGATCCTTAGCTTCTGTGTCAGAAAGGATTTCTTCTGCACTCGGACTGTCCTCATCCCCTATTTCTGGGTTTCCTTTGACCCTTTCAAGGAGTCTGGAAAAAGCGTACTGAAGGAGACTCATTCGACCGGGACCAGTGGCAGCATTCCCATCTATGTTGCCATCCACTGCTTTGAGGTTTGAGGCCTTCTTTTTGAGCCCCTGCATCTGTTCATCCTCTTCACTCCCACTACTGAAGTCCAGCAGTTCTGTGGGAATCCCTGATGCCTCTTTGTCTACCTTGGCAGCTTCATCTTTTGTTACAGGACCATCATTAGGTGGAGAATCTCCAGGTTCCTTAAATAAATCAGTTTAACAAGATTGAACAAAACTGCAGTTCAGTGAACAAGCCGTTTGAGATTTGACTGTGTAATAAATCATCACAAACGTCAGTGTGACATATACTCTGCATCATGATGTAATGTGAAGAAATCAAAAGGTGTCACAGCAATTCCTGAAGTTACACACCTGGGCCTTTACACAAGCGACCACCAATGTTGTGGTCTATTGTTTCTATTGTTCTAATTTTCACAATTCAACAGAACCTGTGTGTCCTTGTGTGTGATTAATACATGCCTTTCTATACATGTTAAGAAACTCCAGTGTATTTATGTTTGCAAGATTCTGAATTCCCTCAGTGGAGCAGAAACCCCATAAAAAGGACAATGTGCTCCACAGCACAGTTCTGGTGGGAAACAGGATGATAAGGGGTATCAATGTGTAAATAAAAGCTGAGAACAGACTTCAGTGTGGTCTACTCCTGCCATTAGAACAAGCAAATAATTATATCCAGCTGTTTTGCACAGCATGAGAGAGCCAGTCAGAGAGCAACTCATCCTTCAGTTTCACTAAAATACAAAGAATTGACTGTATTAAATGTACCAAGCACCAATGCTTTAACGTGGTACAGCAAACTAACCTACTGCACTTAACTTTAAAACAGTATTAATTATTTAATCCCTTAAGCCTATATTTAATCCTAATTTGGAAGGTTGCTGTAAAATGCTGTAGTTTTCACCCTGACAAAGAAGCAGACGGAGTAGAGTGGTTATTCAAAAAGACTACATAGCTACAGTAGACCTACCGACCCTGAAGAAAGTCCTAAGCTGTGCTATACAGTATACTGTATGTATACTCACCAGTGTAGCATATGAAAAAATAGCAAGGGATGTCTCACATAAATATATTCTACTTATATGGGCCCATCAAACCACATTTGCTGCGCAGAAAGTACAATTGCTTTACTGCTTTCTTAAACATCAACAGTTGGGCGACTATATGATTTACTTTATACGTTTTCTCGCAGGTAACAGAATTTATCCAATTTGGACTTTGGAAGAATTTGGGGACTGGTCCTCTTGTAAACAGCCCCTAAATTAAATCTTCTTTTGTAATTGAAGAAGAAATATCTAAAACAGGGTGAGTTATCCCCTAAATCAGGTAGGAATTGGAGTCTGCGTAGGCTGCTTATAAAAGGTGACAGTGTGAGGGATGGGTCTCTGAGAAAGGCAGCGTTACTTACGCTCACTCCCTTCCTCTCCTTCTCCTCCGCCTTTCCTGTGTGTGTGCTGGTTGTAACTACACCGGCCTCCACTTGTCCTTCGCGCTGGCGGACAGAAACACACAGTAATCAAAACAAATATTTAACGTCATTCAAAAATAAGATACCACTTACTATTCTTGTGAGCACAGTAGCATAAAAATTTTTATTGTGGCTGGGGGGGTGTGGGCGGGCTGAGCTAATACAGTGCAGGAAAACACATCATCGATCAAACAGCAACAGTTAGTTATCTAACCTCTAGTATCTGGCGAGTAAGACACGTCCCTTGGGTCTGCAGCCTGAAAAGGTTTTGGATCCCAAACAACTCTCCCTTATGGACACCATGCACTGCTTCAAAATACCGGCGGGCACTCTCGTTGCCAACAACTGAGCACTGCAATTGCTTCAAAATAAAAGACAATGTTTCGATGTGTAGTTATGCATTTATTAACATGTTACATCATATATAGGCACACATTTGTGAAATGCCAGAATGCAACATAATTCTTGAGCGCTTTCTAGAAAAATATTTTTGTTTTCAAAAAAAAACACAAATTCAACTTATTACTATTTTCATAATTATGGTTTGTTAAACTATTATCTTTGTGTCCCAGTATGTCGACTGGTACACATATATAAATGTAAAACACACAGAGATTCTATTACCTGTTTGTAAACTTGTCTGAGGTAGATGACTTCCTCTACGGTGCCCAGTGAGATCAGCCTGAGAACAGTCACATCTCTGCACTGGCCAATACGATATGCCCTGAAGAGAATAGTACAATCTGGTATAATGGTGCACAATACTAAATAGTAGAACCTAGCTTGAAAAAGCTACAACAGCAACATATTACACACACACAAACTAGAATGAAACATTTAGACACTGTTGGCCCACAACCCACCTGTCAATAGCCTGGAGGTCATTTGCTGGATTCCAGGTGGGGTCAAATAGCATTACCACATTAGCACCTATAAAGTTAAGACCAAGACCACCTGCCCTGATGACAGATCAAGGTTTGGAAAAAAAAATTAAATATATGCAACAAACAGTATTAGAAATCCTAACACTACAGTGGCCTAAACTGTACACTAACATGGTAGAAACCAAGCACAGGTTGATGTGAGAGGAGCTGTTGAATTCTTTGACAATCTGGACTCTCTCTTTGGATTTGGTGTTTCCGTCCAGTCTGTTGTAGTCCAGACCCTCGGCCATGCAGTAGCTCTCCAGCACATCTAACAGCTGACAGATTTAAAACACAATAAACAGGTGTAAAAACACAATATACAATAACAAACTCATCAACCAGATTAAGTTAAGTGCTTGTGTGAAAGATATAATATAGAAGCTAAACAAATATATTGTCGAGTGGCAGCAACGATTAGACTTTGCAAAGTTTAATTGTCTTTAAATGTCTAA
This sequence comes from Microctenopoma stevenorrisi, assembly GCA_032270685.1. Lineage (NCBI taxonomy): Eukaryota > Metazoa > Chordata > Actinopteri > Anabantiformes > Anabantidae > Microctenopoma > Microctenopoma stevenorrisi. The sequence continues at coordinate 14,237,948 of JAUMTR010000027.1, read as the reverse complement.
TGAACCTCACATATAAAACCTCGAGTCTTACCAGGTCGGATTTCTCATGACACCTATGTCTCCTGCTACATTTGCTTCTGTAAACAAGTAATTTGCTCTAACAGCAGTGGCAATTGCACGTGTGAAGCCAGTAACACAAAAACTCAACATTCATACATGGCTACCACACAAATATGGCACTCACCTTCGTTGAGAGAGAAAAAAGAAGTACTTTATCCCTCTTTTGCAGATAATATTTGAGCAACTTCTGCAAAACCTGCAAGGAATACATATGTCAGCCTAAACGGAAACAGTCCATAGTGAAAAGGTGACTAAGCCCTAACTGTACCTTCATTTTTCCGCTGTATATTGGGTCTGACAGTGCCTCAAATGCTTCTTCTTTGCATCTCTGCACAAAGTCTGGAAACTTGTCAAATACCTTTTGACAAACAGCCCTCACATACTTTTCCTAGACAAAATAATTAGTTGTCTTAGTGAATGTGAAGTACACAGCAGGCATACAAAAGCAGTTAGAGGTTAGAGTGGCCTGGTAGCATAATTGGTTAAGCCTCAGACTGGGATGCAGAAGGTTGTGACCCCCAAGGTTCGAACCCCATCTGACTCCTAATCCATCCCCTACCAGGTGTGTCCCTGAGCCAGACACCCAGCGCTAGCTCCT
>JAUMTR010000027.1:14224688-14236852 GCA_032270685.1 Microctenopoma stevenorrisi | reverse complement strand
CACCCAGCGCTAGCTCCTTGTAAGTCGCTTTGGATAAAAGCGTCTGCCAAGCAAAGTAAAGTAAAGCAAAGTAAAGTTAACATATTTCTACCTGCGTCTTGCTGGTTCCTGTGGTAGACTGAAGAAGCGCCGCATGGTTGGCAACCTTCCTCAATATGGTCAAGTAGCTAAAGTAAAGCGCCTTCATTTTAACACTTTCAGAGTTTGTCTGCAAAATAAGAAATTCGTTTTTTGGACCACCAACCTTAGTTATCCTAAATTACACAGCTGACAAGTTCTCACAATGACAAGAAGGTTGAACTCACTTTATAGCAACAGCGTCTGCGGGCGCGTCCACTTTGACAGTCACATTTCTCTGAGGATCTTAACAGTAATGTCACATCTTCAGTGTCCAGCACAGTCTGATAAACAGTCTGTTGAAAGTCAGTCAGAGCGCAAAACACCACCTAGGAAAAAACACAACACTGAATTTCAATGATGGATGCTTTGAGACACCATAGAGCTTCCTCTCGATATTAGGATGAATGAACACAGCAGTTGAATTGTGAGTTTCCAGAAAAGAGACGGCCTGTGTTGACTAAACCATTCTTACCCTGTCATCCTTCTTGGGCAGTTGTTCCTTGATGAGAGCTTTAGTCCTTCTGAGAAACCATTGAAAAATCTTCTTTGCCAGGGCTCTCACAGCTTTTCTCCCTATAGCTAGGGCCCGTTTGGTTGCACTGTGTCTCTGCCCATGTTCAATCGGATCTGAAAACTTAGTCTTGAATTGTCCTAAGCTGCCAAGACAACCAGGTATGGCCCTAAGTGGAATACAAATTTATGAAAAGTAATGTGTACCTTTTCCAGGTAAATGTAAGAATTAAAAACACATTACTTGCACAAAAAATAAGACAATGACTAGAATGTGCTTGTAAACATGCAAATGTAATATTCAAATTGGTTAACTTACCAGTCCATGACACACCACAGCTCTTCAAGGTTATTTTGTAAGACGGTGCCTGTAAGGCCAATTCTGATCTGAAAAAATATAAATTTAAAGAATCAAAGCATGGTTTAAATCCAAAGCCAAGCTTACTACATTTCAGCAATGTTTTATGATACTGGTAAAAATTAATACAGCAGAAGACAGAGCATCATCTATTAATGATAAATGTCACATCACGCTCTACGATTAGTAAATTAGCATAGATCTGATAAAAAATGTATACTGAAATAGGAGCAAAAACATAAAGAAGTCCGACCTTGCATCTCAGCTCCTTCATGGCCTGAGTGATCTGAGAGTTTGGATTTTTTATTTTGTGGGCCTCATCCACAATCACAGCAGACCAGTCTATGCTGCAGAGGGGCAGAGGTATGTTTTTGTCACAGTGCTTCGGTACAGTTCCAGAAAAACATACAGACAAACAAATGTATACACAAATGTATGACACCTTTAATAAAACACAAAAGCATGTGCAAAGAAGCATGTAATTCATGGTATTTCTTGCTTATGTTTTGGGAACTCGGTTCTTACTTATTGAACTGATCCAGACAAAGCCGCAGAGTCTCGTAGGTGGTGAGAGCAAGCTCAATGCGTCCCTTCTTGATGCGTGCCAGCTCCTCGTCTTTCCTCAACCCGTGAACCACAACACACTGGAAGTAACCCCATGTATCTAGTTCATCTTTCCAGTTATAAAGCACTGACAGCGGGGCCACAATGAGGAACACCTAGACCAGATCATAGAAGCACCACATTATGAGTACAATACAAAAATTACTAACTAACAAATCGTTTTATGATACACAACATTTTAACATACTTAAACGCAACATACACTTACTTTGTTGGGTTTACTTTCATAGGAAGGCATCTGACTCTGCAAAAACTGAGGCCTGTTTTTCTTGATGTCCTCCCATGTGCCCGTTTTGCCCAACACAGCAGCAAGGAAACCAATGACCTGAGTAAAATTATTAAGGAGTTATAACAATAAACTGACATTTTAAACATTTTAACAATACTAAAGAACATTTTGCTCTTAATGCATTTCGTACCTGTACAGTTTTTCCCAGTCCCATGTCATCCCCCAGGATACAACCTTTGGAACATACATAGTTGCTGTAAATGAACCTGATACCTTCTCTCTGGTAATCCCTGAGGTACCGGTTGATGGTGTATGGGACTCTGTGTCCATCAGTGTCACTCAGTTCTAAGGGGACATGGAGCCTGGTGTCCGTGACACTGTTGGGAAACACAGGTTTTTCCTGGGTGAAGTCATTCGAGGCTGGTCTCAAGAGTTTTGAGACAGGTATGGCCTCTTCCTCCTCCTCGTCTGCATCTTTATTATGGTTTGTAAATATCACCCATGCCGTGGCTTCATTATTATGAAAGCTGGAGGTCAGTCTCTGGATAGTGCCTTCGCGCAGAGTGCCATCTCTTGCGTTAGGAGCCAGACAACTGTCACCTTCATGCCACGGTTCTGTAAAATAATTGTTGTTAATTTACTGTGTTTTGCATATAGGGTGTCACAATCTGTAAACTTATGTCAAAATGTTATGAGTTTTAATATCATGACACATGATATTGAATTAAAGCATAATAATACATGCTTTAATTCAATATCATGTGCTTTTTTTGCCACCTAATTCAGTAGAATTAATTAGTTTATCACACTGAACGGTGAGATGCAGGCTAGTCAATGTCATGTTAAATACATTATGGAGACGATAGGGGAAAATATGAACAAGCTGCAGAAGCGTTTGGCAAACACCGACCGAGAAATATAACAAATATGTAAAAAAAAAAAAAGAAAAAAACAATTAAAGAAGTACTTCACAAACCTTTTGCACCTGCAGAAGCTGAAGCCATCGTGACAAACAGCTGGTTTATTCTTGAGCAGGAGGCGTAATTGTAGCATGTTAGCTAGCTGTTAGCGTGGCTAACATGTAGAGTAAAGGAAACCGCTACAGATAAAAAGGACCAAAAAATGAGCTCAGGTAAGTTATACCATCTTGACTAAGTCGTTCACATGTTCCCCTCCGTTAAAGTTGATTTATCTGTCGAAAAGAAAAGGTACAGACACATAACCATAGCAGCAGTTTCTGTAACTCGCTGGATGTTTATCTAGTTTCACGACGACTAACGCACTTTCCACTCGAATTTCAAATACATTTAAAAAACCTACACCACTTATACACCACTTTCAATAATTGTAATATAAAATATTCGATGGTTTCGTTACTCGTCCGTTTTTGTTTTCTTCTAATATACTTTGCTGTCGTAAAACGTAACGAAAGTGCTGCGCAGTGTCTACCCAACCTACCCCCCATCAAATAAGCAGGGATAAAACGTGAAAACGTGGTAATAAATGTATGTAACACCCTGTGTGGATGGCATAACGCTCACACATTTTATAAAATAATGTACTTATTGTAATAGTTACTGTTTGCTATTAACTATTTATCCACTATCCTTATCCACATTAAAATAGTATGCTTTTATTAAATAATGCTTAAAATTGTGTTTATTCCCTGAAAGCTACCACTCTGATTAGAATTTAATTGTCTGGGTTACTCCAGAGGCCCTTGCAGCTAAACTAAATCTTGGTGGTCTGCAGAAATACATTAAGCAGAAAGCAAAGAGATGTGTTTATCAGTGCTCTCGGGTTGATAGGAAGGTCATCAATGAGCTCACCCTACGTTTGTCTGTTTCTAAGCAAAACAGCCTGTAAACACACCAACAGCGTCTTAATTCTACATCCCTGATTTGACTTTCCCTAAACGTTGGCTGTGGTGCACCACAAGAGGCACAACTAGGTCCGCTTGTCGATATGGTACACTGCCATACAAAAATTGACCTTTTTGTTCCTGTTTTCTCAACACAGGGGATTTATATGGCAGCTGTTGCAGATGTCTCATAAAGAAAGTCCAAACACTGATGTCAAACCGTTTACATATTATACTAGATCTCCCGCACACTTGTTCTCTCACTGAACCGCTCGGGCCTTCTCTGGCCTCATTTACAATAATACATTATCACCCAAGCAGACAGAGTTGGGATAAATAGATCATTGGCTGCAGATAAGAAGTTCTCATCAACAGTCATTTTCACAGATGACTAGTTGATTTTATGGAGTGACTGTGTCAAGTGGGCCATGTTGTCCATGGTTTTATGTTCGGCTTTCAGACTCAAATGCAGCTGTGAATGGAAAAAAATTAACATGTCACATTTTATGTACAAATTTGAATGTTTTTTGATTCGTGAATTGATTTTACTCCAACTGATCACCAATGAAAAACCTGCAACAAGTGTGACTGTGTGAAAATAACTCACTAAATATGAAACCCAAATAAATGGCCAGACACAAAATCACAGAGTTAACATAAATTTTTAATCAGCATAAGATAAGTTGAAACATTGTGAACTTTGAAATAACAGCAGAGAACCTGAGGTAAAGTTGGAAACCTGACAATAAACCTAGAATTTACTAGGTTTATTTTCAGGTCTACATATTTTTTTAGCTGGTGTAGTTACAATGTAAAAATCACCACAGTGTAAAATACTCACAAAGTAACAGCAGAACAACTACAGACAGATATAGTAATTGTATTATTGTATTTCAGGATCAGCTTTCAGAATCTAAATCAGTTTTATTCACTAAGTATGTTGCACACACAAGGAATTTGCGTCCGGTTGTTTCTAGCTTTTCTAGGACAGTACAGATAGAAAACATGTACATGAAACAGATAAATTAAAGACAAATTGTAACAAGACAGGACAGTGTGTGTGTGTGTGTGTGTGTGTGTGTGTGTGTGTGTGTGTGTGTGTCAGTGCAGTGTGCTGAGTTGTGTGCAGTTTGTGTCCATATAGCAGCAGCAGTCAGTTGTTCATTAGTGATATTGCCTGAGGGAAGAAACTGGAGAAGCTGACAGAGGTTGTGTATGGGGTGTGAGGGGTCTGTGGTGATTTATTTATTTGATATGTGTACGAAGAGTGTTTTTGTTGTACCTGGTCAATGTGAAGTTAATTTTAACAAATGGATTGACACTCATCAGCTACAACAATAACACCACCAGACACTGTGATGGACAGCAAGTGTACAATGACTCTGCAACCCTGTGACTATGCAGCAAGTTGTCATGCACTGTGTTCTGTCACATTTTGACCGTGGCCAGCATTACATTTTTTCTATGCTGACCCCCAGCTAGATTCACATTAAAACCACCAGGTGGTGTTAATGTTGTGGCCAGCCGATGTATTCTGCTGAGTAGCTTTACTGTAAAAATGCAATTTTAGTGTAATAGATATTAATAACATATTTTAATGTGAAGATGTGTTGTCAAAGTCTTCCTGGCTGTGGTGGAGACATATTCCTAAGATTGTGAGTAACTCTTGCCCTTTTAACCAGCCTGAGAAGTCCAAAGTCAGGGGTTGAAGCTTACATTTGTCACTCAGCACATGAAAATACATCCGCTCTACTGCTCCTCTTGCACCAAGGCTTCAAGGTAGCAAGCTTGGGACTCCTGGGACAAAGGGCTGAGTGGAGCAGAAAGAAGGAGAGTAGGGGAGACGAACTGAATTTCTGCACCTTATAAAATGTGTGTAATGTTTTTCCCCTCTGCTTAATGTATATACATTATTCTAATAAAGGTGGAGTGGATGGTGGATTATTTTGCATCCACTGTGAAATTTCCTCACTGACCTTCCTGAAACACACCTGGATTGACTTAAGCAAATTAACTTCTCTGGACAAGGTGTCTTCTGCAGCCATCCATAGATTTCATCTCGCTCAGACTAATTTGGCTTAAGAACAGTTTGACTGGAATAAAACTTAGTGTTGGACCAGACATTTGCTTAACTTCTGTTGTTGGTCATATTCAGTTGGAGAGAAAGACCTGAATGGAGGTCTTGTCCTGGTCTCAGAAGCTTTGGAAATCCTCCATCTATGTTCCACCACCTCTCGCTCATGAGTCAGTGGGTCTGCCACAGGCCAAAAACAATTACAGCCATTCCAAAAATGACAGTTTCAGCTTCATAAACACTGATTACAGAGATGGAAAGTTGGTTGTGAATTTGGGCTTTTCCTTTTTTCTCTGTTGTCGTCTCTTGCTTTTTTATGCATTTCATTTTTATTTTTAATGATTCATTCATTGTTTAAGTGTATCCTCACTCAAACAAACTGAAAACAGTTGGATTAGTATGACATCACATTTTTAAACTTAACATCTCCCACATGGCTTTTAGTAACATTGGTTATGGAGCTTTGGCGACTTTCCCCTCCTCTCATCTCCTGCCACCCAACTTGACCATACAGTAGTTGGGATGTCAAAATACTGTACAGTTAATGATTAAACGTGCTGATACTGAAATGATCTACAAAGGAAATCAAATTAATTTAACACTGACTCTATGACACGTTTTCTTTTGTATCCGTTTCTCTAAATTAATGTTTTGTTTTGTTTTGCTAATTTTAAGTTTATTAAATAATAGTGTCACTGACTTGATGATGCAGTGACACCCAGATATTCTTTTTATTTTTTTTTATATGTAACAAACTTGTAAGATCCCTTTGGATTGGACAACTATTTCTCAGATGCAGCTGTCATGCGGACTTTGTAATATTTATTACTCTCAATAATAGTTGACATTTTAAAAGTAGGGGCGCAAAACTCAACTGTATTCAGCAAAGTTTGAGAAAATGAAGGCACTGCAGTTCTGTTTAATTAACTTGGACAAACCCTGAATCTCAGTGAGAACTATAACCACTTGTCTGGTGCTTTGTTCCTCCTCAGTTCTATCACTGCTGTTGCAGCAATAGCCAGCTGTGACCAGGGGATCCTGCTACTTCATATGACCATTGTGGGGCTACAGACACAACTGATTCTGCTCAGTGAGTTGATTTACAACGAGCCTCTGATGACCTGAATTTGATGGCTTGCCCCTTTTGTCCTGCAGTGAGATGGAAAACTCTGTAGAGCAACATATTTACGATCAAACTGCCTCTCATTACGCTGCAGATCCATAAAGATGCCTTTTTTCTGCCTACTTTGGCCACACTAAGCACATCAGCCAGAAAGTCCTACCGCCTGTGGTGCATGCGTGTAAGATGTGTGCAACCCTGTTTAAAAGTTTGTGGTTGATTAGTTTATGTTTTTGCTAGATCCATAGGCCCTTTAAAACACCTGATTAAATGGCTGACAACATGAGTGGCACTACTAGAAAGACATTCAACTTAAAGAAGAAAGGCTGCTTTCTATCTCTGTTTTACTCCGTTCTGGTCACAGTGACCCTTCTCCTGCTAGGCATGGTGAACAAGTACAAAGTGCTTGTTCTTGGAATGAAATGTCTGGCTGCTAGACAATATTTCCCCCTCTTCCACTCTTATGAACTACCCTAACCCAACATGAACACCGACAGGGACTCAAAGAGCTGCATGACTGCACGTCCCAACAATGAGGCCACACAAAATGCACCAAGTCAGCAGAACTGGACGTCCATTTCTCAGGCGCTTATGCATGCAATTATGTTCCTCCCCACTCCCCACTTCACAATCAGCGTCGCGGGAGCACAACGTGGTGTCTGTAGTAGTGCAGTTCCTGCAGGGGAGGTGCGGAGACATGGGTACATTGCTGTCTTGATTGAAAGGATTATGCTTACGGGAGCCGCTGCGCGCAAAGAAAGATTAAATCACTAATGGGATGTGTTGAATGTTTGTGTGGTTTTGAACGTGTTTTTACATAGGAGATTATGTTTGTTAGCGACCCTACAATGAAAAGAGCATAAACCTGAAATAGTCTGATAGATACATATAATCCAAGTATTTGCACACGGCTTCTTTTTTATGTGTGTGTGTGTTTTATGGGAAGTTGTCTAGTGGCAACCAGTCTTGCAGAGGGCTAGACCGTGCATCCAAGCATGTAGTGCACACATTCTCCATATGGGATCCAGAGGGGCCCAGCCAAGTCATGCTTATGGACCATTTAGCACACATTTCTTTCTCCTTCATGGCTACACTGCACTTTCACTAATACATGAGTTAGAGCTGGAAAACTTTACAGTGGATGGCAGAGACCACACTAGCCACAAATAATCTAACTAAAAGTAAATACAAATCTGTATTTATTGGCATATTTGTCATATTTCTACTTGTCTTTGATTCTGTAGGATATAATCTAATTGTCCTTTTCTTCTGGACACCTTTTGTGTATTTTTGTTTAAATTTGAATCTTCTACAGGCTAGGAGAGAATTTATTATAATTTATTTGACATTGGTTTTGAGCAACACCACTCACAGACAAAATGGTCATGAGTCCAACTCTCCCATCACATCCTCCATAGCTCCCTTTTCTCTCCCTTCCTTTTCAGTCCTTCTTCATCCATTCCTCTCTCTCTCTCTCTGTCTGTCTGTCTGTGTGTGGTCTGGAGACACTGTAAAACCCTTGCTCTCACATTGTGCCACCCAGTGCGATGCTCTAGCGTGCTTATCTATAGTATCAGCTACCGCGTCAGGCCAACTGAGTCAAGGATATTTATGCTTTTATGCTACTTCTAAGAAGCCTAAATGAACTGTTTCCACAGACGTAAAACAACTAAAACCACTTTGATATGAGATAACTGTTAACTCATGTGTACCCACCGATTGTGAATCTGGTTCTCTGGCTACTCCAGTGCTTTGTGGCTGTCCTTGTGTGAGAATTGACTGTGGATTGCAGAAGCCTCAGAGATACTGACAAACACAGAAGTGCTTTACAGTGTTCTTTTAATGTCTGGTGTACCCTCAAGGTCCTGTCATATGTGCCTGCTCCAGTGCCCCCTCATCAAAACAACCATCAGATCACAAATCCGCTTTGATCACAACTATTGAAATTCTTAAAGAGCTTCGTATTCTCTACTTTTCATCCACAGCCACTAGAGGGAATCATTATAACAAATCCACTTTCATGTGCTTTTTCATTCATTCCTCCTGCTTAATCAATAAAGAAAGCCTCTGTTTGCACATCTCGTCTTTTCACCTGGATGTTACGGACCTCGCTACAATCCAAACGTAGGGATTAAAAAGTAAAGTCTTTAACTCATGGCTGGCTGGGTGGTCAAATCATACTAATTGACTGTCCTCTCCAGAGTTCGTATATCATAATTTTCTAACAAATAATCAGAACATGCTGCTATGGTAGAGATACAGAAAGGCATTCACTTATACCCTGCACCAGTCAAGCTGAGCTAGAAGAGGTGTGGCCATAGAATAAAGTGATGATCCGATAGATTGGAAGGAAAAATAAAGAGAGTGAGGGAGAGGTCCTCGCACCGCTCTGTGTGTGGTCTGAAGACCTCCAGGCTTGTTCCGGGGTGAGTGTGTGAGAGTGTGAGTCCTTCCTGGGCTCAGAGAGGACAGGGGGAGAATAAAAGGAGGAGAGCGAGAGGAGTCCGCATAATAGAGGGAACGTTTGCCCTTACGAGTGTGTGAGAGAGAATGAGCAAGCTCTTCTTTCATGTGGAGTTAGCAGGCAAAGAGAAGATTACTGTGTTATTTTCAAACATATCAGCGAGCCCTCCAAACTATGTGCTTTTACCAGAACACTTCTAATACATGTTTTTTATTTTTCAATCAAACCTGTGTGTGTACTAGGATGTGTGCTTGGTAAAGGAATAGGTGAGGTTTTCTGTGAGAGTGTATACACTTTTATGCATATGCTGCATGAATAACATGTGCTTCATTTTTTAATGACCTACCTTTTAGATGGTTTCATTTACCAGTGTAGAATGCAAAATAAACCTACGGGTCCTTACGGGTCATCTGTGATGCCAGGAGGACCTGACTGACCATGCATGCAGATGTCACCGAAACAAGACCTGCCTCTCTGTGTGGCTAGAACATACTGTTTTACAACAAGAGGTAAGAGGACAAAAGCACCACCTGAAGTAGAATACACCATCAAGCAGACATACACACATACAAATGTGTGTATGTCTGCTTTTAGGTTACCTATTTTAACCTAGATAAAGTACTTACAACTCCATGAGGAGTAAACCAGCTCTAACAGCAGAGTTAAACGTCAGTGTGAAGCTTTAACTCCACACAGTGTTGACCAGGACCAGTCTGCTGGGGAGCGCGGTCTCAGAGCAAACGTTTCCTGGTTAATTTTGACACTAAATTGAGTAGAATTAACACTGAAAAGTTAACACTGACCATAGAGTAAATCTTACTCTAATTGTGAGTGGGACCAAATGTTATCTGTGCGGAGTAAAAATCAACTCTAAGTGTAAATTTGACACTGTTTTTTACTGTGTACGAACACACAGATATACAGTATACATGTGTACTATAAAATTGCTGAAACACTGTACATGGACTGTGACATGGCTGTAACGTGGACAACCCTTATTATTTTAAAATGCGAGCTTATTTTAAAAGATGTGTCTGTATGCATTACCAACAAATCAGAGCAGCACAAACACGCACGCACACACACACACACACACACACACACACACACACATATATATATAAATACATCAAAACATACACATGTGCTCACTTAAAAGCAACAATAACCATTAAAAATACAATTAAAAATTAAAAACACGGATAGACCCGACGATGAGACACAAAATCTCTTAAGCCAAATATCATTTTTAAAGCCCTCCTTCATTTGGTTAAGTCAGTGTTTGTCTTGACAGACGTGCAAATAAGAGCACGGCATGTGATTTTCCTTCAGTGCCCCATCTTTACTGCAGTAACTCATGGAGATGTGTGGTGAAGGTTAGGTTAGGGGTCAGTAGCTTATCTGCATGGGTGTGGTTCACTCTAGCCAGCTCCTAAAGCGTTTACAGATCAGCGCTGTAATGTTTGATTCACGACCGTAGAGGCTAACAAGACAGAGAGTGTGATGTACCATTAGCAGTAGCTGAGGTTGCGTTCTGAACAACACATCATAATATAGTGAAAGGAAAGTGTTGTTTTACAAGGCTTGGTTGTAGCCCAAGGTGCGTTCCCAGCTTTGGCTATCATTAATACAGGTGTGCCTGCATGGGAGATCTACCTATGAATGTGTGTGTGTGTGTGTGTTGCAAGGTCACATCCTCGTGTTTACCCACCTCGTCCATCTAACCAGACACCTTCAGCATTTACATCCAGCATGCAGGAATGCTTATGATGCCCAGTTAAATATAATGATGGCTAAGGTTTGTCTCGATGAATTAAGTCCTTCCTATAAAAATAAGAATAGGAGGGTTCCCCTGGGGCTCTCTCCTTGCAGCACAATGGTTTTTACAGAGAGATCTGGAGAGCTATAACTGTTCTCTGTGTATATGCTGTGACTCCATGCTGTCTCCTCAATAGAAGCTAGAAATCCTTCTGACATTTGCTGGAATTTTATTGTGAAATGTCTGTTTAAAGGACACTGAGGTGGGTTTTTGTGCAACCAAAAATACACCTCAGAAATTACTGTGGTCTTGGTACAAATATTTCACGAGAAATTTGTTTTTTTCAAACAAATGCATAAAACGGTGTTATTCCACAAATCATTTAGTCTTTCTTGACTATTTTCTGCATACTTATGTGACATAAAGATGGTGTAATATAATGTAAGTTTACTGAACTTTCTAAACACATACTACTGCACCACAGATCGACATACAGTAAATGTCTTAAAGAAACACATAAACCTGATACACTTATCTGAGACTACAGGGACATTCAAACAATTCTTGCTTTTACACATTACGTTTAAGCTGCAAAATGAACACATAGGAATATGTAACGCACTGTTTTCAGAGTTAGTATTATACATACCATCCATTTTGTTTTTCTCCTGCGACACGTTTACAGCACAACTCTGAAGAAAAAATGGGGCCTGCCGGGCCCCTCAATCAGAGTCTGCATAAGACTCGACCACAGCCAGATGTAACTCTTGAGATGCTGAGAACATTTATGTTTGTCTTGTTTACAAATGCACTTCAGAGCAGATGCCTCATGCTGTGGCCTTTTCCCTCTCTCCACCAGATCTTTATACACAGACTCTCGTTCTGACATGCACTGCAAACAAAGAGCATTTTGCTAGCTCATAGAAATGACTCTGCCACGGTTTATGGCTTTGTGCTGCAATAGTAATGTGTCACGATTCGCCCCGGTCTGCCCCGCCTCCCGGTGTTTTGTTTAGTTCGTTCGGTCTCTGTCTGTCACACCCCG
>JAUMTR010000027.1:14208046-14224365 GCA_032270685.1 Microctenopoma stevenorrisi | reverse complement strand
TGTGTGTTTTCATTAAAACCCTTAAATTTGATTTCGTGTCTGAGTGCTCATGGGTCCTTAATACAAATCCTGACAGTAATGCTTGTGTGTGTTTGCTCATATCAGCAGGGAAAAATACAGCAAACTGAACTTTATGATCATTTACATAATATCGTGTTGAACTAACATCTGTTTTTTATGTGTTACTGACTTTGAATATTTCTTATTTAAGATATATTTATTTATTTGCATTGCCCGTTATACCCCGCACCCATTACTGGGGTCAACCTATACTTCCCCTTTCATTCCTATCGGTCACTCTAAGAGGAAATGACCTCACACAAAGAGAATGAATCACACCATCAGACAACATCCCCCTTTCACCTAAGTTCAGAGGTCTGAGGAGTCACAGAGGAGTCAGATTGTGTGTGTGTGTGTGTGTGTGTGTGTGTGTGTGTGTGTGAGGACAGTCTCTGATCAATTGCTACTAATGGGCAGTTTGAGTGACTCATGTATTCGTGTGAGCATTTCTGTGGTATGTCAGGACTGTCTGTGTGTGCTTATATGTTTTGTTTGTGTATGCGTGTATCCACTCGGGCAGACACTTTGGGTGAGTGAAATATGTGGGAATATGTCGGGGATGTGCCAGAAACTAGAAGTGTGTGTAGGTATCACTTAAACCTTAAAGACATGCATGACCCTTCTCGGAATGACCACTCAAAGCATTGGTATTTAATTCTGATATCACCACGGAGGCTTTTTCCCTCCTATCCACATCTGACTGCTTGAACTTGTTTCCAACTTCACAAGTTAGTCTGCCAAACATATTCACTTTGAGTATAGTGAAATCACAAAAAACCACGATGCAATTGGAATCCGTTACTTGCTACTGCATATCACTAGAGCAGCTAGTGAAGGTATTGTGAAATTCACGATCTAAAGAAACTCTACAGTTATACTGCCCCATGCATGCATATGCAGGAACATACGTATGGAGACACTTCATTACTTCCAGCAACCTATTAACTGCATTTTAGGTCAAAACATTTACGCCAATGCATTTGTCTTGGTTGGATTTGACCAAATGTCTTGCTCAGTATTTGTATCCTGGTTTGCACATCCAGCCCTGCAGTGTATGTTAGAATCAGGGCGGCTCCACATTATGGCGAATCTAAAATGTTATGATGTGTGGACAGAGATGAATGCTACGACATCTGTAATTGCGCTGAAGTAACTGAAGTTGTATTTCTGAAATGTTTTGGGTCAACACTCTCTGTCATCATGTCACATACTACCAATAAAACCAAAACTGCTTTCCGTCTGCCATTGTCCCCACAGCACATTGCCTTAGTTTCACATTTCTGTGCTACAAACCAGCCTGATGACAAGAAGACTAGATGGATGCATGTTTATCTGGTGCGTCCAGGCTGAGCCCTGCAAGCTCTGTTCTGTATCAGGTCTGAAATAGATTTTAGCCATAAATTCTTTGAAGTCTAAACCTCCGTCTTTTAACTCAAACTGAGTACCCTCTCACCATTCTTCCTGCGGGAGATGATTGCAACAGACACTCACGGAGCATTAATTACATCACACTTGACTTCCCTTCAAAATCCCAAACAATGCTGCTTTTGAATCGAGCAGCACTGCATTTGCAGCATTGCCAAGACGTCTTAGCTAGCACCTTCCCTACAAAAAGCACGGCTGAATTCAGATCAGCTGTCAACAGCACATTCTACAGTATGTATACACAACAGTCTTTGGCAGCGTATGGAAAGTCAAAGCAATAATTAAAATGCAGCCAATAAATGCTCTTCCATTACATCCAGCTGTGTTTACGTTCAACCACTCCATTTGGAAACATCAAGTGAGTCTCTCTCTTTCTTTACATGCTTCCACACTGTCACCACGTTTTGCCTCCTTTAATCTTCTCTCTTTATTACTATCATCTGTTTGCACATCCACGCACACCTGGCTTGGAAAATGTTGCCTCTTGCAGAAGAAGGAGAGAAATCTTGTTCCACATCATCCTGTGGTCTCTTTAAACAAATTATGGGTGAATATTCACAACGATTTCACAATTTTGCCCGGACTGGGAGAGAGCTAGAGGCATGCATGCCCACGTCTTGGCCAATATGCATAAATTAGGCAAGAAGATTGTTAGCAGGCGGTAATTAGGAAACAGGGATCTTAGACGAAAGATACAGGCGTGGGTAATTATGACAGCTATTTTCCCCTGCTCAAGTCAGACCTCACAGGAAGCCCACCAGACGTTTAAGCAAAACAGTCTAGATGCCCAGAGACAGGGTGCAGAAAAGCACCCAGTTGCACACATAGAGAAGCAGGTGAGATAATAAGACGATAGGGATAAGGTAGAGACAATAACGCTCAAATAGCAGATGTCCTGCAAAGCAGTCATAAATTCCCCTCCCCATTGTGCTCATGCTATCTCCGGAGATGCTGCAGATTGAATAGTGTTTGGGCTAATTGGCCACTTAAGCTATGACCTCATGGTGCTGCGGGGAAAACTACCAGATGACGGCTGTGACGGCACACTGATGAGCCAGAAGAGAGTTAACGCAGATGCAGTCGTTCGACTGCAGGTGCTGTCAACACATACTCTCCAGATCTGCGCCATCACATCGAGCAGCAACATTGAAACTAATCAAATCCTGTTTCTCTGTCTCTCTTCCATCTTTTCATTCCCCTTTTCCCTACAATCCATACACACATGCATACATGAAGGTAATTAGGGGATTATGAATGCACACACTGCTCGAATCTTACTTGGAAAAAAGATGTGACCGTTTAAATTAACATCCCCCTGTTGTATCCACATCTTTCAACTAGGGAGCAACAATTCATAAAAACGAATCCACGTTCCAATGTTTCAAGCCTGATGTGTTCTTCATTAGCTTTTCTTAAATGTCTTGGGATGGTGAATGCAATCCAGCATAAATGATGTCCTCCGCAAGTTATGTAAAGTTACTGTAAATGTGTTTTTCTTGTTTTAATCTTTGGATATAAAGAATTTAAAGTCATTTTAACTTAAGTAATTTAACAACTTGTGAGGTTTTCACTTTGACTATTAGACAGGGAAGGAGTTTTAACTTCTTATATTTTCAAACAATACCTTATCTATTTAATGCTTTTAGGAACTCAAAGTCCCTTTGGTATCAGCATTGCTTAATGCAAAGTCATTCTTATGACTATATCAGCCCGTGACAACACAGACAAGGGTTTTGTTGTGTAGCTAATTTTAAGGGTTAAGTGTGATAGGAGATTTTTTGTAGACTCATTAACACACACAAAGGTGTGTATATCTGCTCCGTGCTGTTGGAATACTTTGTCTTAATGAAGGTTGATGCAGCTTGTTTATGAGCTTGAATTCCACGGAGGAAGGTAACAGTTCCCGCTGTTATGACTCTGAACTGAACAGCAGACCTCGGTGAGTAAACAGAGGTCTGGACGGCTTATGAGATTATTACCTTTAAATGTGTCACATTTTCCAGTGGGCCTCCCACAGAGACCCACCTCAGTTCAACTGGAAATAAGCAAACCTTCTACCAAGGTGAACGTGTGCATTTAAATTGTGCAAGAATGCAGATGTTAGAATTCATAACTAATGTATGTGTTTGTGTGTCTGAGCCACAATTTCCCTCCTTTCTCCAGTTGTGAAGCCAGCATCGTCTGTTTTCTGACTGTTTTCTCTGCATACATTTCACATACAGTTTCGCTTTCTCTCCTTCTTTCTCCCGTCGTTCTGTGGAGCCACAGCGTTGATATTGTATCATACTGCTTATTTGTTGAGGCCGTGTGTATACATTCAGAGCAGCACACGTTTCCTGTTAACATTGGAGACTGAACTCACTTCCAAAAATTACAGCTTCTCCAGCCAGTTCTGCAGAACAGACCTCAGCCTTGTCTAAATATCAGCCAGCTCCAACATTGTCTGTCCCAGATCTCAAAGTAAATGTTGTCCAAACAGGGAAGCAGACTGCTGCACATTCCACATGAGACTAATAGGACTTTAAAGTGCTTGAATGCCTGAAAATCTAAATCAATATTCATGTGTAATTTGGAGTTTTTCATTTGCACTCGCACACTTTCTGTGAGACACGCGCTTCTCCTCTCATTCCTCCATTTTCACACATCCTGCCAACTCACTTTTTTGTGCACAACCACAGTACTTACACTCATTTTTAATAAATCCTATTGTTGTTTTTGTTTTGCTGTATCACCATGAGTCACGTATCCAAGTGAGCAACTTTACTTACGTTGAGGAGAACAAGAAACACAAAATCAGCTTTATGTATTGTAACGAATGTGAGCTGATATTGCACTGGAGAGTTGAACTCTGTCACTCATAAACATCCTCCGCCACTGGTCCACCACCATTGCGCTGTTGCTAGATGGAGAATGGTGAAATTGCCCTTTTGGATCGTCTCTTATTGTGCATAGAGGAGCAGCCGGAAGCTGGGAGAGGGAAACGGAACCCAGGCGTTGCTGCATGCTGTCAAACAGCTCTACGTATGATTGAAGGCAACCTAGAGCTGGAACATAAACACCCCAGCAGGCTCTTGCCTCGCACTCAGCCCCTACTGCTTCACAGGCAGCTATGATGGACCAGCGGGGAGCCAGCAACTCAATTGAAGTAGAGATAGCTTTATGACTGGGTAGAAGTATTGAACATGTAACTGTATTTCTAAATGGGAATCCTGCGGCGGCGGGGGGGGGGGGGGTGGGTGTATAGAGAACACACAGAAACACACACCTTAATGCACAATTACAGTTGAATGCAACTCTCTTGTAAATTGTTCTCGTTTTTATGATAACATTGTATTCCACTCCAGTAATTACCAACATCTGGAAACAAGGTGACATTGCTATTGCATACTCCACTGGGGCAAGAAAGAGAAGCAGTCAGTCCGTCAGAAAAGTTCTAAACAAGCCTTCAACTTAGCGAGAACATCTAAACCATTCTATCGTGGTAATAATCTTTGATTGCACTGAAAACAAGGCTTCAGTCAAGAAGGACTAATTGGTAAATAGGTTATAAATTCATTTATTTGACATAGAGTCACATCAGGAACATTTTTAGAGGCATCTTTGGGAATAAGACTGAGCAATAGCCCTTTAATGGACTCTAAACAGTGGTGGTGGTAAAGATTGGAAGCACAGCCTTCATGAGAGTCTGGACTGATGTGGTGTGAAGCGGTGAGCTCAATGATCGCACTCATGCGACAGTGGACAGCAGCAAAGAAGGTGTTGATGATGATGATTGTGTCACAGAAGAGTGAGAGAGAGAAAGAGAGAGATAGTCCCACTATAAAAGAGATCTGTCTGGCACAATCTTTTATTCACCCTGATAACCCCTCACTCCCAGAGACCCATAGTGTGCTTTTTTCATCGATGGAATGAAGGAAAGACAGAAACGCAGAAAGAGAGAGAGAGAGAGAGAGAGATAGGACATTCTTTCTTAATTAGGATTGTGAGTGCATTTGTTTTCAATAAAGAGGTGCGCTTTGTTTGCATTCTCTCACTCTCTCTTTCGCATGTTTTTCCCCTTTCCTTCGTTTTTTAAATTCTTCTCTGAGAGACGATCTTAATGTGAATGGTTGCCTGATCAGAACGCATACGTATGACTGGCTGTCAGACACAGTGCCTCGTTATTTCCAGTGCCTAAGTACAAAGGTTTACTTTAGAACTGTGTGCTAGTTAACTGTCTCTAAAGGGAAAATAATCTGACTCAAAATACAGTGGTAAGAATATAGAAGATGACTAAAAGGAGTAAAAGAAGAAATTAGAGTTGCTGGTTGATTATTTCTCATGGAATTAGCATAAAAAAGATTAGAAATCTCCACAGATCCACATGAAGCCATAAAGACAATGAATTTGCACTGAAGGAATCTAAAGGTTTTTACTTTAGGATATGAAAGTGTTGGCACAGTTCTGCAAAGAACTGTAATCCACCTGCAGATCATAAATAAATGCATGCACTAAACACATTTTTTCCACTGACTTTTAGCCATCTAACAGCCTTGAGGGGTGTGAACGGGCCTGCCAGGGGTCAAAAAAGGTGAGTGGTTGATGAAGTAATTGTGGGACCGAAACCAAATTCCTTCAGCTCCTAAATTTATGCTTCATCTAATTTCCTCATTAGGGCTCCGTGTGGATCTGGAAGAGAACGAGATAAATATGAGCCATCACAGAAGGACAAACCAGGACAATCACCACATCACAAAAATCCATCCAGGGATATAGCTGTACCCAGTCATGATAGCGGACCCGATGTGCTCTACTGTGTGGAGTAGACCTACATAATTCAATTGTGTGCGTGCTACACTAGACCTTCATGAGTTTGAGCATGATCCGAACAACTGATCCTCGCGTCAGCTCAGCTACTGTGCATGCTTGCAGGCAAACTGTTGCTTGCAATGGCAAAATGAAAATATGCTGCGTTGAAATACACATTTCCCGACTCAGTATCATTTCTAATTGGAACAATTAGAAAAAAGGGGGGAAAAAAGGAAATATACTCATGTTTGGTGGAGGGCGTTATGGCATTTTGTGTGCATACGTATTTCATTAGTTCACACAGATGCTTGCAATATAATCTCCCAGAGCATTTTACTGGCATATCTTTACGGCCTCCACGCTACAGTTTTCGAAGTAGAGGACCGTTTTCCACAATGACCTACGGCGCTTTAATGGACTCCTACAGTGTTACCGTCATGATAACAATTTGAACATGTCTAGCTCAGATATGGTGTTGCGGTTAGGACTCCTGCTTGCTATAGGGGAATGTTCCATTGAGATGGGCCTGGTTCTATTCAGGGGCATTAGGGGGCATCACAGTCCAACTTTGTTCCCCATAGATGCTTTTTCCCTCACACAGACAGCACAGCACACACGTGATGCCGGTGGGTTGGATAGGCCCCGCTACACTCGCCCATGCTGCCGAAGCCAAAGGAAAGTCGAAATGTTCAAAGAATTAAATAAATCACCTTGTTTAGAGATGATCAGCATTTACCAGAGGAACAGCTGATCTTTTCCAGACCGTGGGAACGTCTTTCAGGAAGAAACACATCTCTCTGTCCAGATGGATGAACTGGTTTACTAATGTCAACTGGTTGTGATGGAGTGTGCATGCCTGTGTGTGTGTGTGTTTGTGTGTGTGTGTGTGTGTGCACCTCTGTCTAGTATCATCACTTATTCTGCAGCCTGTGTCTGAGCCTATGTGCAAACCCTTATTTTGTAGTATTTACCTGTGTGCTGCTTGGTACTGTTGATGATTTTGGGCTAATCACGTGACACTCAAAGTGTCCCGCCTATGGAGCGAACGGGACCACCCACGTGGCCAAAGGGAGCAGCCACAATGCCTGCATGGAAGAGGGATTACGATGCGACCCCCCACCCCCCCTCGTGTCATCTTATCTTCATCATAAGTGGGACGACTCGGACTTCACGGGGGCGGACACCAAAGATGTCCTCACCTGGACGGAAGATGGTGAGTGCGCAGCTGCTGAGGTGCAGGTGTGGAGTGCGGACAGCAGATAGATTATTATCCCTCAGCTCCTTTACATCACAGTTGACTCTTCGATGCATACTTTCTCATTTTGGTTCATCTTTTGTTGTTTTTAGGACGACACTCCCTGAGAAAAGGGTGTCTTACTTACTTACTTCTTCAGATCTTTGTAAATATAAATTGTGATGTGTGACACTATAAAACAGGCTACATCAATAGAGAAAGGAAGAAGTAGAAAAATAGGAGGATAAAGAAGCATTTCGTGCGTAACTGGGCTTAATTTACGCTCAGATACTAAGAATAATAGTTTAGTAATATGTATTTGTCGATGTCAATGACGTATTTATGTTGTTTGTTTGTTGATATGTGCTTGGTGATGGACAACATGTACATACAGTTTCATTAAATAAAACTAGAGGGAAGGGTCATTGAGTTACGTTTTAACTCATAGGTTCACCCTCACTGTAGGACCTCCCCCCTTGAACCGCTGTAACGTGAGGCTTAACCACCACCATCGTGGTGTTGAGAGAGAAAAAAAAGTCCATAAAAGTAAAAAAAAAACATCCAATTCTGGCTTTCTGGAGCTGCTCTCAGCGCACAGTGCGCATCCTGCCACAAAGTCCATGTGCTCCGTGTGAGAGACGCTTCTCTGTAGCGACAAACGCAGCGAGCGCTGCTGGCTCTGGGCGAGCCTCCCCCGGAGTTGGAGATGCACACATGAGGTCCCTCCGCCTGGGTGGTCTCTCTACTTTAGTGAGCTGTTGCTAAGCAGCTAATAATAGTCGTGTTTGCTGAGTAATTTTTGCCCTTCTGGAACCAATCAGATGCAAGAAAGTCCTGCGATCTGACAGCCCCAGAGGCGGGATCTGGAGTCTCTTTTTCCTCCTCCTCACCCCTCCTTCTCCTCTGCCTCCAAATGGAGAGAGGTCTTTTTCTGCTCTTGTGCTGAATCTCGGAGTTGGCCGTGACGCGCGGCCCAGGGGAAGAGCGCACAGATCTCCGCAGAATGCTGCGACCAGCGAGGCTCGTCGCCCGATGACTCGTGTGCGGGACTCGCTCTGCGCACCTCGCTTCCTGAGAGAGACCGACTTCGGGACAGAGACACGGTGAATGCGGTGAGAGCGGCGGAGACCTCCGGATCGCGAAATGTGGGGATGGAAGGCGCAGACTTTGACTCGCCGTCTCCAGCAGGAGTATGAAGCCCTACTTCGCGGGTGTGAGATCTCCGAGAGTGAAACTCTGCTGCCTTGGGACATCGCTGCGCGCTTTCGGGGAAATCCAACGGTGACCACCTCGCAGTTCCCGCAACATGGCCTCGGCTGCTAGTGCGCCCTCCGAGCAGGAAAGCAGAGACCCCGAACGGCCGAGGATAACGCGGAGGCACAGGGGGGACTATACCCGCAGCACACCGCTGGATTTGGAGTACTTGCAGCGGCCGAGCTACTGTGATGCGGGCTTCGCTCTGGAGCAAATATCAGAGGTGCTTATTTCTCCTTTTACCTGAAAACAGCTCCGTGGTGTCGGTTTCGCTGTATTCACAGGCAAAGGGGTCAGACTGTGCCCAGCGGCTGCTAGGTAACGGGCCGGGCCGGGCCGGGCAGGGGGACGCGGGGGTGAGACGGGAGGCTCTCGCGCGGCGTTTTCTCTTCTTCGCGCGCGCTGCTGCTTCACTTTCATGACCCAGAACAAGCTGCGTGGAGTTGTTGGTGCAACATCCCAACCTGACACACACGCACACACACACACGCAGCCCTCCCTGACACGCCGCGGGCCGTGGAGCTGCTTTAGAGGCTGAGGGGGGGGGCAGAGAGGAAGGTTCGTCTGAGCGTATTTAAACGTGGGAGACTCGCGCAGGGAGGATAAAAGAAGATCCATGTGGCTGCCCCCTTTTCTTTTTTGTTCCCACTGCTGTGAGTCCCCCTGTGGCGGCTGTACTCCCCACGCAGGCTGCGGCGCGTGTGTGTGATTTTACCACATGCACCTTTTCAGGCTTATTTAATGTCTTATGATTTGTGGCTGTGTGTGTGTGTGTGTGTGTGTGTGTGTGTGTGGGGGGGGGGGTTGATGTAGACCACTTCAATGATAAATGACACTACTCCCAAAATATCACTCTCCAAGTCTTATCACCCTCAATGTTTGTTAAATCTCCAGGGGGGGGTGTATTGTGAGCAACCTAAGCAAGGTTTCAAGGCCGCGCTTCCCTCAGATATGTCGGTGGAGCAGAGAGACAGGAGGAAGGGCCATCACTGCATAATTGTGGCTCCACAGCCATCTCCTCTTCTCCACTTTGATCCACTCTGGAGGTCCGGCTGCGAACCTGTTTTTGGAGCAGATCAAGACAAACATGTGTCCCTGTCAGGTGTTTTGGATCCGCATCTTCATAAATCATCGCCGGAGCCGTGGGGGGATGGAAAAGGATCAGGCCGTGTGTGGGTGACCTGCAGGGGATTAAGATATCACTCCTTAGCCCTTATGTGCGTTACTGATATGACAGAACCTGTGGCTCTCGCTCTGGGGAGTTTCCAGGCGCTCCCTGGCAGATGTGTGCGTTTCAGTCAGTGTTGAATTATTGTGGTCACAGCTCCAATTCTCAGATTTGCAGTCTTACCATGAGCCATAGGAAGAAACGGTCCCTGTGGGGGTGAACGCTGCAGATTCGCCCGGCCAGGTAAGTGCAGTCTTTTCTGTTGGGACTGACAGTAACTTTAGGATTTTTGTCTCGTTGTAGGGGAAGGCGACGGGGAGGAAAGCACCTCTATGGCTGAGAGCGAAGTTCCAGAGACTTTTATTTAGGCTGGGCTGTTACATCCAAAAGAACTGCGGAAAGTTTTTAGTTGTGGGCCTCATGATTTTTGGAGCCTTCGCTGTGGGCTTGAGGGCAGCTAACCTGGAGACGGACGTGGAGAAGCTCTGGGTAGAAGGTAAGACACTTATTTGATATTGGCTGTTTTTCAATATGAGACACTTTATTTCAGTGCTTTGAAATTAGTTTTCAACGAGAGGGGGTCGGTGGCTGCTGCTGAACAAGCCAGGAACCTGTTTATTGTTTAGGCCCTGGCAAACGTGGCAAGCGTGTTGGGACAAATAATTTTATTTTCAAACCATGATAGGAGTTTGTACGAGATGTGCAAGCGGGGACTATGGCTGCGCCCAGAAGTCGGGTTCAGGAGCAGCTTTGGGGATAGAGGAAATTTCTGGTCAAAGCCGCCATTTTGTGATGTGTGAGTGTGTGTCTGCCTGCCTGCCCCCAGCAGTCGAATGCTCGGAGACTGTGTGTGTGGTCCCATTTTGGACAGCTCTCAACTTTCCAAAAAGATTGGTCTCTGGCTGCAGAGAAAAAGCGGAGCGAGGACAGGAACTCGTGCTTGTGGAGTGGATGGTCCCACTTTTTTTGTTTGTTATTTAGGAACAACTTCTATAGAATGAGCCTTTTTGAGGCAAAAAGGAACTGTGATTATGGGTGGTGCTTGGGGGGGGCGGGGGGGGTAAGGGGAAAGGGCTGTGCTTTTTTTTCTTTCCCTTTGATCCACATTCCTGCACTTAGGGCTACAGTGTGCTGTGAAAGTCATGAATGGAGGATCGGATTTTGCAGCTGAGAAACGTTGTAGGAAATAATAATAGTAACCGCGTGGTTGTTCTTCGTGTTGCTGTCATTTGTGTATTGTTTTGCTACCTTCCCGCGAATTAAAAATGTGGAGTCAAAGCAGATGTATTCCTGTTCAGATCAAACACCCTACCTTATCCCAGGGTGTGTTTTTTTTTTGCCTTGCTTGCTGCTGCATGAGTGTGACACACAGTGTGTCTCCCTAATTGGTGGCGCAGACGCAGTTGGCAGTAGTTTGAGCAGAGGGCAGTCTCTTCAGGACAGGGTCCTTTTCACATGTCACACAATCGTCGGGGGGAAAATGCATCCTGAATTACTGAGTGCTGAAGTTGATAAGTCAAGAACCTTGCTGGTAGAAAGAAAATATATAATAATAGTCACTGTTTAGAAAAATAGTAGTTTTCATTTGTAATGTTTTTATGTCACATTTAAACACGAGAAACTAAAGAAAAATAAAATCCATATAATAATTGACAAATAGCCTTTAACTGGTGATATAGTTGTTATTTTGCTCAGGCCTTTCCTCCTCCTGCTGTCATTCATTGCAGTTACACCATTAGGTTCTGGAACTGACAGAAGAGGTTAGCTCTGTGTTGAACCTGACAAAGAGTTAAACCAAGTCTAGCGAGCTCTGGTAGACGTCTACAACATGGACTCCCACTGGCCCTGCTGCTGTACAGAGACTCGCTCATACACACAGACGCTGACAAAGACACTGGGCCGCAGTGGTTTCCTAGGTCTCGGTACATGAGGGGTTCCAGATGTTGGTAGGGAGAGATCTGTTTGTTTAGATTAGACTGCACAGCTGAGGGATAGATCAGTTCTGCCTGCACCGTGGAACGCTGCGCTGGTTCGTGCTGGGAGACTGGCCCATCACCGGAGAGGAGAAAGACAGGCGAGCAGGAGAGGACAGAGCGGCTGTTTATGTTTCATTCGAAGTTTCCCTTCGCAGGCGACCCATGCGCGACCCCTCCTAGAAGCTGTGTGGCCCATGGACACACACACACACACACACACACACTCCCCCCAGCTCATATTAAATCTCCCAGTTCCTTCACAATCGACTGGAGCCACGTTTAGACGTCCATGATCTCATGTTGCGTCTGTCGTCACCTGCTTTCTGGTGGAGGCCGAGGTCTGCGGCGGACCACCATTAGCTGCGTAGCGGCGCTGGACAGTGTGTTTATCCTACGCCTTGTCACGCGCCACAGCCTTCGCGGGGGCCGTGTCTTCTGACGCGGCGCTCACTCAGCGCTGTTTATAAACACTCCGACACAGGAAGTTCTGCTTATTAGACAACGCGACAGAGACCAATTGGAGGTGAGATGTGCGCCTGCACAAAGAGGCGACTGTTTCAAGCCTCTGGAAGTGGGGTGGGGGGTGGGGGGATTTGTGCTTTGCTAAACACGTAGGAAGCGATTTATTAGTATTAGTATTGTTTATTCAAAGTATTTTTCCCCGCAGGCCATTTAAAATGATAGCAACATGTATTCAGTGCAGATTGCATCCACACTGTGAATAACTGCAGCGTTTAGAGCCACTGTGACAATCACAGGAAATAATTAGCTGAAATGGGAAGTAGTAGTATTGCCATCCTGCGTCTCAGCCTGAAAGTCTGTTGGCCTTTTGTATCACACATTATGGCTGACTTTGAAATGATCTTGCGACGATGAGCTAAATTTAGGAGAAGAGATGCAGAGGAGAGAAAGAAGACCCCTGACAGCCACAAATGGAAAACGGAGCCATCCCTTGGCAATCTGGCTTTTTCCAAACACAGGCTAAATTGTAAAGAAACTAGCACTGCTGCCTGCCTCTAATTAAAACAGTATCACATAAACATTGGCCTTCCTGTAGGCGCAGCCCCCGACCCATTCGCTGTGACTTTGTGCTGAGAGAGGGGTTGGATTTAGTTGTATGGTTATGGCTGTGTTGATGGGGAAACGAGGCTACAGGGAGGAGAAAGTTTGAAGCTTCAACTCTAGACAACGGTTGAAGTTGAAACAGGGGTGAAGCGGATGCTCCGTTGTCATTAGACGTTTGTTTGAGGACTTCAGAAAGAATGGGGCCTGTAGCATTCAGAGGATGTCTTTTGTTTTCACTGTACACACTTCTATGGCTCCAGATTTACGGCCTGGACCGTGGTACAGAGCTGGCATAGATTGCACCATTAAGGCTACAGACTGAGGGGACGCCCCAGGTCCCGGAGCACTTTCTTGGGGGGCATAAGTATAGAGGCCAGTGGCCATTGGGTTAGACCCTTGGGACCCTGAGGTCATCTCGTAGAGGCCCCGCTATTTAAAACCTCACCTGATACTCACCCTGTGGCCTGGGTGTAGAGTGAAGCCTCCCAGCATAGGCAGGCGGGGAGGGGGGGTGGAAGAAGTTGCAGCTGTGACGAGGCATTGTTTTAGTCCTGTACACTGTATGTTGGTATGCATGCATGTGTACACACGCCGGCAACCAATGAGCCAGATGAATCAATATTTCATTTCTTCATTTCTTCAATTTGTGTTTAATCTTTTGACGTCCGTCTTCCAGCAGAGGGCAGTGAATCTGATATCATTTTTGCTTTTATTTCTGAATACAATAATTCCAACTCGCACGCGGCATTGATGGGATACATCACTGACGCTGTGTCAAAGCAGCGAGGATGGGAATTCAAACTCCTACTTCACAAATGTTCATGATTTGTTCTGTTTCTGGCCAAACTATGAATGTATTTGATATCCGTGTGTTAATCCATGTTTGTGGGCCCTGTGAGCTCGATTTTGGATTCAGAATAAAGTTTGATAGGGCCAGTGTTCCTCCCCTTCTTGCGTGTCTGGTTTGTATCTAGTGTGATTAAGAGCTGAGTCGACAGAGTTAGTGGTTGTTCTGTTGTTTTGCTGGGGAGAAGGGAGCGGTATAATGTAAAGTTCATGCGGAAGAAGCCTTGACATCCTTTCTTGTGGGCGAAGATGAGAAGGAGTGCCCTCAATGTGGCGTCTCCGCTGAGAGGATTGTGGTTTGCATGATTGAATTATCCCGTTTTTGATGTGTATGGGAGCATCGACGCATGCCCGCGCACGGACGCGCTCACACAGCGCGGCTTTGGAGTTGAATGAGTAGGTGGTTGACCAGGGCTGGCACGGCAAGCTATTCTGATGCGCCTCCCTACTAGTTCGTCTTCTTTATTCATCCTTTTCTCTCTTTTTCACTCCTTTTCTTTGTGACTTCCTTCCTCTGTCTCCAGCCGCTTTCACTCAGCAGCCGCAAGCAATCAAACGCACAAATGCGCCCACACCCAGTGTTTTTTCCTAGTTTGCACAGTCATCGACGTTTTGCTCGCCGTCTATGTCTCTAATTCTCACGCAGTTTAGGCAGTCACGCACAAATGTGAGTTTGTGCGTGACTGCCTGCGCACACACACACACACACTTACATTTTCCACACTGGACTCAATTAAGTTTGTGTTTATCAGTTTAGTACAAACAGGATTAAAGCTCTGTAGAAGGAATAACATTCCAGCGTGTTGTGTTAAACTTTACGAGTTGATGAAAAGTGCAGGCGAGCTGGTGAGGGATTTACTGTGGGGGAAACATTGTGCCTCTGGTACTGTACACAGACTGTTTTCCCAACCCAGCTCACTCCCATGTGAAAGCTGGTTTGTGTATGTTAGCCCTACCTGCTGTACATAAATGTAAAGTGAACCGTGCTCCCTGCGCGTCTCCAGGCGCTACCGTTCACAAACGACATCCTGAGATGCCTCCGAGCTCGCTGTTTACATTTTGCATTCTTTCAAGTGCTCTTATTCAAAAACCAGAGCCCTGCGAATGACTGTGGACAGAGTTCCCCTCCCCCTTCTACCTCCTCCTCTCTCTCCCTCTCCCTCTCTCTCTTTCTCTTCTCTCCCTCTCTTTTCTCTCTTTGCTCGTGCCTCCTCCCTCCTCCTACCTCCCCTCCCCATCCCTGGCTGGAGAGAGTGGCCTCAGAATGCCAGATGTATTACAGAGTGAGCCACGGCAATGTAAACACTCAGCCCTGCCATGAGAGCAGGGTGGTCTGGCCTCCCTCCTTCCCTTCACTGCCCTCCCCTCCCATCCCTCCCTCCTTCCCTTTCCTCTCTTCCCTCCCTCACCGCACTGACTGCCAGAGGGGTGGAGAAAGTACAAAACAGCAGAGGGAGAGAGTGTGTGTATTGGGGGGGGGGGTAGATTGGCGGAGCAAGGGAAGAAGCAGGAGTATAGTAGCAGTAGTGTGTTTGTGTTTTGGCTGCAGTAACTGCCGTAGACCAGGAGAGAGATCGGGGCGTGGATTGATGCTTCTCAGACTGAAGCTTAGAGAACTTTTTATGCGAAAGCGTGTGTGTGTGTGTGTGTGTTTCTTTTTCGCCCCTATGGCATGAACATAACAGTATAGTTCATCGCAATTCCTGCAGCACAACGTCATAGGATCAGGCAATAGCAGCAATTACACAAGTACCACACATGCACACACAAGGCATATGAAAGATTTCCTTTCCCAAGTGAAAGTTTGGAGCTTCAGATTTAGTCGGGATTTGTCCCAGTGAGAAGGTCTCCCCTTTAATAAGTCTGGAGATAAAGAATAACGATGATAGATACGCCTGTGACTTAAAACAACAACGGGCTGTTTGGTCATTGAATATGGTGACATTTGAAACACGTCTCACTACTTCAAGTTAATGCTAATATAACTCCACGTTAGTTAGACCCGGGCTTGATGTGACACATAACGAATGAAACCACAAACCCTGGTTTTCATACCGCTGTCCTAAATGATACCCTAACATGTCAGTGTTATTGCTTGTTGAGTTGCCCCAGAGGGTTAGGGTTAGGGTTAGGGTTGGGGTTTAGATGCATTTAGCAGTTAGAGGTGTTTTGTTACATGAAAAAGGCCTGTTTTCTATTGCGCTAATGGACATGCTGGTGCAGAAGGTGTATTGTACTGGCACCGATGTAAACAACTGTAAAAAGATGCCTAGCCATGATTGGTGCAAAGGTAAGATGCTAAATTCATTGCCAAAGAAATGCAACTTCCCTTCATGCGTACCCTCTTTCTTCCATTCAAACTCTCTCTGTGCCTGTCTCTCTCTTCTGCTCCACACTTCGGAATGTGTGATTTTGGGATACCTGGAATCATGGACCATCTTTCCAGGAAATGACAGAGAGATGGCTGGTTAAGATTGGCTGTTCAGGCTCATGTCACGGTCAG
>JAUMTR010000027.1:14182263-14207724 GCA_032270685.1 Microctenopoma stevenorrisi | reverse complement strand
TGTCAGGGTTCTCTTCAGCTATTACTCTTTCCATTGCTCTGAAATGAATAGGATTTTTTTTTCTGGGGGGAGGCGGAGGGGAGAGTGGGACCTGAATGTAGGCAGCAACGTGGAAGAATCTGCCCATTGAGGAGTGTGTGAATGTACACCTCGGGCTCAGGGGAAGCCGCATTGGGAGCCAGCCGACTGCTAAATACACCCATTTCAGAGGCTGCAGGGGCTGGACAGGTGATTAGCATAATCACGGGCGAGAAGATCCATAGATATGGTAATGACGGGGTTGGGGGGGGGGGGTGTGGGTTGGTAATATCGGTTGGAGTTTGGAGGGGACGGGGGCAGGGGTTGGCAGCTGGGGTGTCACATTTGTGTCAGGGGGGCAGGCACACAGCTACAGCTGCATGCTAGAGCACGTGGACCCAATTCTTTCCTTATTTCTTCCTCTCTTCTCTGTCATCCTCTCTGCTTTTCCTCTTCTTTCCTGGTCACACACACAGTCTTGTTTTACCCCTACTCTGTGTGGCAGCCCCCACCACCTTTCCTTGTGAAAGCTGAAATCAGGGAGGGAGAGAGCAAGTGGGTGAGAGGGTCTCACCATAGGTCAGATAGGGTCCTGGCTCTCACTGAGGCCTTTCACCACACATTTGTGGCTGTGTGCACACCTGCACTGCAGCACCGCTGTTACTGCAGTGTATACGTCTGTGTAAGCTGCTAGCACGGCCTTTATAACTTCTAATGCTAGAAACATAGTCAAGTATGTCTTTTGCTTATTCGTGAGTGCAGTCCAGAGAGAATAGAGACTAGTGACAGGAAATTGTGCTAATTTTATTTTGTTACCTGCTCATGATTACATACAGGTGCAAGTATTGACACTATTGTTTTCTTGGTAAATTTAGGAATACACCTTTCCCTCCACAGTGGCAAGCTGTCGCAATAATTTGGTCAATGATTTTTATTTTGCCCTTGTATGTAGGATCATAGAAGTAACACATATCTAATCATCATTGTAACAATTTAATATGACAAATTCTCAATATCTGAAGTACAATTGAAAATTCCAATTAATAATAATTAGTTTTGATGTAGACTGTTGATGATATGTAGCAGCAGAAATGTACTTTGCACGAAACTCCAAGTAAAAAAAAAACAGCTTGAGTGAGGGACAGACATGTGCAGCTGGCAGCAGATGGTAGAAGGTGGGAGCAGAGGAACAGTGGAGGGAGAAGCAAACAGGTGGATTGTTTAAATTCAATATCAAGCTTTTTTTTATATATATAAGAAACTGTGTTTGAAAACTATTTTGATAATATTCACTTATGCACACATTATTTTTAATACTGTCCAAGTCCTGTTGTTTAAATGTCCTCATGTATTTTTTTAGCAACTAGTTGCACACACTTCTTCACCCATTCTAGCAGTGTAGGGGTCTCAGGATATGGGAGGTTGGTGTACAGCTGATCTGGTTTTGGGGGCTTCCTCCTCACCACGGGGGGGTCCCTGCTGAGAGGACACCTAATCCAGCTAATCCTGTCTTTGTGCGCACACACACCAACACACAGATTTAGCTGTATGTAGATGTACGTACAGTATATTTGCACACACGTACTGTGAATTGTTAACATAACGCAACAGAAAGGTTATATATTATATGCAGTGGTTGTGGGGGTGGAAAATACAAGAGCTTCACACACACAAGGTGTGCTAATATGTTCAGGCACAGACGCAGTGCCAAGGAATATGCAAAGTAAATATGTGACTCTGCTTTCATTTGGAGGAAAGTTGGTTGTTTTGTATGAGCAACGTGTGTGTGTGTGTGTGTGTGTGTGTGTGTTCGTGTTCGTGCCACCGCCACACTCGGGAGTTGCGGGGACTGTTTGCCACTGTTGGCTTCTTTGAAAGAGCGGGATGTTCCGTTGTCAGGAATAAGAGTTGTGCTTAGGGTGGGGCTGTGGTGCTGTGTGTTGCATGGTAAAGAGAGAAGGTTGGTAAGGGAACAGGGGGGTGGGCTGGCTTTGACACAGGGGCCGGGCTGATTGCCATCATGATCTGGCCAATCAGAGTAGAGCTGAATAGAGCAAAGGGAGACAAAATGAGAGTAGAAAGAGTGGGGGGAGTTTAGAACTGAAAGAAGGGAGGGGGTGATGTCAGTTCCCGAGAAACCTACTTTCTCCCCCCGATCCCCTACTTTGAGAATAGGGGGGACCAGGGGTTAATGTTATGCAACGCAATGAATACCGGCAGTGAGGGATCCAACACAGTGACACACACTCTGCTCCGCTCTCCTCTACTCTGAAGATTTCTGACTAATGTGTGGTTTGGTCTAAATAATGTCAGAACATGAAGTTCCATAACATAACCGGTCCAACATAGTCTTATTAGTTAACTATCCCAGACAAAAAACAAGTAAAGTCACGATGGTAAAGCTGTAAAGAAGTGATCTTTGAAAGTATCCTGGAAAAAGACAGTTAGAACGCTTGTTCCTATATTTTAAACTAATGGATTTATTAACTGGGTATTTCAGCTCCAAACTGACTTCTCACGTTATGACCAGTTTACTACTACATAAAAATGCCAAATGTTTGCTGGTTCAAAAAAAAAAAAACCACTCTCGCTGTTTGTCAGAGCAGTTTAAGAGCATGTTTAAAGCCTTGCTCTGGGCTGTGGTGGCATCACATGAACAGCGTGTACAGGAATAAACTAGTATTCATAACTTTTAGAATCATACAGTTCAGAGAAAGTAATAGTACAACAAGTGAGTGAGCTATGGAGCATCTGAAAGTCGGTGACACTTAGGTTTTAGGTCACAGCAGCTGATCTTGGAGCCGGAGATATTAACACAATGCCGGGGTCAACCAGTTTTCGAGGAGAAGGAATACGGGAATATGTGTCACTGAAGAAACACAGCTGTGTGTACACATGCACCCGTGCACATGCTTGCACATATGCCGGAGCACGCGCACATACTCGCACACATTTCCTCGGTCCAGCTGGGGTGTTAATTTCACCTCGAGGCTGTGCGAGTGTTGACCCCAAAATGCTGCAGCTTCGTGAAGTGTGGAATTCTCTAAGCCCGAGGCTGTAATGTGCTGTTTCCTGTAGCGAGAGAATACATTCCTTTGACTTGTCCCGTTCCTCGCTGCTTGCTGTAAACACGCGGCCTTTGAGTGGCGGTCTGCAGCTTGCGAAGCGTTCAGAACAAACAGTGAGTTCCTCCTCGTCCTCCTTCCAGCCACACCTTTCTTCATCTTCTTGCGTATAAATGTAGTGCCATGTACAACACACTGAAAACGTCTTTATACCTACATTCTGAATGTTCACACTGGCAGTGGGGTTAAACCAGGCCGCATACTACTTTGCCTTTGAGTGTTGAGTGTACCAGACAAGATGACTTGTTAGTGGACTGTCAGTGTGTGTCAGGTCTAAATCAGTTCCATGCGTGCTCTTTTGAAGGAAGGGGTGGTGTAACATAGCTGGCGTAGCGGTGGAAAGCATGTCGCTCCAGTTAGCCTAAGCCTGCTATTAATGATGAGTATTATAAACATGCCTTCAGACAGGATCAGATGGGAATGCTGTTTGGGTCCAGAAAAAAAGAAATCAAGTGTGTTTTCCTAATGCCCCAAGACATGGCCCCCTCCCTCCATGTTCCATTGGTCTCGCTGGGTGGTCCGGCCTAGCAGAACAGGCGTGCTTATGCTCAACTATAATGCCATTACAATGGGCTGAAAATATTCAATCTATGCCTGCTGTTGCACGAATCCAGCGGAATTGTTAAATTGGATTATGGCATAATAAAATGTTACAGATTTTTCACACACTCTCGCTGGGAGCCGTTCACGTTGCGTCTGCAAGGAAATTAAAGAAGATGACTGAAAATTGCCCAGTCTTTCACTGAGCTTTCAGTAACCGATGACGGAAGGGCTCATATCTGCTTGTAAATCAGATACAGATACGCCGCACTGAAAGACGCGCATGCAGGCACGCTCACAAATCCCACGCTGAATGGAGTGTGAAGTATGCAGAGAAAGTTCGCTTTGATATAGCTTTAAGGTTTGTGGAACGTTTAATACGTTTGCCAGGCTGTTCTGGGGTGGAGCAGGGTAGCTAAAGCGCCTGAATGACTGCTTTTGTAGCTTGGGCGAGTGCAGAGCTCCGAGTGCACGCACAGGGCTTAGTCCAACCACGACACTGGGAGCGAAGCCTGGAAGAGATCCTCCTTCTCTTTATCAAACGTGTGGCACTGCTGTGGACACGTCAAACTGTTGGTGTGAGGGGGGTGCCAGTGCAATCAGGCTGTCTCCCCTAATGTCAATAGTGGAAAGATATTTGTAGGCAAATGAGATGCGCATTCGACTGGGATGCAGAAGGTGACGGGGGCGAATCCCAGTACACCCCCCCCCCACCACCACCACCACCACCAGGTGTGTCCTTGAGCAAGATACACAGCACTAGCGCCTTGTAAGTCGCTTTGGATAAATAGTCTGCCGAGCAAAGTAAAGGAAAGTCCGTTGACTACCTGAACACACTGAATGACCAGGTTTTTCCATCAATAGACTGTTTTCTTTCTTAGTGGCATGGGCATATTCCCTCATGGGAATATTTGGGATTCGCTGGAGTGGACGCAGCCGACTAATCCGGGCATCAATACATTATCAGTGTTTTTTGGTGAGAAAGTAATGTAACTCCAGACAGAAATAAATGCTGTGTCATTGCTTAAGCTTATAGAAATTATGCCTCAGCAAATGCATGTTGTAGATCAGAGAATATTGTGTTGGTCAGTGTCTTCTAACAGCAGCAACACAGGGGGTAATGGAACACAAATACTTATTTCTACAAAACAAGGTAGTTTTGAATGAATATCTCTAAAAGAGTGTGTTTTTATTTGTGCAAAAATGGCTCATTATTGTATTTAATATATATTTGCTTTTTTTTATATTCAGTTGGTGGACGTGTGAACCAGGAACTGAAGTACACGCGACAGAAGATCGGTGAGGAGGCCATGTTTAACCCTCAGCTGATGATTCAGACGCCGCGGGAGGAGGGAGCCAATGTGTTAACGGTGGAGGCGCTCCTGCAGCACCTAGAGTCCGCCATCCGAGCCAGCAGAGTTCACGTTTACCTTTATAACAGGTGAAGTGCTCCTAAATCCCAGCTCTCCTGTGAAGGGAAATATAACGTGACAGCATATGAAACTGTCTATTTTATTTTAATATTTGCGTCACAACATGACTCTGAATTAATAGTTTCTGTTCAAGTGTTACTTTTTTTTCCCGTCCTATCAGGCCATGGAAGTTAGAAGACCTATGCTACAAATCAGGAGAACTAGTCACAGAAACTCATTTTATGAATCAGGTAAGATGCAAGACTTAGTATAAATCATTTTTAAAGAAATCTTTACTGGGGATATTACCCCCTCACTCCCAGAGTTAAAACAACACAAATATAAATCTTTTTTTTGTCATATCCACTTCCTGCTGTCAATATGTGTCTCTCTTGTCCAATTAGATTATAGAAAATCTACATCCCTGCCTCATCATCACCCCTTTGGACTGTTTCTGGGAGGGAGCCAAGCTCCAGTCTGGAATGGTCTATCTCCCGTAAGTACATTCAACTTCTTTTTATTCAGAAGAATCGGTATTTTCATAACACAGCATGTCACTAAATTGACATGTCTCCATTATACAGTCCATGTATATCCCAATGCTTGATCAAAAGCCTATTTGGGCAAATGCAGGGTTTTCCTCATTGTTCGGCCATTTGACAAGTGTATTAATTAAAAGGAAATGTCAAGCGTGTGAGTTCAGCTTTATATGATCATATTTCTGCTTTGAGATCTTGTTTTTACCCTTTTAGTAGAAGCTGCAAAAACACACTCGGCCCATCCAAAGACATACCACAGAGGAACAAGAGTGTGTGCGCGTGTGTGTGTGTGTGTGTCCTGAACTCGTCCCCTCTGAAGGCTCTATTGTAGTGGTTGCTGGCATGCGTATCGCTGGCGATAGTTTCTCTCGAGCCCTGGGCCTCACACCATTGTCTGGCCCTTCTGTTGCTAATGGCCTGCTGCTACAGTAATACTCAGCAGACATTTACTTGTGTGTGTGTGTGTGTGTACATGGTGTGTGCCATTGCAGTCAGTGCATACATGTGTTTTGTCAGATGTGTGGAAGTGAATCAGCAGTCGCTCAGAATAGGTGAATGTGTGAGGGTATTGCCCATTGGTCTCAGATGGTAAATGGGTTTTTTACTATGTTCTGGTTGGGAGCCTGTGAATAATAACCTAAGCCTGGTTAAGCACATACAATGTGGTCTGAATGACAGACGGAGAGAGAGAGATTCAGCGAAAGAAGGGTTGGAATGTGTTAGGCACTGAGTGCATGGAGAGACGAGGACTGGTCTGGAGCTGGAATTCAGCACTTGGCTGTTGCATGATAGGAATTGTTCTTTAAATATTGTTTTCTGTCACTTGGTGAGAAATAGATTCTCCTCTGGTTTTAGAAATGTAGCTGTTTTGTGAGGTGAAGTGTGAATGTTTTTAGTGGGTGGCCTCTAGTGATATATTTACATGGTTACTCTCTCATCTGCAGAAACCGTCAAAACATTAGGAAGTGCCTTCAAAACAGTTCTAATAAAAGTAAATAGCTTTGCTCAGACTGTTCACCATAGCAGTTTGTGGCACTTGGAAGTTCCTCCCTACCTCTAGCAACCCAGAGCTTTACCTGTTGTCTTTTTATACACCTGCTGCAGGTGAAGACATTTAGCTTGGAATAAAAGTGAAACACTCTTTAACTTCTGACGGTTATCTTCTCACATTGCTTTTATTGCACTAGAAACAAACACTGCGTGCTGGACAAGCTTGTGGCTACCCAGAAATAACAAGGTCTATTAGGAGCGCCAAGCCAACAGGGAAGATGAGAGAAGCAGAGAAGATGGAATAATCCCAGACTGCTATTAAACCAAACGGCCAGAAAATCTGCTTAATTTCTAAAGCAGGCGGCAGGATGTTACATAAAACATATGAATGTTTTACAGTCATTGCACTTAGTCTCATCACAAACTGCATAATCATTCCACCTAATACATTGTCCTACACAACCATAAAATGTTAATAACATCTTTGTGCACAAAGCGGCAAACGATCTTCTTTCGCATTGCTCCTGATGTTCCCAGCACTGGCTTGGGATGGCAATGAAACATACTGCACAACGCAACAGTGGCACAAAGATTAACATCTCAACTAAATTTGATAGCGACGAGGGAAGTGCGAGATCCCGTAACATCCATATCTGGTCACAAGCTGCGAGGCTCCTGATCGTGTTCAGACAAATGTAAAAAGAGGTAGCTAGGGCAGAAATTACCGTACACATAAGGAAGGCAAGCAATACAGCGATTTAGTCCCTAACAACAGACTTTGGACTAGTCTGCGGCATAAGAACAGTAGGTCAAGTCAGCCTGGGTATTTTCAATCATCATATATTATGAATCGAAAGTGCAGACATGAGCTGGTCGTTCATTTCATGAATGTGAGTCTTGCTCAGACTGGCACTTGGAAGTTCCTCTCTGCCTCAAATAACCCAGAGCTTTAGCAGCTGTCCTTTTGCCATTGCTTTTACATTTGTTGCGTTTCTGTTGTTGCAGTGCCTTTTCTAAAGAAATGTTCTTCATTTCTAGGGGCCACCGCAGTAAAGACCCTTTGCAGTGGACCAACTTTGACCCTAAGGAGTTCCTTGAGGACTTGCGAAAAGCACACTTTCCGGTGGAAGTCTTTGAGGAAATGTTGGAAAAAGCAGACGTTGGACACGGCTACATGGACAGACCCTGTCTCAACCCTGCTGACCCTGACTGCCCCCTTACTGCGCCCAATAAGAACTCAACTAAGGTAGGTATACATTTACTGCAGGCGAAGACGTTTAGCTCGCGTGATGCAATTCTGTGTTTTAGTGAAACAGCCTTTAACTTCTGACAGTTATCTTCTCACGTTGCTCTTTGTTGCACTAGCCATTCGACGTGGCACAGGCCCTGAGTGGTGGATGTTATGGTCTGTCCAGGAAGTACATGCACTGGCAGGAGGAACTGATTGTAGGCGGGACCACCAAGAATGGCAGTGGGCCTCTGCTCAGGTAACACTTACACATGCACACCCTCATAAACACTGCTGTGATCACTGCAGCACTCATTCTGGAAAGAGTGTGTGTGTGTGTGTGTGTGTGTGTGTGTTTTGTTCTTTTATGCTCTCATGCATGCATGCGTGTGCACTGTGTGCTGTAAATCTTGCAGTCATTAGCAGATTCCAGTGAAATCTTAGAGCTCCAGCTGTTCCTGCTCAGCTCTGCCTGTTCTGCTTGGACACTGCCCACTCACACACACACACACACACACACACACACACACACACGTGCGCGCACGCACGCAAAGAGTGATCTATTGCCGAGTCTGTAGCCCTAGTTTGTCCAAATATACAGTGATTTGAGTTGCGTGGATATGGATAAGGACCAGGATAAAACTAAGATTAGATTAGACTAGATTTTGTCATATACTGTGGACATATACAAATGTATGTGTGAAATAAACTATTTATATGTAATATGTTTTTATGTCCATATGAAATGTACAAATCTTATTGGGCAATAAGAAGCTTCCTTCCACAGCGGAAAGCTACATAAATCAGCCAACGTCTTGCTAATGGACCACTTATTTTAGCATAAAACTGCAGTTTGGATGGCGCAGACATGTATACACAAAAGCAAACCTGCACACACGCACATCTGAGTACAGTGGGGTGTGTTGTTTGTTTTGTGTTTGTGTTTTTTTTCTCCTGGCAAGGTTGGGTCATTAGGGTGTCTGTGCGTGCCTGCTTGCCTGTTTGTGTGGTTTCGCTGCTCTGTCCACTGGGCTGTTACTGCTGGCACTACATTTCTACATCTTGTTTACTAAATGCCACCATTACTGTGATTATCATCATATTACAGAGATCACATTCATGAAATGAACGACCAGCTCATGTCTGCACTGGTGGTTCATAAACTCTGATGATTGAAAATACCCAGGCTGACTTGACCTACTGTTCTTATGCTGCAGACTAGTCCAAAGTCTGTTGTTAGGGACTAAATCGCTGTATCGCTTGCCTTCCTTACGTGTACAGTAATTCCTTGCCCTAGCTACCTCTTTTTACATTTGTCTGAACACGATCAGGAGCCTCGCAGCTTGTGACCAGATATGGATGTTACGGGATCTCGCACTTCCCTCGTCGCTATCAAATTTAGTTGAGATGTTAATCTTTGTGCCACTGTTGCGTTGTGCAGTATGTTTCATTGCCATCCCAAGCCAGTGCTGGGAACATCAGGAGCAATGCGAAAGAAGATCGTTTGCCGCTTTGTGCACAAATATAAGTATGTTATTAAGATTTTATGGTTGTGTAGGATAATGGAATAAGTGAAATGATTATGCCGTTTGTGATGAGACTAAGTGCAATGAATGTAAAAGTATCCCCCACATACCTAGATGCACGGTACGCTGGCAAGAGGGTTAGTATTTGGTGTCGAAGAGGAAAAATGAGAATAACATAATTCAGAGATTCCATATGTTTTATGATTTCGGTAGGTTTGTTGAAGGCAGTCTTGAGGCATCAGGCACAGTGTTCAAATCAACAGCACAGATAGAGGGTTATGGTTAGTACATGTGTTTATCCCCTTTCCCTCTTCACTCACTAGGTGAATTAGCACCCTCTCTTTCCTGGGACCGCCTGCTTTAGAAATTAAGCAGATTTTCTGGCCGTTTGGTTTAATAGCAGTCTGGGATTATTCCATCTTCTCTGCTTCTCTCATCTTCCCCGTTGGCTTGGCGCTCCTAATAGACCTTGTTATTTCTGGGTAGCCACAAGCTTGTCCAGCACGCAGTGTTTGTTATCTGGGGACTGTGCTTGAATAACCCAAAGTTGTTTTTTTTACACTAGTTGTTGACAGAAATAAACACACATACTGTTTAGTGTTCAGAATACAAGATTGATTTTTCACCTCATTGACCTTTTTTCTTTTTGTTTTTCTTCTTTCATCTTTTCCTCCCTCTCATTCTGCCGCCCTCCCTCCTTCCCTCCTTTCCAGTGCCCAGGCCTTACAGACCATGTTTCAGCTGATGACTCCCAAGCAGATGTTCGAGCACTTTCAGGGCTACGATGAGGTTTCCCACATCAACTGGAATGAAGAGAAGGCTGCAGCTATACTGGAAGCCTGGCAAAGGAGATACTCTGAGGTAAGCGCCAAAGCACTTCTAAATGAGAGAGGAAGCCTGATTCAGAAAAGAGGACGAGGAGAGAGGGAAGGGAAAGGATATGTAGCCTAAGTCCTCTACAACCACATTGTAAATCACTGCCCGGATGCAGGTGAACATGGAAATACAAAGCCTGGGCCCCTGATAGATACTACAACCCCTGTTGGTGTGTGGTAAAGGACTGCAGCTTTCCTCTCACTGCTCAGTAGAGAGGAGCAATCGAACAACAGGCAGGGAATGTCTGGAATACATTAAGGGAGTGCTGGATATCTCCGTCTCTCTCTCCTCTCTGTTGCTCTCACACTCTCTCTCTCTCTCTCTCTGCCTCTTTCACATACTAATGTACAAACACGCATGCAAACACACTCAGAAGTTCACAGACAATTGCTTTCCCAGCTGTGGCCCCATTGGTGGCTCATGTGTGACATCATCTGGTCTTTGTTTTGGAGGCCCCCAAACTCTGTTCGACATGGTGTGACCTTGTGTGTGTGTGTGTGTGTGTGTGTGTGTGTACGTGTAAGCCCTTCCTTTTTGGGCACAGGAATCACTGATAAAAGTCGTGTAACTGTTTATTCAGACACTGTTTTTATCAATGGAATTTCTAAAATCAGTAAAAGATGGCGGACAGTGCTACCGTGCGAGTCTGTGCGTGCGCGTGGTGTGTATCGCGCACAATTAGCCTGGCCTGCAATGTGTGTTGAATACTTGCACATCGGTGAGTGCGTGACACATATGCAGGTTCACGCGTGGGTTTGGAGTGCATGTGTGATCTGGTGCGTGTTTCCGAATGTTAGTCAGCCAGCATTGTTACCCGCTGAGCAGTAAGTGCAGTTCAATGTTGAAGCCAGCTGTCTGCCCTGAGATACTGAGACAGTGAGAGAGGCAGATGATGGGTCGTGGCGCTATCCACAGATTCTCCCAAATACCTCCCACAAACGGAGGCAGAGCTTCTTATGTCTGCTCTGAGGCGCGCATGACTGGAAGCACACACTGAAGAAGTATTAATAAGAAGCATTATTTGCACGTTCTACTTAAAATCAGCGGGTACTAGTCATACAAGTCTAATTACTTGTTTATTACTTTCAATTGTTATCTTTAAACTCTTCCCATCTCTGTATGTCCCCGTCTCCGCTTGTCACCCTCTCCAGGCGGTATTGCAGAGCGTGACAGCCAATTCGTCCCAGAAGGTCTTGTCTTTCACCACCACCACTCTGGAAGATATTCTGAAGTCTTTTTCCGACATCAGTGTCATCCGTGTTGCAAGTGGATACCTGCTGATGGTGAGAACGGAGACGGCAAAACGTTCTAAGCAGCTTTGACTGACTAACACCTGTGTTCAGAAGTAGAGGGGAGATGTATATTGATTGTTGCTGTTTTGACCCAGTTGGCTTATGCTTGTCTGACCATGCTGCGGTGGGACTGCGCCAAGTCTCAGGGAGCTGTAGGGCTGGCGGGTGTCCTGCTTGTGACATTGTCTGTGGCAGCTGGCTTGGGCCTCTGCTCTCTCCTGGGCATCTCCTTCAATGCTGCCACCACGCAGGTGAGTCACACACGCGATAGCCACTGGATAGCGACACTTGTTTGTTATTAAAGATCTAAAGACTGGACAGTTGTTAATTTACTTGTTTGTTTCTGCCCTCCAAACCAAGGTGCTACCCTTCTTGGCTCTGGGAGTGGGGGTCGATGACGTCTTCCTCCTCGCTCATGCTTTCAGTGAAACCGGACAGAACAAGAGAATTCCATTCGAGGTGAGGCGAATGTCCATATATATTCACCTGTTCTCACCCACGCTGCTCTCGGCTGTCTTATATCCTCTGTAGAGGAATGTGTGAAAACTTGTCTCTGCCTGTGATGAAGCAGCAAGCGAACCGTGTGCCGCAGCTGGGTTATCCGAGCAACGCGGCATAGTAAATGCATTCCTCTTTGGTATGTGTCTGTATTCAAACTCCAGCAACGCTCATAGATTTTTAATAATATTAATTTAATGAAGTCATTGAAGTAAAACCATTCTGTTAAGTGTGTTATGCACTGTAACACAATAAAACTCAAATCACGCACCACAATGACTTTCCCTCACAGACAGAAGCACATGTGGAATTAAGCACATTTACAGCTGTGTAGATAAAGTGCACCTCCTGCAACATCACTTGGGTGTGTGTGTGTGTGTGTGTGTTTGTGTTTCGTGGAGCGGGGACATTTCTTCATCTCCAGAGGGGGAAAACACAGGCATGTATTTGCTTGTTTTTGTTTTCCCCCCCTGCTTCCCTTCCAGACCTCGTCTCAATGCCTCCCTCATCCCCCAGCTTCCTTTGTGTGGCTGAGATGAAAACTAAACCGAGCTGAACCTGATCTCTCCTGTCTGACACACACTCGCTAACAAACACAAAGATGCACATGTCTGCAAACACTCCCTGTGTGGTCCTGCACGTCCTCACATCTTCACACACTTGCCGCCGGGCCTTCCAGCGGTGTGTGCTGCTCTTTCTAAGTGTGCTCACCAGCAAAAACAATAAAGAAAGTGGCTTATTATCAGTAATTTCCCTTGAAATTGATTTGTTTTTGGAGGCAGCGAGTCATTTTGTTCTTTTTCATCCTTTCTTCAGACGGTAGACTCGGATGGATTATCTAATCACTTCAGTGCTTCACCAAACATTGCAATCGCTGTCACTCATATCAGTGTTACAATAATTGCCCATAATCTCAAGTATTAGACGTTTGCCTGTGGCTCTGATCTGTTTGAAAGTTGTGTTTCACTGCTTTTCCTTTCAACTCCCTCCCTCTGTCTGTCTTCGTCAGGACCGTACAGGGGAGTGTCTGAAGAGGACAGGGGCCAGTGTGGCCCTCACCTCCATCAGTAACGTCACAGCATTCTTCATGGCAGCCCTCATCCCCATCCCGGCGCTCAGGGCCTTTTCTCTACAGGTATTGGGTGTGTTTTCTGCGCGTGTGTGTGTGTGTGTGTGTGGGAGAGAGAGAGTTCAGTCGTGTGGGGCCCCTCTCTCACTCAAAGTTCAGTTTCAGTCCTCGCTGGCTCCAGATTTCTCCAGACCATTGTTTTATTGATTTCATTCATCAAACTGAACGTGTATGTGTTTTTTGTTAAATCTGGCGAGCCCCCCCTCCCCCTCTTTACGGCTGTTTCGTGGTGGCCCCGGTGTCTGTCCAGATTGTGGCTAAGTTCCATGTAACTGAATCCCTCTGGGTGTGTGTGTGTGTGTGAGTGTACTTGGAAACTCATGGTTATGTCTGTGAGTGCAGAGTTGTCGCGTCTCTGTGGGAGGTTTGGAAGTAGTGTTGTTACAACAGTCTGTGTATGTGGCTGAATGTCTTTGCGTGTGTGTTTTTGAATATACAGTTGTGTGGACAAATTTTCGTATCGCATTATGAGGATATGTCGGCGGGTCCTCGCAACTTCAGAGGGCTGCTTAGGAGTCAAAGTTAGACCTAAGTTTAGGTAGGGTCCGACTAAAGCGATGGGAAGTGCACTATGTCACTAAGTGTTCTCAGAACTATAGAACTGTGTGTGTGTGTGTGTGTGCGTGTGCGTGTAAAGGTTGCGGGGGATCCAGAGGGGAGCTCTAACGTTTCTTAACATCTGTCAGCAATTATAGACGTCAGTAGAGCAGTTGAAAACTAGGACAGAGAGAGAGAGACGTCTGTCAGACTGACGAAAATGCCTCCGACTAATTTGCTGAATTGTTAATTCACTCGGTCAGTGGGACACAGGTCGTGACTAGATCAGACGGGAATCAAACCACCAACCCTACAGTAGGCGGAGTCGCCGCATCCCAGTAGTGTGGGTTAATTGTTGATTGTTGATTAATTGTAATT
Organism: Microctenopoma stevenorrisi; assembly: GCA_032270685.1. Classification (NCBI taxonomy): domain Eukaryota; kingdom Metazoa; phylum Chordata; class Actinopteri; order Anabantiformes; family Anabantidae; genus Microctenopoma; species Microctenopoma stevenorrisi. The sequence continues at coordinate 14,193,636 of JAUMTR010000027.1, read as the reverse complement.
TCTACTTCAAGTACAACTCCTGTGAATTCCCATCTCTCTCTCTCTCTCTCTCTCTCTCTCTCTCTCTCTCTCTCTCTCTCTCTCTCTCTCTCTCTCTCTCTCTCTCTCTCCATTTATGTCTCTCATATGCTTCCTTCCATCAGCATGAGGAGGGAAAAAAAAAACAACAACTGGAATTTTGTCCAGATAACACGAAAACACATGAGAACACACACATTCATGCACAGAGGACAGATGGGATGATAAATCTTTCCACCGCGGGGTCAGCTAGCGGTCTCTATACGTGTGTGCGTGTCTGGGTGTTTGTGTGTGAACGGAGTCGCACTGAATCCGTCTGGTTGAGAATGAATTCTTCTACTGTACTTGGATGTTTTGTTTGTTTTTCGTTTTCTCAATTTAGTCTCTCCTTCTCTCCCACATTATTTCTCCCTCTAGTCGACTAAGTATTGAGCTCAGGAATGAGGGAGGGCGAAGATGTGAGCGTGTGTCTGGTTGGTGTTAAGGTGTGGTTTTAGTAGGAGGCTGTACAGTTTTTTTTAACATGGCAGTGGATATGTGTGTGTGTGTGTGTGTGTGTGTGTGTGTGTGTGCATTTTTGGTGGAAGTGTGTAAGGGGTGTGTGTTGTCTGTACAGCCGCAGCCTGCTCATCACCTCAGGCCCCGTGGGCCTGTGGCTCCTTGGGTGGTCTGGCACACACGGAATCGTGTGGATGTCTCTGTGTGACTGTGTGTGTGTGTGTGTGTGTCTGTAGTGGTCTGCGCAAGATCCAGATTGTACTCTGGGCAGGGCCCCAACCTAACCCCAGCCCCCACCCTCTGCTCATGTGCACCACCTTCAAATACTTAACCACAACACTGTACTGGCTTCTATTACATACACATGCCTCATTTTTTTCTCTGTATGCTCAGTGTTTTGTCTTAAAAGGAATTGGAAATGTGTTGAAAGGCCATTTTCCTTGATGCCATGTTATTCAGACTGTGTTATTTTAAGGTGCATTTAAGGCTTCCCAGTGTTTGTATTAGGAAACAATAAGGCTTTGAGGCTGTACACCAGCCTCGTGATCATTTTGCAGTTTGAAAGTTGAGCATGAATTAATGAAATTAAGGCATATTCATTTCTTCTTATTATTCATGATTAAGTTTGAAGTAATTACATTTTTGTATGGACAAATGTCTCGTCTTTATAATCTTGTTCATGCACATTTTGAAACTCGGTTGCTCTAGACTTTTACCCCCACCTGCTTTTTGTCGTTCACCGTTTCCTCTCTTTGTTACAGGCTGCAGTGGTTGTTGTGTTCAACTTTGCCATGGTGCTGCTCATCTTTCCCGCCATCCTCAGCATGGATCTCTACCGACGAGAAGACAGACGATTTGACATTTTCTGCTGCTTCTACAGGTGTGCAATAATACACATAGACATCCTTTCGTGTGCAACTCTCCCCTTATGTATTCCTGATGATGAGCGACTTTAACGCACAGTTGTCGCCGAGGTATTTTTGTCTTCATTCCCATCAGTCAAAACCTAATTAGTGATTACGTGTTTCTGTTTGGCTGTTTGGTTGTTCGACTGTCTGTCTACGTGTCGCAGACTTGATTAAACTTTGCCAGTCTGCATGCTAGTCCGGACACGCTTGTTGGCATGGGTACTGTACAGATGTGCGCACACACTATTAAATTCCCTTTTCGGGTCTCAGCTCTTGTGTTTTTTTTGGCTGACAGACAGGAAGACACAGGGCTAATAAATGATTTTTAACACATTTAGTTAGTCCTAAGCATTTTCTACATTTTTCATTTTCCGACATTTTCCTCTTTCTTTTATCTCTTCAGCCCATGCGCCAATCGTGTGATCCAGATTGAGCCTCAGGCGTACATAGATGGGGCAGATGGGAGTCACTACAGTCCTCCTCCATCCTATCGCACCCCTCCTCCTATATATTGCACTCCTCCCCCGAGCTACAGCAGCCCCCCTCCCTCCTACAGCAGCCACGGCTTTGCCCAACAGACCCAAATCACTATGCAGTCCACAGTGCAGCTCAGGACAGAGTATGACCCCCGAACTCAGGCCTTCTACACCACAGCTGAGCCCAGGTCCCAGATTTCTGTGCAGCCGATGAACCCAACTCCAACTAGAAGTAACCCTAACAATGACTATTACAGCAGCGGCGCCAGTGGCGCAAGGAACAGCAGCAGCAGCAGCAGCAATCTCAACAACAACAACTGTGGCATGCGAAGTAATGGAGGCTCTGCCAGCTTCTCCCATCATCACCCTGCACCTCCCGCTGCTGCGCAGACATCAAGTGCTAGCTCTTTCCCTCCGAGTGATGCAGCCTCATCGACTGGCCAAAGCCCAGAGAACAACAGCTCCACACGGGATCTTTTGTCCCAGTTTGGAGAAGCTTCAATGGGCCTACATTGTCTCAAGCCTCCCTGCTCTCGCTGGACATTGGCCTCTTTTGCTGAGAAGCATTACGCTCCATTTCTTCTGCAGCCCACCACCAAGGTGAGCGCATGAGTGCATGTTTGTAGATAGACGGGGAAGAGCTTCTGTGTAGAAGGTAAGACTTTGTCTGCGCTGACTCAGTGCAGTGAGAATTTGAATGGGAGGCATAGTCACCGGAGCAAGTAGAGTAGTACGAGGAAATCAGGGGTGGAGATTGTGGTCATGTCCTATCTGAGTCACTTCCAAACACACACACACACACACTCAGTCTGACCTCAGTGGAGTGGGTGGCCTGTCCTCTTAAAGCCTCGCAGAACTGAAATCATCTGGTGGCCTGAATTTGACATTATTAGAAAATCTTGCACTTTTCATCACACTGTCAAATGTTTCTCCTTATTGCCAAATGACTTCAAGCACTCTGCAGATGCCTTAATCCAGCACTATGCTTATTGCTGAATAAAAAGTCGTGATCAGATCATGAAGCTTGTTGTGAGAGTAGAAACAGTCTGCATAGATTATCTCTGCCACTTCATTTGAATGCTCTCAACATTTTAGGAGGGGCTGGTATCGCTCATCAGAAGACTGGTGAAAAAATGTATAATATAAATGTAAATGTTTATTCAACGTGTCCTGCTTCATGCGAATTCTCTGCACTTATCTTGTGATGGAAAGATTTGTGCACATCCATTATCTCACATGCTGCTTATTTGGCCTTTCTGTTTCCAGGTGGTTGTGATTGTGCTGTTCCTAAACCTGCTGGGAGTCAGTTTATATGGCACCACCCAGGTGAAGGATGGCCTGGAGTTGACGGACATTGTGCCAAGAGAGACCAGCGAGTACGACTTCATCGGCGCCCAGTTCAAGTTCTTCTCCTTTTATAACATGTATGTGGTGACGCAGCGGGCCGATTATGCTCAGAAACAGCCTCTGCTGCACCAGCTCCACCAGAGGTTCCACACCGTTCGCTATGTGCTGAAGGAGGACAACGGACAGCTGCCTCGTATGTGGCTTCAGTACTTCAGAGACTGGTTGCAAGGTAAAAAAAATCAGGCTTCACAGTGTTGGATCAATCAAGTCTTACCCTAGTACTTATGTCACAGATGATTTAGTTATTAGTACCAGATCTGACATCACTATTCGGGGTAGTTGAGGCATGGGAATAATTTGAGGTCATTATTTTCTACTGTGTTTTGACATGAATCTGCAGGAAACAAGATGTTGGGCACAAATTCAGAAGTAGGTGGGATTGTAAAATGGACACTGACAGTAGCTGATTAAAATCAGTTGTTTCTTCCACAAAGCAGGGATACAATGGAAAGCCATATTGTTATATTCAGTAAAACGTATCGTGCCAGAAAAGGCAGGAGAGGAAGTTGCAGATGAGCTCGGCAATGCAAACACGCATGCACTCGCAGAGTCCGCGATTACTGTCCAGATTTTAGATTATTGATGCAAAACCTTTTCCCCCACAGTCAATTTAAAAATGCTTGTGTTTCCAAAACAGCCTAGAAAATGTCCAAACATGTCAGGAGCAAGAACATTACCTTCCGCGTGTCAGCCGTTCGTTTTCGGCAAGGAAGCGCACTTGCTGACTTTCCCCCAGTGATAAAACACATTGTCTGAGTCACACAGTGTGTGAGCTGGCTGGGAACCACACAGAGAGTGTGTGTGTGGGTGAGAGAGCGAGAGCGAGAGAGAGAGAGAACTGTGTCTGATATTGCTCTTTGCAATGGTGGGACAAATTGGAGCCAGACAGGCCAAGGAACGAGACCCAGAACAACATCTCCCACAGACGGACCACAGCGTGGGCCTTGGGGGAGAGCCGAGAGGAGGGGAGTAATACACATATGGATTAGAGACACATGTTACTGATATATTCCCTAATGATCGCTTTGAATCAAAAGCAGCAGATTTTACGCTTTTGAAGTCTTGCTTGGTGGTTGGGAGTTATCATATTAAATCAGTCAAACTCATTTTAGGGCTCGGGTTCGGTTACAGCGCTCCGTTTTGTTGTCTTGTAACCGTGCTGGCTTGTGAACTTGGCTTCGTACGTTGTTGAAAAATGAAGGTAACAGTGCATGTAAAGGCTTCATCCACAGCGTTGGCATCTAACCCGTCCGCGCCGCTGCGCTTTCTTCCAGGTCTCCAGCAGGCGTTTGACAAGGACTGGGAGGACAAGCGCATCACCCTCAGCAGCTACAAGAATGGCTCTGATGACGGTGTCTTGGCGTACAAGCTTCTGGTGCAGACGGGACGAAGGGACAAGCCCATCAACATCAACCAGGTGTGTTCAGGATTCAGGTCCAAATATGAAAATGAAAAGAGATAACAGTTGTATGTGTATTTGCGTTGTGTGTGCTTTTGGCTGAAGAGCCACACTCGCTGTCTGTGTACATCTTTTTTCTCCGATGACTTTACTGAGACCAGGAATTTAAAGCTCTCACTGGGGCTGCAGCTTGTCTCTGACAAACCTGGTTCTCTTTTTTTATTTAAAGCATTTGTCCCACTTGGTGGTCCTGCCTATGTGTAAGATGCACGTGCATGCAGGACCTGGACTGCTAGCATGATTTCTCTTGAGCAGCGACTCTCTTGAGTCCTCTGAAAGTGACATGACAGTTTCACAGGTTGACAAATTATGGATCAAAAGAGCTTTAAGTTCAAATGGACAGTCGCAGATTTCGAAGGGGAAGCTCCTTCATTCACCTCTGCCTGATTATTTATCGCTACAAAACATTTTAACATATTGAGCTTCTACATATTTCTTAAAATGCATTGCTTGGAAGTCTCTTAACCTAAGTTTGTGCAAGTGGTGTTTTAGGAAGAAAACTAGCCAGATGTCCTCAGGGGTGCCGACAGAGCCGTATGGTGAGGTTGATGTTTTACTTCCAATGTGTTCTGCCTGCACAGACACCGGTAGGGCTGTTGACATAGCTCCTCAGCAAAACAAGAAAAACAGCACAGGGGTAGTTATCTCAATCATCTGACTCCCGCTCAGTTGTCGACACGAGGTATGACTCTGGTGTGAGCACCGGAGGGGTGTTTGACATCCAACAATAACACAGGTGAAGCTGGTAAACAGCTGAGGTCTCAGAAAGAGACCCCATAAGGGAATATGTAAGATCAAATCAGATCTCTGTGTCGGCAGAGCGATGCCAACAAGTGCAGAATGAAAGAAGAGTTGGGATAGAATCAGGGGGAAATGAGAGGTACGACTGTGTTTGTGGGGCAGAGAACAGGACATCGGATGCTGTCGTGTGTGTGTGTGTGTGTGTGTGTGTGTGTGTGTGTGTAAAAACTAAATTCCTGGCCTGGACACCGAACAGAAAACTGTGACTGTGCTGTCATGATGACCCATAAATAAACGGTGTTGTGTGTCTATTTATATACATTTGGGTGGCGGATGCTTCTCCTCTAGTCTCTTCAAATGATCAGCCAGGAAACAGAGATGGACCTGTGATGTCATTTCCTGTGCCTCTAAGGGAAGTGTATTTGCTGTGAGGCCTGTGCTTCCTGTGCCAGCTTGAAGACATGCAGTTGTTGCGTATCCCGCTGTTAAATTCATTCTCTCGCTCTCTCTCTCTCTCTCTCTCCCTCAACAACTCCGTCCTGCAGCAGCACTCTTGCTCTTTCTGTGTCATCCTCCCTCCCTTTCCCTCCCTCTGCGCTTCACTGTTCACAGCTACGTCCTCTGTCAAAGAGGGGAGCTGAAACATGTGGTTTGTTTGAGACGCCTCTATGTGTGCATTTGTATGTTTTGAGTGTGTATTCTGCTTCTGTCTGTTGAGCATGCACCTATAGCAGTAGCTGTTTTTGTGCCGGAAAATAAGCACCAGATCTTTTCCGATCCTGGCAATTTGCTTCAGTGTAGATGTTTTATTTTGATATGGTACTTCACGGATCTGTGAGTGTTCTGTGAGTGTTCTGTCTTTGATATGTCACTAACCTTCCTGTCCATGCCTGGCAACCGATTACTCCTTATGCCTTTGTCTGGGAGTCATATGGATCTAGTTGTCTGAGTGAGTGTGAGTGAGTGAGAGAGAGAGGGAGAGAGAGGGACAGAGATCACATGTATCTGTGGTTTGAAAGTAAGGCAATAGAACGATAAAGCTCTGGAGAGTAAATCCAGAAGGAGATGGGTTTGAGGGAAGCAGGAGGTGGAAAGTAGAAAAGTGCTAACACTATCAAGGGCTCCTTTCTTGTCCGGGCCCGGTGTGTCGGTGGCGCCGGGCATTCTGAGTACCCGTAGGGGTCAGGAGAAGCGAGCGTGAGCAACATTTGTACAGATGTTGTGTTATTTTTATAGCTCTACTCCATTTGCTGGGTGGCATTTCCTTCAGTGTTAACAACCAGGTTAACTACACACAGACGCACTCGGGGACTCCAGCCAATTTCTTTTATTGTTACGCTAACTCAAGCAAATTTTCTCTCCCCACCCATCACAAAAAAAAAAAACTCTGCTTCAGCCGTAGAACTTTCCCTGAGGATGGGAGAGAGGGGATTCATTTTGACATGTAACTCAGTTGGGTGCTAATAGGAAGAGTGGCAGATCTGCATGCGTATTGGTTTTACCTCTTACATGTAGCAATGCTAGGCTACATTCCTTAGTTTTTATGTGGACTGGCCAAAGTGTGTTTCTAGTTAAACGACTCCTCCACGCAATGTGGTGATGGGTTTTTCAATTTACATGACGCTTTCCAGAGAAAATCTAAAGGCGCAGGTCAACCAGAACGACAGACTCCTTAGGATGAGCAAGCAGATGACATCATCTGGAAAAACTGAAAAATGACTTAAATTAATCTGGAGATAAACATGATTTTCTGACAGTGGCACCGGCGGAGTGTTCACCAATATATACATATCCTGTGTCTTATAACAATATGTTACTAAATTTCAATTTAAGAAGACGCAGGAGCAGCAGCTGCAAGGTTTCCCTCAGAGATTTCTGAGTGGTCAGGACACTGGGCCTGAGGTTGGCCAGCCAGTATCTACTGTATGTAAAGGGAGAAGCTGATTCAACATTTTCCATGTTTTAATGTGGCATGATAATTCTGGGAAGCTGTGATGAGAAGTACAGGAATTTTCAGAAAGGCGACCAGTGTTTGACTTGTTGATTTTTCTTTGGTTGGTTGGAAAGAGAGAAGGACTAATATTTGACTCTTATTTTGAAAGCTGCTCGGTTCTCTTGCACTCATGCATGTGTATAAATAAGCATTTCTGTGGTCGGTTCACCTGTAGAATGTTTTGGTTCCACATGTCTTATTTCCACAATACGTTTTTGTGTCCAATGTATACTTAAATCCTTGCAATATGATTTCCTTTGCAGGCTCCACCAATTTTCCATTTGCTAATTATTCCATTTTCAAATTTTTCTATAAACGTGAAGGACAAATTTAACCCTACAAGAGTATTCCTGAAGTTTATTCCTGAAAATTGTGTTTACTGGGACTTAATTATCTACATAGTAAATATTGTACAATCATTTATTCATCCCGCGTCTCATTTCTGTAGCTGACCCGTCAGAGGCTCGTGGACGCAGATGGCATCATCAACCCGGGGGCTTTCTACATCTACCTAACTGCCTGGGTCAGCAATGATCCTGTGGCGTATGCCGCCTCGCAGGCCAACATTCGCCCACACCCTCCTGAGTGGCTCCACGACCGTACGGACTCCATGCCCGAGACACGCCTCAGCAGTAAGAGCAGGATGCTGTATAATAAAATGAAATGGAATTCAATAGTGGACAGATAGTAGTAGATAGACGAAGCATAGCAGGCATTTGATTTTTGAACATACATGGTACAGGTTCTGTACGCTGACTGCCTTCTGAGATTTAAAGTCTAACTTTTGTGGGGTTCATGGGTCTCTGTGACTTTTTTAAGGTTTCATAAGGCTTGTGAGCAGTGTTTACCTCTTGTGGTTTGGGTTATTGCCCCTAGTCTGCCTCTTAGTTTTAGACTTTACTGTTACTGACTTTACTGTGCATGTGTGAGCTCAGGTTGCAAAACGGAGCACCAGGGCACGGCTAACTGTGGTTCTTCTAATTGTGCCTGTGGTTAATGCCATAATCTTGGCTACTATGAGGCCCTAGCATTACACACACACACACACACAGATAAAGTACTGTATACACACATATATTATTAAAACTCAGTGACCCCAAACATGACACACACCCTGTTCTCATTTCCCTACCACACACACAAACAACAATTCACAAAAAATAATACAGTCATGTTGTTGTTTGATTCTAGTCTTTGATTTGGTACAAGTCAGGAAGTACTCCACAGGGGAGGAAAATGATTGGATAACAAGGAGAGACTGGGTTAGGGTGGGAAACGGAATTGGATAAGTAGCAGGTAGTCCTTTATGGGGGGTAATATAATTGGATAAGCAGTATGATGTGCCTGGCTGTGTGAGGGCCCCCAGGGCACATCTATGTTGGCTCAATGCCAACATGTGTTCTAATGGAAATATATACAGGAGATTATAATAGACTAAATAAACTATGTCCGCAAATGCGCCCTTTGACCCTGCAGACTGGAATATAGGCTGTAGAATAAAACCACTCACAACAACACCAGAACATGTTTTTAGATCTGACACATGCAGAAATGTGCAATTAATTCTTACCCTGCAAACAAAGTCTGAATGAATACACTGTTCTGTCAGCACCAAAGATGACTTCATAGCAGGTTGACAGGCAGGTATGCGTGTTTATGCATCTATATTGTGCTTTATGCGGCGGTGCTAAGTTAAGGGTGTGGTAATGGTGGTGATCCTGACAGAGTAATTACCGTGAATCAACGTTAGCTCTGACACTCTGCCCTGTCTGGAACTGATAGGCCATCATTAGCCTGGCTGGGCCACAGACGAGCTGGGCTTGTGTCAATGAAGCTCTGTTTCACATTGCTCCACCCACCCTCCCTCACCGCACACACGCAGGCGTCCACAGATGGAACAAGTTGGGTTACGGAGAGAAAGTCTTAGTTTACTAGTTTTGAAATTATTTCTGCATAATTAGACCATAATACTGTCTGCAGATATGTTTCCATTGACACTAATACTACTCAACAATCTCCCTATTAATAAGTATATTATAAATACATCATAATCGGCAGCAATGCTGTGTGGGTTCAGCATTAGCGCGTTATTATAATAATGATAATAATGACATACTTTATTGATCCCCTTGGCGTGATTGTTGTTTGGACAGCTGCAGCAGATTACCGCACTGCTGTGAGGACTTCAGTGTCTTCTACCAGGACACCTTGACATGTTGCCAGGACAAACTAAGCGTCCAACCGCTGACCCCAGGGTTCATAGACGGTCGTTCTACTGACTGACCCACATATAATAGAATCTCAATGTCAACTTTCAGCCGCATGTGTGAACTTTGATCAATCGCCTCAATCTACGTATTTGTTTGTTTTTTGAATATCCAAAATCATGATGTAAATAAAAGAGCATTCTATAAACTGGACAGTAAAGCTAAAGAGGTTTCTTGATGTAGGATGAAAAGTTCATTTGACACCATGTCAACCTGGACCCTAGCCCTTTTCTCTAAGTAATTAGTTCACGATTACACCATTTCTAATGAGTCTGGTGCCAACTAATGCCTTTTTTCTTTCTTTCCTGTGCTGCTATTGTTATACTTTTCATTCTTACCATCATTGTCTTTTTATCCAGTCCCAGCTGCTGAGCCCATAGAATACGCACAGTTCCCTTTCTACCTCAACGGGCTCCGGGAGACGCCGCAGTTTGTGGAGGCTATTGAGAGTGTGCGGGCTATCTGCAGCAACTACAGTCGACAGGGCCTGCCTTCCTACCCCAACGGCTACCCTTTCTTGTTCTGGGAACAGTATGTTAGTCTGCGCCACTGGCTCCTGCTGTCCATCAGCGTTGTGCTCGCCTGCACCTTTCTGGTCTGTGCCCTCTTCCTGCTCAACCCGTGGACGGCTGGCATCATAGTGAGTGTTGAGTTAAATCCCAAAAAAAACAAGCACTAGACACTTTCATGTGGCCAATAAAAGCCCTAAGGAATCTGTGTAGTAAGTTTGCTCCCCTCTGGATTTTTCGTTTCTTTTTGAATATGTGTCATACTTAAATTATTTAAACGTAGAATAGAATTTATCATTAAACAAAGTTAACCCAAGTAAATACAATACAGTTTTTTTTAAATGATGATTCAATTTATTAAGAGAAAAACTTGTCCAAATCTTTCAACCTGTCTCTTTGTGCAACATAAAAAATGTTTGATCATCTGAATCATTTAAGAACATGTGCATGAAAAAAATATAAATGTGTGTGTCGGGGTCAAATAGTTTTTGACAAATGTGTAAGGACATATGTCCACTATCTACTTTTGTAAAGCATAATATCTTTAGTTTCATAGTTCAGTGGCTTGTGTCACATTCAGGTCCTGGCTTTAACAAGGAGTAAAAAAAACACTAACTTCCAGTTGTTTGAAAATCCTTTTTTTCTGCTCTCCTCCCTTTATTTCCTGTTTTTTATGTGTGGTCTAGAAGGCATCTCCGAGATGAGAGTCAGAAAGGAGAAGGGGCTGCTGTGTGTTATTGTAGCCCCACTCGCCAGTGTTTATCTTGTGCTGTTTTGTTAGGGCCAGTCTGTTTAGTCTAGTGCAACACTCCCAGACACCAGTGCAGAAATAAATGGAGAAAGGACACAACGTTGCTCAAGCAACTTGCTGCCACACGAAACCTAGAAAAAAAGTTAGATTTTACTTCTATCCTCCGCACTTCTCTCCCCTCCTCTCACATTAAAGGATACAAGTAAACAGTTACACACTCACACACGTACTCTTGAAGCACAGACATGTACAGGTCCTAATGTTTTAGGTGCTAATTTTTTGAGACAGGAATGTTTGGTTTTCATGAGCTGTATGCCACAATCATCAATATTAAAACAATGAAAGG
>JAUMTR010000027.1:14144015-14182163 GCA_032270685.1 Microctenopoma stevenorrisi | reverse complement strand
TATGACAGTCTAATGTTTATCAGTAAATTACAGAAAATAATTAACTTTATCACAATATGCTAATTTTTTGAGAAGGATCTGTATATAGCACTTGCGCACATACAATATGAACATTAACAATAATTCACACGGAGCACTCCAGTGTTTCTCTCGGGTGGGTCGAATTTTATGGCCGGCCACTAGAGCCCTTAAATGGAGGAGGAGGGGTCCTCATGTTCATCCTTCAGGCTTTACTAGAAACATCAAAAGGCAAGTTATGGAGAGGTGTCAGTTTAGCCATTTGTTCCGTGCAGGACCAGACCACTCGGACTCTTTGAACCCTCTTCTCTGTTTAGACTATGCAGTTAGTATTGATTAGCTCCCACATATAATATGAAGGTTTAAAAATGAAACTCTGCAGCATCTGGCGTGTTCCGTTTAAATGCACACACTTGTATATGGACCCACACATCCCTCCCATGTCCACCTCAAGCCTCTTCAAAGGATTTGGGCCCCACGTAACCTGACACCTGTCAGCTGATAATGGCATTTACTCACAGCTCCTGTCCTGCTTTGCTCTGTAGCCTCCACACACTAACACATGTGTGTTTACTACAGAACATCTCCTTTCATGAAATACTTACTATTTTCTTTTAAATTGACACATTATGTGAGACAATTCCCTACGTGTATGTATTTTAGTTTTTCTGTTGGTTGCTGCATTGGGTAAAGGTGTAGAAGAGGTTTGGATTTATCAGTCATGTTCCTTTTCTAACACTCAAAACTCTAATTTCCCTTCAGGTGTTGGTATTGTCTCTCATGACTGTGGAGCTCTTTGGCTTCATGGGGCTCATGGGAATCAAGCTGAGTGCTGTCCCTGTGGTCATTCTCATCGCCTCTGTGGGCATTGGAGTGGAGTTCACCGTCCACGTGACCCTGGTAGGAATACACACAAGTATAATAACCGAAATAAAAAGGGTCAGAGAATGGATAATCAAGTCATTTCTTTCTCTAGTTATTACCTCAATTTAGTTTTTTAATTATTTAGTTTGAGAATGAGACATGTGTTTGTGTGCGTTTCACAGGCCTTCCTGACAGCCATAGGGGATCGTCACAAGCGGGCAGTGCTGGCACTGGAGCACATGTTTGCGCCGGTGCTCGACGGAGCCTTTTCCACCTTATTAGGTGTCCTTATGCTTGCAGGTTCTGAGTTTGACTTCATTGTCAAGTGAGTATAGAATAAATGCTTCATGCCTGTAGTGACAGAATGTGCACGCTGGCTGTAGTGTTGAGGCAAATAGGATCGCTCTTACAGAGGTTATTGTATGGCGTCTGTGTGCAGTTGGGACCATGCCTCAACCTGTATGTGACACAGGAATCCACCTCAGACACCAGTCATGCATGAAGGCTGCACTCTTCCTCTGATCTCTGCTTCAGTCTTTTTATTGCCTTTCACCCGCATCTCCATTTTTTTCCCATTTTCCAGCTCACCTCTCACTTTTCCCAGCTGTCGTTGACATACCCGTTCTTTGGTTCCTTCTCTCGCCTTGGTGTATCTCATGCCTGACATTAGGATGGAGAATTGAAAGCTAGGAGGAGCAGAGGGAGGAGGGTGGCAATGTGGGAGTAGATGGAGAACCAGAAAAACTAAAAGAGCGAGACAGAGAGAGCAGGGCAGTTTTCTGGCTTTTGTAATCTCCCTCAGTCAGTTTAACTACCCTCACTGGACATTTATAAGCATGGGAAGAAGTAAGAGGATGGGGGCTTCAGGGCTCATGCAGAAAGTTAAATTAAGACGGACACACTGAGGTGGTTCTGCATTGGTAGTTTCCCATTTATACTGACCTACGCCCCAGATGGAAAGGCTGCAAACAGCTGCTTAAGAAGGAAATAAATGATTCTGCACATTTACAACCCTGAAAAATAATGAGAAGATTTAGTTCAGTGAATTATTTAAATGCTCTTATGTGGCTGCATATGCACACGATTCTGGCCCATTAAGGAAAGGAAGTTCTGAAACCTGTGTGATCTGTAAGCATGTGCACAGGCCGACACTCACACACAGTCCTCCTCATCTACACTCCCCCAAACACACATGGGAGAAAGACACATAAACAACCCCAGAGAGACCTGTAGGGCTTCTCCCCTCACCTCCAGTGGTGCGCTCTGGTTTCTGGCTTAGTCCTCCATTTAAAGGCTCTGCTGTTGTTTGAGCAAACAAAGCAGTGGCCCAAGATGGTGCAACAACAACAGGCCAAGCTAGTATTTCTCTGCTTGTTTCCCTGATGTTCTCTGCCAGCCTCTTGAATGTTTTCACTCTCAACGCCACAGCAGGGCGCTCGGCCTGGTATGTGGGCTGCACGCGTGCATGTGTGCATGTACGTATGTGCATATATATACCACTGCTTAAAAGCTTGCAAACCCAATCAAATCTTATTTATTTCTGCAGAAATACGAAGCAAGATATCAAGTCGTAAAACTAGACAAAAATAAAATTTCATTAATGATAAGTAATAATTTATGTGAAAAGATTCTGTGAACCAATACAGCCCATGTATTTACAGAAATGACTTCACCTAACCACAGTAACTCTGTAATACTCTTGCATATCCACTTGGATTGATGTAGCCCAGCTTAGGGATGCTGGTTGTTTTGGAGCATTTCCAAAACATTTAATTTCTTCTGCTTAAATCGTCCTTTGTTTTGAATGATTTATGTGTTTCTGTTGACATTTTCCTATAGAATTTGGTTTCATGCTATAATGCGTTTGTCACTCAAGCCAAAACGTCTCATCTGTCTGCAGAAATTCCAATTATCTAGATGGTCCTAAGGGAACTGTAGACAGGCAGCAATGTTTTATTTAGAACATCCCATCTATCCCGTCTGACTCCTAGTCCTTTCCCTACCTGGTGTGCCCCTGAGCCAGACACTCAGCGCTAGCTCCTTGTAAGTCGCTGGGTCTTCTAATTTTTCTATAATGAGAGCGGCTGTATTCATGGCAAACAATTTCCCTCTGGGATTAATAAAGTGTTTTGAATCTTGAATCTTGAATAAAGGCGTCTGCAAAGTAAAGTTGGAAGTAAAGTTTTAGAAAGTAACTGCGTCCTCCCTGCAACACAACCAAGCACTCTACAAAAACATCTTCAGATCATTCCAAAGTGTTGATGAAAGTTCGGTTTTGGTTAGACAGGGACCAGCGTTTCTCGCTTTTGGGTGGTCCTTTGTACAGTTTCATCCGTCCTACACACTTTAGCTATGAATTGGATTTCAGTCTGAGGCCCAGCTGTACAGCATACCAGCGCATCTACACCTCAGTTAGCCCACGCTCACACCCCCCCACACACACAGTCTGACAGAATAGTCAAGCATCAGGCTTCATGGTTCATCAGTGTGTTCCTGATAGCCTGAGAACCTCCACTGGAGAGTCAAGTGAGGAGGAAAACCTTCCCTAATGAACATAGCTCGATGGGTAAGAAAGAGAGAGAGGGGGGATTTAGAGTGGAGATTGGGGGGTCTTACCTGATACACTGGAGATTTAATTAGATGAAGGGGATTGTAGAGTGGCCGGGAATTTCACAGGGGCTTAGCTGGAAAGAAGGGAGAGAAAAGCGAGGCAGAGAAGGGAGAAGAAGAAATAAAAGAGAGGGAGAGAGGCCAGGGAGGGGTGGTGATCTGAGGGTCCCCTTCTCTTCTTCCTAGACTAAATTGTTTTAATTCTATACCCTTCACTTCATTTGTTTGCTTCTCCCTCTCTCTTTTTTTAGAGCTGGGGAGGAGAGAGAGGCCCCTGTCCTCTTGTGTCCCCTTCACCCCCCAAAGTTCCCCTTATTCCCCACCCCCTTTTTTAACCTCCCTTACCCTTTCCTACCCTCCCTTCACATTCCTCGCTGCTTTGTTTTCTCCATGTTTGCTTATACACCACACACCCAAGAGAGCGCACTCTCACCCCCAATACCCCCACACTTTTTTTTTTCCTCCCATGCCTTTGAATTAACCAGCTCTGGCTAATTATGCTTCCCTTTTCTTTTCCTTTTCTCTCTGCGGCTTTTTTAAAGACTAACCCTCTTTGGCAGGACTTAGAATCACACAAGGTACATATCTGCTTTGCCCTTCAAACACATGGTGCATGTCTGCCTGTCTGTGGGGGGGTTTATATATGCGTGTGTGTTTGGGGTCGGCCGTTGAGCGTCTTTGTAGAAGTATCATTCGGGGCATGTGTGATGGTTGATTTCACACGTCTCACCATGTAGAAACCTCTGTGGTTTGTGCAGGTATTTCCTTTGTTTCTTTGCCATCTTCTCTTCTCTTCTGTTTGTGGGAGCAAATCTTTTTCTTTGGTCCCATCGTGTAATTGCAACATTCTTGTTGTTGTATTACAGGTATTTCTTCGCAGTATTGGCCATCCTAACAATTCTTGGAGTACTGAATGGATTAGTCCTTCTCCCAGTATTGCTGTCCTACTTCGGACCCTATCCAGAGGTAAGATCCTAAAAAATACACACTAACATAACTAAATATACCTTAAAGGCGATTCTTTATGATCATTTAAGGGCTTTATCAGTATTTATTTCTTATGGGGGAGTAATATAAGTCTCATACTGATACCTGTTGACCTCTCTTCTAACCCCTCAGGTATCCCCAATTGATGGTCGAAGCCGGTTACCCAGCCCATCCCCAGAGGCCCCTCCTCACGTGGTCCATTTCTCAGTTCGTCCTCAACACACTACTACAGGCACCACCACATCTGGTGCTGCTTCAGACTCGTCAGACTCGGAGTACAGCTCTAACACCACAGTGTCTGGTATCAGCCAGGAGCTGCAGAACTACAACCTGCACTCACACAGAGGACAAGCGAGAGCAGAGGAGCAGCAGTACCACCACCAGACAAGCAGGGGCAGAGAGGCCCGGTCAGAGGAAGAAAGGGGAGTAGGTTCAGGGCATAGGCGATCAGCCAGGCAGCACGTCCCCCCAGCCTATACTGTGTCTTCGGTAAGAAAATATCCCCCATTGTGTTGATTTTCTTTTTAATCTCACATCATAGAATTTAAAATCTTATTGTCTTATCCATCAGTCTGTCTCTTCTCAGGGTTGTGATTCTGGGCCCCAGCCTGGGGCTGCTCCGCACAACAGCAGCAGGGACCCCAAGAGCCAGCGGCACTGGCAGGCCCCACCCCCAGCCCATCCGCGCATGGACGCTTTTGAAACTTCTACTGAGGCTGGGGGCCATTATAGCTCACATGGGCATAGAGAACACTCAGCGGACCACAGAGCTCGCTCTTCATACAACCCACAACCTAATAACCACCTCCCGCACCACCACCCCATCACCACCTCATATTGTCAACCCATCACGACAGTAACGGCGTCGGCCTCTGTTACTGTCGCCGTTCACGCGCCCCCCTTGTCCAACCAGAGCCCCCCTGTGTCCTCATACGCAGGATACACTGCAACAGACAATTACTGCCCATCAGCACCAGTGGATCCAGAGCCTGTCTTCCAGGACCCACATGTGCCACTGGACGCCCACACAGGGGCCAGAGGAGTCGAGGTGGAAACTATGGAGCTAGAAGATTTGGAGTTTGACGCAGATGAGAGCAGCAGTGGAAGACGGGCTAGCTGAGGTGAGCTCAGATATTTTTCCATAGTTGCAGAATCTCCTGTTTCATCATAAAGTACTGACAATAAAATCCCCTTGCTTCTAGTTGTGAAGAATGACAGTACAACGGCCAAAGATGGACTCCTCTATAACTAAGCAGCTGGCCTGGCCTGGCATTCCTGCACAACACAGCCCAGCCCAACTCGCACCTGGTCCCAAGCAGTGAGAAACTTGCCAGTGTTGCCATCATGGTGCTCATTCTTACTGTAACCCACAGACTATTGTCTTAGATATTTGTATCTATATTTAAAAGATGTAAACATGTAAATATGAACAAAAAGTAGCTATAATTGTAGGAGCTGTACAACTCCTCTTGTCAACAGACTGGGGGTGCCATTTCATATGATCGTGTGTGTGTGTGTGTGTGAGAGTGTGAGTGAGAGAAAGAGGGATAGATCTCTGATTACTGTTCACTATTCTGTGGATCTGTGCCATTAGGAAACTTCAACTAAACAAAAATACCTGTCAGCATTTACGGTTGCTGCTCAAAATATTTTTTTAAGTATACATTTATAGCTCTATGCAAATGTCTCTTTAAACAAAAGAAGTGATCTGTCTATGTATATGTGTGCGTGTGCGTGTGTGTGTGTGTGTGCGTGGGGCTGTATGATGTGAAACAGCCTTGTTTTTTTCTGGCTTATACATCAGATGCATCCTCTGAACAGCTTAACATTTACACTCATTAAAATATGAGGGAATTGTTAGATTTATCAAACAGGGCTATGATAAATATATGTGTGTGTGTGTGTGTGTGTGTGTGTGTGTGTTTATTATTGTATAAAGGTACGCATGTTAAACTATAAATTTTTTATCACAAACCTGTGGTAGTTATGAAACAGTTACTGTTTAACCTGACACGCTATGCGTGCTATTTAAGATAAGCAGATATGAAGAACTTTTAAAAGCAGTTTCTTTTTTTTTTTTATTTTAGTTATTGCCTCTGCATTGGAACCTGTTTCTGCTCTCAGCTTTTTATCACTTTGTTAGGCTGCTCTCTGGTTGTATTTTACTGTAAAAGGTTATGTGTTGTTTAACCCTAGCAGGCTCAAAGCAGGGTCTGTCTTGTATACCACATACAGGCAGTAAACCCACCTCAGAAACTCACTCTGACATTCACTGATTCTGTAACAGGGTCACCACGGGGTGCTCACTCTGCACCCCGAGTGGCTGTGTCTAGTGGATAAGCTAAAACTCAGACTGTATACTGTATGACCCAATTCAACATGGCACTTGACTGCATTTAAACTTCACTCACAGGAATATATCACCTCATGTATTCTTTATTTCTGTCTGACCAATAAGCTAGCCCATGATTCCTTATATGGCCTGACAATATGCTCTGTGTGTGTATTAACGTTGTGTGTGAGTGTGAATGCTTATACACACCTCTTCCTTTGTCTCATCTCTCTTTTGACATAGTAAAGACAACTGGCCCAGTAATGCCATGAAACTAATTGTACCTTCTTCATTTGCAACTCACAAGTTGGGATAGCCCAGAGCATGATGGGAGTTAATGGAGGTAACGCCGCCAGCCTCTCGCTCTACCAGCAATGGCCAGTTTATATCTACATGTGTATCAATGTCAACATGCAACCCTGTAAATTTCCCCCTCAGTTCCAGACTCAGGCTCTTTGACCCCCTCACTCACCCCTTCACACCTCAGTTTGCCTCGATGTTTACATGCTCACTTCCTGTTGAAAATGTGTAGCGCTCCCCCAAAAGTATTAGCAGTTTTTTTCTCTTTTTACCCACCGTGTTATGTCAGCTGCTTGCATGAAATAGGTTGTTATGTGTGTGTTGTTGTAGTTTTTTTTTTCTTTGTTTGTTTTGTTATTTTGTTTTTCTCCCAATGTCACATTGGCAGTAGCGGAGAGAATCATAGCTGGCAACTATTTTATTCATCTTTGAATGTTTTTGTTTGTTTGTTTTGTTTTCAACATTCAATTGCGATATTTATATTTTTGTAATATAAAATATGTTGGTTTTCTTTTTTCATTATTGTTGTAATGCCAGTTAATAACAAATGCAGGGATTTTTAAGACTATTGAAAAAAACACTATTACAGTTTAATGTTTTTACAGTTTAATGGAGTTTGATCTGTATAAAGTGCTTACTAATGTTAAATAGGAAAAAAGAGAATATAACATTTTACACCACAGGTCTCATCATAGCTCTTAGAGGATTTTAAAAGGAAAAAAAAAAATCAGTGGTTCTTCCAGACTGCCATTTTGGTCTCGGTTGGCATGGATGTATGCTGTTTTCAGTTACAAAGATAAATGTATGCCATATAATTTATTTATATGAAAATTTATTTTTGTAGTGTACATAGTAGTTGTCAAGGTATTTGACAGAAGTATATTTTTAAAGAGTTTATATGTAATGATATACCATAACAGAAAAAAAAGCCTTAAGGTGCACACTTTCAATGCTAACTGTCTTGAGAGACAACATCAACACCTCCCCTTCAGTATTATGTTCCAGTCCGTGGAGAGAGACAGCTGTTTCTTTGGGTTTGTCAAAGGCTAGCCATGAAAGTAGAAAATTGTACTAGCTCTCTAAATATTAATGTTCAAACACTGATAGAATTCTAACAAATAAAAATTTTATAACTTATTTGTCTCTTTGTTCATAATTTTAATAAATGGAAATATAAAGCAGAATGGTGTGACTTTGTGTTGATTGCGTTAAATAAGGAAATTGTTCAACATTTTGAGACGACTCTTAAAGAATAACTTGTAAATAACTGGTCATTTTCTAAATGAATTGTGTTTTTAACTCATCTGTAATAACCATCAGACCGGTATTATCTTATTTATATCTGTGCCATAAACCTTCATTGTTGTTCAAAACATGACTACCAACGCTGTTTTAATAATAGGTAAATTACTCTGCTCAACATACAGACAGGTATATAACTTCACCTCTGTTCCTTCCTCTTTCCTCCCAACTTCTCCTTCCCTCCTTCCAATGGGTCTAAAACTCGTGACATCTGGTCTGAAACCCTGCAACCCTCTCCAGCAGCCCACCCAGCTCCGCCCCTGCACCCCCTCCCTCCACTCCCTGTTCCAAATGATTTTGATTGACAGCTTTATAGACTGCAAGGAAATTGGTTGTAGTTACAATACAGCTGGGCTGTTCAGAGTAATGAAAAAGGGCATGTGGCCTCGAGTTTGCTGCCGCGATGGCGAGAGAGGGAGAGTGCCTTGTCAACTGCATGGGTGGCAGTTATTGATTCTCATAGGAGAACGTTTTGGACTCATTGCTGTGCAAGAAACGTGACGGCCAAAGCTCCTGATTCAAAATGCAATTAAACTTCATGTACTGCAACATTTCTACAATATAAATGAAAACATTTTGCAAACACCCTAAAGCATAACGTCTGTTGTTCCTAACTACAAATACAGGATTGTAGATTTGTCAAACCGCAATCTTAACCTGAGCCATCGGGAAAACCGAAGAACTCACTGACACTGGATGAGTGGTTAGAGGCAGGCAGTAGGCATGTCATTATCTTTTAAAGCCAATAAAGGCACATTACTCTGCTGTGTACTGTCCAGCTAGTGTGGAAAAAGCAGACTGACATCTTGCAAATAGCAGGGTGTGTTTGGAAAGCTGGGTGGCACGGAGTTGTGTTTCATTCCTTCAAGCTTTTCTAACTGGTCTCGATATATTTAGTCTGTTCCTGAATGAAACAAAGGTAGAGAGAGGGGGAAGCTTTACCCACACTGATCATGATTTAGCACTGAAAAGCTAATCAAGGTTCTGAATTTAAATTATTGTTATTCAATAGTCTCCAGGGGCATAAAGACACGTTAAAATGCAGTTTATGGTTTCAAGTACTTGCGTACTCTCTGCGGATTCAATCCTTTGAGGAGTACAAGTCTAAAAGATGAAATATGTATGACCACCCCATGGTTGTTTGCAGGTGACATGGTTCAGTGAGTTTTAATGTTGTTACAACCACTTTCACCAGCTTTCCTCTCCTCTGCTGTAGGACCCCAGGTCACCAAACCAACACACTCCCTTCCTATGGCCCTTCCTTACCCTTTTGCTTCCTTCAGCTGCCCTCCTTATACCACATAGGCACTCACGCACACACACACACACACTCAGAGTTGGAAATGCACATATAGGGAAGAGTGCTCCAGTGACGCTAACAAGGTCCAGATTGTTAATGAATGAGTATTTCCTGTACCTGTCCTCTCAGCTGACAGAAAGGGGGTTGGAGGGAGAGAAAGATGGAGGGAGAGTGAAAGAGGAAGAGAAAGGAGGCAATAAAGAAGTTCCCTCTCTTGTTGATTAATGCACTGTTCACGGGACTCCCTGTTCCGACTTGGGAACAATGGAGCACCTACAGCACACACATCCTCATCCTTTGTTTATTCACTTACTTCCCTCGCTTTGTGCTTACAGTATAATGTATACTTGAAGGACATTGTATGACGAAAGCTGTTCCAGTGCTTCTTTTCTGTCCCCCTGTCTCCCTTCTTCTTCTCCCTCCTTCCATCACTCACTTTGCTCTCTGAAAAGCTTGTCCATCATCACCTTCCGGCAGAGCTAAGCCCTCTGAGTGTTTACTCTCCTCTATATGAATGATTGCTCTGTTGACATGACTGCCTGGGACACACACACACATGCACTCTGGCCAGATCAAGAGCCAGATTTACACGTTCTTTATAAACATAGTTTAAATATAAATCTGCAGGAAACATCACGTATGTATGTTGATACATATCCAGATGCAGTGAAATGGGATTTTTACCTTTAAGGCCTCACAGACACCTTGTAAACCATTCAACTTTGGTCTTGTGTTGGCTTTTGTGTGTATGTGCGCGTGTGTTCAGAAATATGCCTATGACTGTTTGCCAGTGGAGGGTGCTGGGTGTGAGTTGCTCGTCCCTGGTCGTTTGCCCTTTCTCCATCACTCCACAATCACTTGTAAATGCCTCACACTCTAATTTGCTTAAGAAGTTATTGTCAGAAGTTAATTTTGATCTGGTTTATCTTAAAGTATGTGTTTTGTGGTTACTAGTGTTTTTAATTGTAAAATAAATGTGTAATTTTGTGTCTCTGCCCATTTTCCGACCATACTGTACCTGAATCATTGAATCTATGAGGATTTCTACCTTTTACGATGAATTTCAATGTTTAAAAACAAACCTAAATGTATATGTCTGGGGCTAAAATAGGATTGTGGGAAACAGGATATCTTATTAACAGGTTAGCATGTTGGCCTTAGCATTAAGATCAGCTTAATGGCTTCTGTTGCTGAATCCTGCTCAGTCATTTACACTAATTTATATTCTCATTGTTGCGTTCCATAATGAATATATGGAGCAGACTGGAGTAGAAATTGCTTTTATTATTGCTAAGCATTCTTTCATTCATTCTGGCATTCATGTTCTCTCGCGTACTACAGCTTTCCAACAATCCTATGACAGAAAGAGGGAGAGAAGTACAAACAGGGAGTCAGAGGAGGACCAAGACAGTGAAGGAATCACATCCAATTTTTAGAAACAGCTGACAGGATTCATTATGTGTCCAGCAGCATTCAAAGGCTTCTACTGCAGGAGAGGGCTGCCTACACAGCCAAAGACTGTGTCATAATCATAGTCAGCAAAAAGCTCAAAGAGTTGGCTGTTACATTCAGATAACCCTTTATATATAATGCTGATGTGCTGTCTTTGTAGTAGCCTTATATTTTGTACGTGCAGTGATGCAGATTCACTGAAGCCTGAGATCTGAGGCCCGAAACAAGTAGGTTCATTTTGATGTCGTCAGAAAAGAGGAATCGTACTTAGCAAAAAGAGCGAGGTTAAGGGTTGAACAGCGAGAGAGTGTGAGGGAGAGCGAGTGAAGTAAAAGGTGTAATCCAGGCAGAGAGTAGGAGCAGAGAAATGACTGGGAGTAAAGACAGATGGAAAATGGAAAGAGGAAGGAGGGGTGGACGATGGTGGATGGGAGTAGCCGTATGAGAGTAATTATAATGACTGATGTTGTTTACTCCCATTTCCCCTCGCATCATTTATTCTGTGGAGGTGGAAAACCCACCCACCCTTTCTCTGTGTTACAGACGAGTGCTGCGGAGTGGTGCCAGGACATGTCAGAATCTTTCTTCTTCCCCTGCCCTTAAATTATCACTTTCCACCGTCACAGATGTCCTGCGTCCACCTGTCTTGTTTCTTTTTGTCTTTTTTGTTACGTGTCATTTGCCTCCGAATTTCTCAGCTCCTTCTTTCCATTCTTCTGTTTGCATTACTGTCGTGTTGACGCGGCTGTGTGTGACTGCTGTGATTGGGCCGAGCACATGCAAGATGTTAGCGTGATGTACGGCCGTTTACACTGAAGATGACAAACTGAGGTTGGATGCTGTCATCCTTTCTTCCTTTTGTTTAATGTAGTCCTGGTGGCATGCACACACACACACACACACACACACACACATACCAGATGAACACACACCACCCACCTCTTTGTTTAAACTACGCAGTTTGTCTATGCCAGAAAACATGCAACAATGTATGGAAACAGATGCGTCATCTTCAGACGCGAATGGGAGAGAGGGGGCAGCGGAGGAAGAGAGAGAGACAAAAAGAAACCCACAACTAAATATTTTTATCTGTGTCTAGGAGTGTTGAGCAAATACACATTTCTGCTGAACAAAACAAAAGTGGAACATATGATTTTATGTGTCTAACACTTTGTACTGAGGAGGGTGGTTTTGAACAGTGGGGCATACAGGAAATGATATTGGTGCAGACCAGTAAAAGTATAGTTACGTTGATGAAGGGCTTTCTTTGGTGGTGATGTTAAACACGCTGGCGTTTGCTAAGGATCTGTCCATTCACAAAGAGCAGAGGAGAGGAAAGGAATTTTTTCCTTCCATCTGTGCTTATTGATTCTGGCACCATGACAGATGCCTAATGAGGAACAGGGCTGGAGGAGAGCCCTGAGGACCCCAGAGGGAGGCTCAGTCTGAATCAACACACAGACACATGACCAGAAAATATACATCCAGATATGAGCGCACGCATTTATTATGTGGAGTTTACAGACACGGAAACTGCTACAATAGACATCAACAACTGCTCTTCAAAGTTATTTTCTTCATGTTGATGATTCCTTATTTCAGAGCTGGATCAGCTTAGTTAAAGTGAACTTAGGGCTTGCTAAGCTTATTTTCACAGAAACAGTCAGTAGGGTAACACTACCTGCAGCATTAATAATGCAGCAGTTGGTGTCGGGTCATTATAGTAAATACATTTGAACAAACGTTAAACTAAATAGTAATGGGACTGTGATCAAAGACTATTGAGACACAGAGTTGGAGAAGCTAGTTATGTACAGTGAATGAAGATCTCTGCTTTACTTGACTGATTAGCCTTGACGCACACTGACATATGGACACACATCCTCACGCACGGTATACACAGTACAGCGCAGTTCAAAATAACAGGGCTGCTACTCGTTATTTTCCTTCATATCTATATATCCATATTTATTCATAAATATGTCATATTTACTTAAAGTTCGTGATCGATATGTTCTGCCACTGACAAACCTATGCAAACCTCCGGGTGCGCAAACAAACCCTCACGCACACTTACACACCCACAGTCAAACTTAGACAGAGAAACGATTGGAGTGGAAGCCATCGGAGCAGGAAGTGTAATTATCATGGATAGAGGGGCAGATAGATGGATGTGTGTGTGTTTAACACTCCCACTCAATTTCCCTGCAATCTACTGGACTAATAGAAAGCAGGTGTGAATGTATGTGTGCGCATTTCTGTGCAGTGATTGTGATTGTATGAATGCACGCACATGTGTGTGAGTATATTACATGGTAAAAATCGATGCACAACTCTGGTATTCAGTTGCTGAATTTGGATGATGGAGTAACAGGGACCAGGAAGTTGTCCTGGGGCAGCTCACTGCCATTTGCAGGTCAAGTGAAGTCCTTGGTGGCCCTATCCCAGCCAGGACTTGGGTTTTGCAACACTATAACCCCCCTTTTAGCTATTATATTAAACCTTACCGTAAATATTTATACAACATTTTTCCCAATTCTATTATTTAATCTAAAAAGCCTGAATACATGTGGTGCTCTCATTTTTGACATTGACATCGTTTTTTCTTTGCTTATGTATCATTTGTGACGACCTTAGTCTAAAATGGTAAATTCTTGTGTATAAATGAACTTGTGATTGGACAGTCAGAGGTCAGGCATGACAGTTCCTGGAGATTCACGGGAGATTATCTTTTACTGACTGATTGCGAATGTAGAGTTTCAGCTTGTTCTTCTTGCTGGTTGATTATCAGACCATGGCAGCAACTATCTGTAATCAGAGGCAGTACCAGATTAACCTGCGGAACACACACACTTGTTAAGAGTTAGAAAGCACAGCATAAATAAATTAGTCTATAGGTTAACTATATAAACACACAAAATTATGTGGACAGTAGTTTTTTTTGTGTGTGCACATATACTAGTGTGTGGTTCATGCATGCAGCGCTGTTTCACATTGGTCACAGAACTTTTTTCTTTTGGCTTAACTTCCTCTCCAAGCAATAAAGAAGAAAGCTTTAAAAATGCCTGGAAAAAGCTTGTCCTTGTTACAACGTGTCTGAATGAGTACATAGGAAAACACGTTTGTATGTTGGTAAAGTTGTTGTGGTCCTACATATTTTACTTTATGTTTAAGTAATGTCCTTATTTGGTAAAGATGTCGAAAACAGCTTATGTAAGGTAGGATTTGTTCATCTGGGCAGAATTTGACACACAGCTCCCGCGACTGCTCTCACCCCCAAGTTGTTGTCATGTTGTCGTTAAGGTATTAATCTGAGAACATAGTGAAATGGGTAGGCCGCAATTTCTTTCACGCTTGCAGCTATCCTTCCGTCACACTTTACCCCTGACACTCTTCATCCATTTCACCCTTCCTGCACTCCAGTCTTCACCTCTCTTGTGCTTTAAACTCATCTACGATCACTATCTTTACCTCTTGTATGAACCACCCCCATTTCGGGGATGTTGTAAAGTAAAACCAACCTGGAGGGTAGAACTTTGGTCCCAACCAACCTTCCTCAGACGACACAAGCTACTTTAATGAGTAGTGAAACATTTGAACCTAACAAGAAAATAGTCCGGTTGCCATGATTCTAACTCCACCTGAATGACTGAGAATATTCTCCAACACTGTTCTGAAATGATATCCTTGTAAGGAATATAAGTCATGACAGTCTGACAGTTTAAAGTAGCCACTGAATGTATAGTTGGTACAGTTGGCCAGTTATCATTGCACATTTTCTGTGTGTGATTATGTCTTGAATCTAAGCATGAAAGCACACCTACAGACGAGCAAACACATACCTCCACAGGCACACGGATGAGCTGCTGCCTTACAGCGTGACAACCCATCTCATGGCTATGTACTAATCACAGAGTAGCAGTACAGTAAAAACACACGTGGTTTACGCTGCATTTCTCCGAGCATCCATACATGTGCGCGCAGAGGCATAGAAACACACATGCACAGCCACAATAACAAACATGCACGCATACATAAACACAGGCATGCACACAAAAACATCACTGTGCGGGTTTCCACTTTGGGCATCAAACCCCACTCTCGCAACTTTTGGCCGTGATTTTTCTTTCCTTGTCTCTCTTTTTTTGAGTGTTGCCAGGAACCTTGTTCCAAACCCATATGCAGATGTTTTGACAAGACTTGGAAACACACACACACACACACACACAGCACCCTGCACGTGGAGAGATCTAGCCCTCGATGAACTACATGTTGGCCCAGGCAGATAGCCAGGGTGGAGCCTGTGGCAAACCTGGTCCAGCACCATGATTTAACCGCTACCTTCATTGGACATTCACTGGTAGAGACACAAATATATTACTTAAAAGTACTTTAATCCCATGTTGGGAATCGTTTAACATCTACAGATAGTAAGTGTATAAGGTTAAACTTATGTGGTACTGTGTCTGTGTACTGTGTGTTACAGTCTAAATGACAGTGATTTCAGGAAAGAGTTTCTTACTTCTAATTTAGAAGGAGGTCACAGGCACCAGCAACAAATGGGAGAGAACACATATACAACCCACACACGGTATGTACACACATCTGTACACGCATGCACTCTTGCCAAGTTCTACACACATGTTCTCAGGCCTGATGCCTAATGTGGAGTCACTAGACCACTTTAAACATGTTCACCGTCCAATGGACTGCTGTGCCTCAGTATAACGTGTACAAACATACAGTAAACACTATGGGTCGTATGTGTATACTCAGCAATATTTAAGTGGTAAATGTATGAAGAACCGCCAATAAATCTGACCACACTCAAACACATGCACAAAAATATATGCTCGTCAGCATCAGCAAAATGAGGTGCATGTTAGTGCAGTTCAAAAACCCAGACTTTCCTATATATACTCATATATATATTTCTAATGCAGAAAGCCATGAACAAATGCATGCACACACACGTACGCGCACAAAGTCACACATGTGACATTACATATGTTTAAACAACTGTTTCCTGGTGCAGTGTGCTGGGCTGCTCTGGGTCTGCCTGGAGCCTGGGGGTGATTTGTCAGTTTGAGCCACGCAGGCTGAGAACTCCTCAAAGTTTGCTTTGGGTTCCACAGGGACACAATCCAGGACCCCTGAATTCCTGGCCATGGTATGCACTCTACTTCACCTTCTGAACACACATGACACACTTGTATACAGAGAGGAACCTACACATGTAGCTACGTACTGTAGATGTTCATTTTCAGATGGACACATTTGTTAGTCAGCGCTTCAGGTATTCCTCAACTCCTCTTGCCCTTGAATTGCTAATCAGTGGATGATAGAAAACCAAGA
The DNA here is from genome assembly GCA_032270685.1 of Microctenopoma stevenorrisi. NCBI lineage: Eukaryota > Metazoa > Chordata > Actinopteri > Anabantiformes > Anabantidae > Microctenopoma > Microctenopoma stevenorrisi. The sequence goes on along the minus strand of JAUMTR010000027.1, from coordinate 14,165,643 downwards.
GCATTTAGACAGATAAAGTTGCTTGATAAATTATCTCAGAAACTCACATTATACTACAGTAGATTGTAGACTTTGATTGCAATTAAGAAACTTTTCTATTTCAAAATGTTTATTCTTCATGCAAACACATGTTTGACTATAGAAAAAAAATAATTTATATATATTTATGGTGTTACACTGTGCATTTCAGAGATGTTTCGACAGCTTTTTATTGTTGTTTAACTAATTAATTATTATCACATATTGCAATGTAAATCCCTCTTTTGGTTATTCTGGATTATTAACATTTATCTTATTTTTATTTTGTTTTGTGTCTTGCTTACAACATGTATGGATATTAGTGCTAGAGGCTGTAAATAAAATTACCTTGTTTTACATTCCTATAGCTTTTGCGTGGTAAACTGCTTCAGTTATTATTACAAAATTGTTTAACCAGTATGTACACAACCAAGGCCATTTTTTTCTGAAGTATGTACCATAGTGTTCTCATTCAGTCTGTAATCACTTTGGCAAAACTCATACTGAAAACACAACATTTCTGATACCTTCGGTTACGCATCAGTCCCAGTTTTACTGCTCCTACAACCACATGACTCAACTTCCCAGCATGCAGGGCTGCATGAGGACGTCATGGCGCGTACGGGGTCTTAACCAATAGTCTTCTTCTATAAGCGGAACTGAGAGAGAAGAGGAAAGTTCAGTTTGTTTATGCCGCGGGACGACAAAACGGTTCTTTTCTTGTCTGAGGACATAAAAATGAGCGGGTATACCTGAAGATTTCAGTTTGCTGACTGTACGTCTTATTTGCGTGTAAGTCCATATCTGTGTTTACTGTAGCCAACTGTCATAAGACTGTCGCGTGTTAACTTTGCTAACGGCGTAGCTAACAGCTGAAATCTCCGTATCTCTTTGTGAAGATGGGTGAAAAGATTTGATTTGGGGCTTTTTCACGTAACCACAGTGTTATTTCACAGTTGGAGCAGTTAGAATTAAACATTTTTCTTAACGTCCCTGTAAATGAAATGACAGAGATTCTGAACACATGTAGCCGCAGCAGAGTGGAGGCAACACTGACACCAGGTGATGTGGTGGAGATGTTGCACCCAGACGTTTAAGCGGCAAGTAGTGACAAACTGAGCTAAAGACGCTTTTTAGTATTAATCATGTGGTGCGTGATTGATGCGTGGTGCAGTAAACTAGTATTTAAGCAATCATTAAATAATGTAAGTGCGCGATGCCTGCATTGCACATTCTTAACAATTTACCCTCTTTAATATTAGAAAGTAAAAATGTCTCCAGATTTATAGATTGCCTTTAATCTTTCAAGTTTGTGTGTGGAATTTGCATTTTTCTCTCAGTGCTTCAGTTTCCTGCCTCAGTCTAAACAGCTGCTAGGCTAGGTTAGGTTAGGTTAGGTTAGGTTAAGGCTGGCAACCTGTTCAGGGTGTCCTATCAAGTATCTAAAAATCTAAGTTAGTAGTTTGTCTTGTGTGATCATAATTGTATATTTGGACGATTTGACAACTTCACTATTTCCTCAGATTTATAACTCAAAATGTAAAAGCATTATTTACTACATTTTTATTTAGTTTTTTTCATTTTGAAGACTAAATCATCAATCGGTTAACAAAGTCATCGTTCCAAGATTGTTCTTTTTTAACTTATTTGGTGTTTTGATGATGGTGGTCACTGCAAACACATCTAAAACTAAAACCATATGTTACACCACTATCGTAGACATTGAATGAACCCTTGCACACTGTATAGATACATCAGCATGGGTTATGCTTCCTCATTTATTTATTCATATGTGTATTAGATCTGGACATAAATGTTGCATTTTTGGTATCAATATTTATAATTACGTTTACCCAAATTAGGTGAATATTTCCTTTTTATTTTATCTATGTCCTTAAATGCGCTGCATACAGAAGTAAAGATGTGAAAAGTGATGTTTAACTTATTTGATTATACTGAAATAACGTCAACATTCTCGTAATTGGAACTGCAAACTTAAACTTACCCAAAGTACACAAGCTTAGTTTAACAAATCTTCAAAGATAATATTTGACCAGTCACATCTTGTTCCTTTCCCGGAAGGTGTTTAACCATACCCAGAGCTGCTGTCAAGTGTGTTACATGCATTTGTGGTATGTGAATATATGTTTGTGTATACATGTTACTGTGTGTGTGTGGTACGGATTGTAGGGGAGACTGCATGTCTGCTACTTATTCAGCATTCAGTTCTTCTCCCGGTCTACTCAACCGACTCAAAACTGAGCTGCCAACACAAGTCAACAAGAGGCGTTTGTTCCTCATTTGGTTGGGTTTTTTCCTCTCTGAAATGAGTATTTATATATTCACATCAGTGAGCCATAGGGGCTTTCCAGCAGAGATGATGGCACGACATTAAACAAATCGTGTGTAACAAGGTGATCATAAAACACAACCCTGTGGTGTCCCACACAGACCTGTCATTATGGCAAAAAGAAACAACAACAACAAATACACACACATAACCACACACCTTTCTCAGGTTGTATACAGTCACAACACATCCCAACAAACACCCTTATAATTAGTCTCCCAGTGTTTTTCACACCGACGTCATAAAAGATGAAGAATGTACAGTTCATTTTCAGTAGGAAGTTAAAAATTGTGTATATGAAGGCTCAATTGCCTGGAGCTTAAAAGTGTAATAATTAGATTGCGCAACATAACCACATGAACACATTTTGATTTAATTTATATTTCACCTATTATTACATTAACCACCTCTTTTCTCATAGAAAGTGGTGGATAACGTGGGCCACACAGAAACTTATTAGACCACAGCAATTACATTGGAGGGCTGATATCTGGATATCGGTTTATTCAGATATGTTCGTATACTAAATTGTGGCAAATACGTAAAGAAAAGAAAGACAATTCTTTGTTTTTATGGGTATGTGTCTTATTTCACTTTGTGTAACTACTGAATCAAAAACTGTATGATTTACATATAGTAAAAACTGATTGTTCATATTTATTTAGGCTATAAAAGTTTTAGCTGATACAAATTGCTCTTGCTGTGTTAAATAGTTCTTGTGTTCTTTTTCCTCAAGGTTAAAGATGGTCTGTTGTCTCTGTTTGACTCCTGCGTGTTTTAAAACAAATGGCTTCCTCTCATAGAAACATATTTTACTTTAAAAAGTTTGCCATAATGAAACCTAAGCAATGGACACTCTGCTGTACTGTAGGGTTAAATAATGCAGATCATCTACACCTTTACAACAGTGTTGTTGCATTATGATTACAAATGTTTTTATATGCCATGAGTCTCTTCCTCAGTGTTCATGTATGTAGCCTTGAGAGAGGCTAAACTATGGGGAACAAAAAAAAAAAGCAGAAAAAAGAATTTTGTTTTTGCTTTTTATTTTGTTCGTGCAACCGTAGTAAACAGACCAAACTAAACCAAGAGGGATCTTGTTTGGCTGTTGAGCTCAACAAATCAAGGTGTTTACCAACTTGGAACTTGGAACTGGGTATCAGATTTGTGTCTCTGTCTGAGGGAGGCTGGCTCACTTCTACTATACAACTCAGAATTTCCTTAAACCTTTAGGGCTGCTGATTTTTTACATTGAACTATTATGTACAGAATGTAAACATGCTGTCATTGCTTAGACCTGAAAGCAGCGGGCCAACACCTAAGAATGTGTCTGTGTAATCCGTGCACTTGACGACGATCTTATTGTTTATCTCACCTAGGTTTTCCCTAACCTTCCCCGCATAAACACACCCGGAAACTCACCTGGACAATAAGCGCGATGTCTCGGCTGCAGTCACTGAACCAGCTGCAGAGACAAACATCAGAGCCTTTGCTGGATGTCCAGGAGATGCAGTTCTGGCTGGACAAAGCTGTGGCTTGGGGCCAGGCTGACAGTCCAGACGCTCAGAAAGACTGCAGCCTGCACTTAAGTAGATTAAAGGAGTTTCTCCAGCAACTTCTCACCCACATCAGCAGCATGGTAAGCACAGATTCATATGTTGTGCTGATATTTTACAGACATTATTATGTGGACGCAGAGCTCTGAGGTTTATATTATTGACAAACTCACTCCTGGTTTGACACTGGATTTCCCAGATGCCTTTTAAGTTTAATAAATGCTCTATAGCATTAGACGGACCTTACCTAATGAAATACATCTGGACAGTTAATCAGTGAGGCCAAACAGCCATCTGATTAATGAAGCAACAAGTTAATTCAAACATGAGGACATCAAGTGCACACACACACACACACAGACACACACACACACACACACACACAACCCCGCACATGCTCACTTTCTGTCCGAGCCCGGGCACAAACGCTAAGTCCTAACAGAGGCTGCTCTGTACTGTGCAGAGGTCGTGTATGTGTGGCTGGCAGTGCTGCAGTGTTGAGTTAGTCAGGTAATAGTCGCATCGGGACCTACAGTGCTAACCTAATGTATCCCCATATCAGGTCCAGCAAATTGGGAAAGAGGGGCACAGGACAGGAGGGTAGCAGGGCTGTGAGATTTCAGTGTTACCCCATTTGTACCTCTTAAATCCAACTCCTGCTCCTCAGGACTTGCAACCTTTCTTTTCACATGTGTGCCTCACATAACATGATCCTCTCACAAAAACAATATTTACACTTGCAGATTAAAAATGATGGTTCTGAACAATTTGTATGTTTTACTGTAGCGTTCCGGTGCTGGTTACAGTCCGTCTCTGTCGAATATCGAGTGAATATCTGTAATCAGGGCTTACCTGGCTATTATTATTATCATTATCACATTTAGTTGCATTACACTATTAGCATTATTCCAGGTAAATGTGCAGAGGTGTCGGTATGCGTAGAACGATGGAGCAGATACAAAGAAAGAGAGAAGAACAGTTAAACTTAATTGGGTTGAAATCTTTTTTACTGGCAGTGGTCTCATAAAAGAAACAGCTGAGGATAGCCTACTTCTTGGCAGCATCTTACTTTCATGGAGCTTATGGCCTGAGAGGAGAAGTAGCCTCCTCCAAGATATTATTCATTTACACAAAAGTTAGAAAAGTGTCTCAGTACAGTCTTTTTTAACGAAAATCTGGGAAACGTGTTTATTTGCTTTCTTGTCACAGACGGCTCACTGGGTGTTAAACACTGGGTGTCAGGGAACCGCACCATAGTAACTTTGCTATTCAGTGTTAGGAACTAATAATATGTTTCCTCACTGGTCTCTTCATCACTGTCCACACATTTGCCCCATTTGCCTCCTTAACTAGTTTATTATCATCACATTCGCCGTAGTAACTTCTGTCAAAGTTGTCTTTCCCTTGTTAAAACAAGATACATGGTGTCCACGTTTAGGCTCCGTTGATGATTTAGTCCTAGTTGTCAAGTAATAATTACCTTTGTGTGATGGCTTGTCCTTGGGGGTATTCCTCATGCTTGTAAGCATCAGACAGACGAGGAGTCCAAATTGACTCATTCAAGTCAGAGCAGTGTACATGTCATACTGTAAATGGACATTCCTTTTTGGTTGCCTCACCAACACCCGAGTGCACATGGAGATTCGCAGAGACGCAGCATTTACCACGTGCTGCTGGATTGATAAGAGGGTTGAATGTGAGGGCTGGGTTCCAGAAAGCTTTGATGCCTTTCAGAGAAACTGTACTTGGCCTAGTACCATTGTGCTTCCCTTTAATCGTGATCTCATCCACTTGAAGTTAGTCAAGTTAAGTAGTTGGACTCTTTGTCCTATGATGCTCTTTTTTTAATCTACAGGTCTGAAACTACTACTACGTATCTCCTTTCTTTTCTCCAGTGCTACAGTATTCTTAGACTTTTTCTCTCTAAATATTTCTGATGAAAAGTATTTTCAGAACAGAATTCATACTTTACTGCCTTTTACACATACAGTAGATCGTTGGCACAATCGATTGAAGTGTGACTGAGGTCAATGGGATTAAAAGCCTGAAGAGAAATGTTGGGACAAAGAGAAGAAAGTGATCTTAAATCTACAGCTAATATCTCAAATACAGTGCCCGTGTTTTTCCACATTCTAGGATCATAAGAGATTGCGATTGCATGACACCACAGCCTCCACTGTGTGTAAATGTCAGTGAAGTAATAATCTTTGGTTGAGCAACAGCACACTGCTTCGATTACAACTGGCATATGTGAGATTTCTGTTTCTCAGCTGTTCCTGCATCAAAGTCTTTTCTCTATAGATGAATCGGCTCAGAGGCGAAATGTACGATATAGTTGTTTTAATATGGGTTGAAGCAGTAATGTACATTCATGCAATTTCAGTAATGGGTCACACACAGATGTGTTTTCAGGATCTTCAACTATATTCTCAATATTATACATTTTGGGGTCTGTCTTGATTTATCAAACCTGTACAAATTATATAATGTATATATTGTTAGTATACATTGTACATATATATATACACTCAATTTTCCATATCGACTACATCCTTGTTTGTGCTGTTTTTTTGTGTTAACTCAAAATCTTAAGTTTTGCTAAAAAATAATTGCTAAAATACATTTAGGAGGTCGGATCTTTGTTTTCAGGTCCCAGCTTGAAACCTCTCTGTATGCTTTAATTGACTGTGAGGTGAAATAAATCACATGGGTTGTTGTTGTGAGCTGGATAAACGCGCACAGACACACACACATACTTAAACCCTTCCAGGTCTACCACCCTTGGCCCTGTTCTCTGCTGTGTTCTGTTCTCTGTATCTCTCACTATTCACACTATGGTAGGAATTGTGCCCTGGCCAGAAAACAAAGGTGATGCTTGAGTACTGCATGTACTGTACACCAGAGGATGCGCCTGATGTTTAACTCCGTACCTTCAGTGATTACGTTGACTTAGTTTTTTTTGCTTGTAATGTTGTAATATTTGATACTGCTGTGTTAAAAAGGGGGAAAAACAAAGTGTGAATATCTGTAATCCAGTAAACTGATGATGGAGATATACTCTTTTGGCTCAGTTTGGGTAACGTAAGCGTTTACTTATGTTCCACATGGAAAAAATGGCATTAATGTATGTTCAAACACCCAACCTATTAAAGGTATGAGAGAAAGCTAGCAGGCTCACATGCAGGAGAGTATTCAAACCCAGGATTAAATGAGTGTTTTCCACTTTGCTTATGTTCTGTCCCTAAGTGCTCCACTACAGATGGGATGAAGAGGATGCCCTTCCTAGGACAGTTTTTGGGCCGGCTGTGCTGGAACTCTTATGTCACTGCTGATGGTGAGTGCACCTTCAGATCTTGCACACAGAAAGAAATAATGGTGAAATCATGGTGTGTGTGTGATGTGTTGTCCACAGATACAAGCAGACAGCTGCTGTTCCAGTGTCTGTGGGGACTGTACTCGGAGCATCCCAACAGTTCGGTGGAAAGAAAAGCCAACCACTGGATACGGGTATGGATTGGGCTTTGTCTTTTTCTTACAATTAATAATGAATGTGTGAAGAGAAATATGTGCAACAAAGGTAAACCTGTAATACAGTTAAGAAAAATTTAAACTTCTACATTTAACCGTTACGCTGCATTGTCGGTACATTTGTTCATCGCTTGTCTTTTCTCATAGTTTTCAGGCCTTATCTGCTTTGCTGTTTATGTCTTAATTAGTTTTGGACTTGACACACAGATTAGTCGCCGATCAGCCCTTTTAACAAATACTCCTAAGAGAACGTCTCTTTGACTGCCTTTGGGCTGCTGAAGAGATTTTCTGTCTAATTTACTTTTAATAGGAGTTCTCTCGCCAGCCCTGTGTGTCTTGTCTCCAGCGGGACGTGGATGATGAATGAGGTAGATCTGTTAGTCTAAGCCTTATGTGCACAGAACTGTAAAACACATTTTGAAAGCAAATTAAAATGGACTGTTTCACTGCCTCCTGTCACCAGAGCCGCATCAGTCTTTATATTATGCTAAGTTGATCCTCCTCGCTGTGTGTTTTCAACGCGCGCACACACAAAGGAGGGAGAGAGAACAGAGGGAAGAAAAGATTCTGCAATTTTCAACTTTGAGCGGGTTCACGCAGATGGCTTATGATAAACAACGTGGAACCTTCGCATTTTTGCCAGATTAACTGTGTGTTTGTATTCTTTTGATTAATTTCTCATCTAATAAAACATCTTGCTAATTAAAATAGTGCCTTGAAAGTAAACCTTAAAATTGCCAGATGGGTTTTGACCCCTGAGAGGGGATACAGAGTGCATGTGGTAGGGTTTGTGTCTATGTCTGTGTGTTGTTGACAGTTGCATTGATCTTATTTAGGCGGTTAGAGACACACTAAATAATGGGAATTGTTTACATTCAATGTCACTTAAAACACTTGGTGTTAATCGTTAAAAATGGTTTTAACGATCAACAGCCAGCAATAAAAATATTACTTGTGCTACACCGAACATTGTCATTTAACCTTTAGATTCAGTCCAGGACCATGTTTTATTCAACATTGTATAGAAGTATTTTTATTACCATTCAGTGGTTTAAGTAAGTCGGGTTCACTGGGGCCACTCGTACTAACATTGCAATGCATGTATTTTATACTGCAGGCCACTAGTTTAACATTTTCTTAAAGAGCAATAAACTCCCAACCAACTCTGCAGCTTCTCATTCTCTTTCTCATCTTCTCTAAAGAAGCTTCCAATTCCCACAAATGACAGGAATGGCAGGAAGCACAAAAAAAACCCTATTCACCGCAGCTCAGCCCGTCTGGGGGAGCAGGGCAGATGTACAGTTTTAGGCCAGAGATGGTCTGTCTCTGTGTCTCTCCCTGTGCCTGTGTTGTGTTGGACTCCCTGTCCTGGAATGCAGAATGCAGCCTGTTTTCTGTTAGCCCTGTCTGATCTCGCTGCCTTCATCATAGAATGAGGCTCTAGTGCTAAGTGGCACCTATTTGTGACGGTTTGTGCGTATAAGTATTCATTTACAGCCATTGCCCTGCTCCTACTGTATTTACTGTTAGTCACCTCATATATTTTTTTCCTAAATTATGATTAGTGTTATTGTGCCTGTATGACCTCATGGTTTTGCCTCACCCCTGCCCGGCTGCCTCTCCTTTAACAGTGTTTTCATCGTTAGACGAATGCTGGGCAGAGTCACATAGCTGCGGGCTATGTCAGATAGTCATAAGCTGGATATGTCTGTTTCTTTCTCTGTGCTAGCAGGGGGACCACACAGGGCTGCAGTAACATGGCACAGTCTTTGAGGAGATGACGGATAAGTAGAGCACGGAGAGTGTAATGTCAGAGGAGCAGACTGTAGACGATTTGATGGCTAAATCTTTGATGTTCGTCTTTAGTGACTTTAACAGGGTGAACCACAGGTAGGCCCTCGAGCCACCGTGGCTGCTTTATAGTTTTAAAACGCATTTCTGACTGGTTGCTTAAATTGGCAGAACATGAAAGTGTCACAATAAAGCTTCTCTTTTATCTGTGATGGAAACAATGCTTAATGTTTCTTCCTTTCAGAAAAAAGAACTAGTGTGACATTTAGAGAGTTTTTTAAGTTCTCTCCTCCTTTGTTTAATCTGTACAGAGACAGATATGTAAAAATGACGAAACACGCAAGGCAGCCATTTTTATCCTCATTCAATTATGGACCTATCTGTACCTGCTGTCAGTGAGCAGTAAGAAGTCTCGTCAGTGTGCGTGGACACGGCCTACATGCTGGGTGGATGTGGTGTCGTTCTTTATGTAACTCCACCCTGAACCAATAAATTGTCTTCTGGACATTTCTGTGTATGTGCAGGTGCGTGGTACGGCGGTGTAGTAGCAAGAAGGACCCAGGTTCAGGTTTAGGGTCAGACAGGTGCCTTTCTGTGTGGAGTTTGCAAGTTATGGTTATTTCTTTCCTTAAGATATGATATGTTGAAAAATGTTGTCATTGTATTATGGGAACTACCACTCCATACGACGATGAAGATTTTTACTGACAAAGGCGTCACTGTATCTTTAAGTCCAGTACTTTGGGCAGAACCAGAGCCACTACACCACACCTTGCTTCCATGTTGTAGGAAAAGGTGACATTATGTACTCTATACTCTGTCTCTGCACCGTTTGAGCACAGTTTCTTTTAACTCCATGCTTTCTATTGCATGACGATCATGCTTTTTGTGAACTCATTCCCCTCGTTTTAATCCGCTCTCTTTTTGTCTCTGCTGTCTTGACCATCTGAGGCTATACTCGAGTTTTTGGTTAGTTTTGGGAGAATTTAATCATGGCTTAGTAATTGTTAACAGGCAGCCATCAAAACCAACCCAACTCTTTGCCTTGTGCATTTTTCTGCATCCACTGATTCAATTTTAGATTTATGGAGGGATAATTTCTATGGCAGCCGCATGTCCGAGCCCCCAAATCCATCTTGGTTGCTGTTTCTGTCAGAGGACGACTTTTGACCTGAAGTATTTGCCATCCATCTAGCCATTTCCATCTCATCCCATTTTTCTGGTGACCCCCCCCCCCTCCAGATGCAGCCATCGCAGTGTTTTCCAGTCTCCCTCTGCCATTCCTACTAACCAACCTTCCTTCCCTCACTCATCCCCCAACCCCACTGTGCCTCTTAACAAAGGGTGGGATAATGGTGATTGGTTTTGTGTGCACTCGATGTGCAGGGTTTGAGGGCGCTCAGATGGTAGTGATTGGGGCTGTTTTGTGAGACTATGTGGAGGGTAAGCATCTTAGCGTGCTGTAGGGCCTGGCCAAAGAAACCACACAGCTCCACCAACAGCACTCCAGCACTCCTCTGCTTGGGATTTTGTTTTTTCCTACTTTCCTACTCTTTTTTTTCTCTTGTTTTTCCACACATTGTGCCTTTCTCAATCTATTTATTTCCCCATCTCTTGTTGAGCCCCTTTGATCTGTAGTTTGAAAGGGATTTGTATTTTTTTTTTTACTCTACTCTTAGTGGCATGGACGTTTCTGTTTCTGGTTCATAGACACTGTAAAAACAGATGTGTGTTGAAGTTGTGAGGCCCTGGCTGTTGGATCACACTTTCCATTTGTGCCAGTGAATCAACTTAGTGTGGTCAGACGGAGACGACTATTTCTAAGGTTGAAATCATTTCAAAGTTATAGATCTTTGGTTTTTGTTGGAATTCTAAGTAAACATAAGCGAAGACATTCTTAGAAGCATCGTAACCGTGCAGCGGCGTTATACACTGAATATCATGCGGTATAATGTTTTTTTAAAGTTTCTGGTGCCTACAGAATATTTATTAATATGCTGAGAAAAATCTTCAATTTTTTCTTTTGCAGCTTTTCTTTTTTGTTTTTTTGGAGTGTTTTGAAAACACCTGTAACATTCTAAGTTAAATAATAAGTCTAGTTTGACTGTCTTTGTTCCTTCATTATGACCGGCATTTTTCACGGACGAGAATCAGCTGAGTTTATTAGTCCTTGTATGATGAGGCCCCTTCTGAAAAATGCTTGTAAAACACCAAGGCCCTCTGTAACGGAGAATGTTCATTTCTGAAGTTGCTCATATGTTGTCCATACATTCTCAATTACTGGAATACCTTTTCTCCACTCATGTGGCTCAAATGATGTGACGCCAGCAGAGTCATCCTATATTCCAGTAACTAATTAGCTTTGATGTTGTGGATCTCAGACTTTGGCAGATTCTATTAAAATCGTTATAGATATACACATAAAGTGGCAATAATCCGCTGCACATTGTGTTGCCTGTCGTCCAACAGAAAGTGCTGTGTCGGCTTGCTACAGAAGAAGACGACGTTGCAGCGCAGGCATTAAATAAGTGTGTTGGTCTACCACCTAAAGAGTACCATGTCAGAGTCCTGAGAAAGGTGTTCACTCTTTATATTCCTTAATTTTCTGAATATTGTCTGTCTGTATATATTTATGTCTACGTACTGTGTATGCAAAATATGCCTGTCCTGCATTTCAGATGGTGGCACAGCTGCAGGAAAACATTGGAAAGAGTTGCAGTACTCTGGGCAGCATAAATGAGGGGTACGAGACAGAACCAAGGACTCGATTCATACATTAACTCATTTATTGTTAAACTAATTCTTACATTAAAAATGCACAAAAATCTTTTTTTTTTTTTTTTTAATTTCTGTATCTTTAAAAATTCAGATTTCATCATGACAATGACTTCATTCAGGTGTTCATGTGACAGAATTCTGGCTACATCAGAGGCTTGTGTACCCCTGGTCTCTTGTCCTGAGGCTGCTCCTCTCACAGATGCATTGCTACAGCGGTCAGCAACTTGTGTCAGAGCAGCTGTTAGTGAAGACTTCCTGGATGCTCTGGGCTCTGTCTACTCAAGGTGGGGACAACACAGAGGGACTCTGAGATAGAGCTCCTCCTAGATCACATCGTTTGCTAGAACACAATGCATTATATTATCTAGACATAGAACTTAGTTATGCCCCAGGCACAGGGGCAGGCACACGGTGTTTGCATGACATACAGCATTTTCTACACCATTGTGTTTAGTATCAAGCAAGATGGTATGATAGCAATGAATCTTGTGTTTCTCCAGCCAAGGCTTGTCATTGGAGGAACCAGTAGCAGTGTCTCTGTGGTATCACAGCCTGTCCAGTCTGGAGGAGGCACTGATCAGTCTTATGGAGTCTGTACTGACCGACACAGGATCAACACAGCAGAAGCTACAGCAGCGCATAGCACAGTCAATGCTAGTGGGTAACTCTTCTCTCTAAAGTCATGATTGAAACATTTGAAAACCTTAAAATAATCATTTGTACAGTTGCCAAAGAATATTCTGCTGATTGATCAACGAATTAATTTCCTAATTGTTTTAGCTCCACTGTAATTTAAAGGTTAGTGTAGCATCTTCAATTAGACATGATAAATTGATGTCTGTTGTTAAATGGCTTCATTATGTACGTGGTTAGCCTTATCGTCCCTGAATTATGGAGCAACACACTCAGAATGTGTTTAGCTGTGAACTGCTTTGTAAAGTGTGAAACCAACCCGTTTCACTATAAGGCCTGTTTTTATTGTGAGGTATGGAGCTGCTCGCGTTCATGTGCAGTTATTGGAAATATTCCATCACTTTTTTGGTCAGTCTTTATCGACTGTTTTTGCCTGGCTGACTGACACCGCCTTGGCTTCACTCTGCATGCGTCTCACATCGTTTGGCCGGCTCCGCACCGCTTCTCACATCATTTGGCTTGTGCTACACAGCCTTCACTGTGCTGTGTAAGTACTGAACTCTCTCTCACTTGAGTCAGTGGCTACACCTCACTTCATAGAATTTAAGATCGTGCCCATTTCAAAGGTGAGAAGTGACTTTTGAATTCTACGTTGTTATGACTAGTCATTGAAGATGATGTCCTCGTTACCACAGTGCAATCAGAAAATATCGGTTACTTATTTTCCTGTCATCAGGCCAAGAGGGTCTGCTTTTTATTCCACGATAACTTGGAACATATTAGCTGTTACTGTGAGAAGCATGGTCAACAGTAAAACAATTAAACGTGTCACTGAAACTAGAAAGTTTAAAAAAAACAACTCAAAACACAGAAATTAGCAACAAGAACTCAGATGTACCTCAAAAGACTGAGTAGGCAAAACATTCAAAGGGGGTGGAGGAGAGCACATTAATGATTGTTGACAAATTGTTCGTGCCAGATGTGTATTTTCAGCGGTAAAGCTCATTGTGCATAGTTAGAAATGGCACCCTGTTTACCCAGCTTACTGATTGCATTGCCTTTGGTCGGTATAAATGTCAGAGAATGTCAATTTGGAATTTACCTGCCATTTTGTCTCAAGTTAATGTAGGAAATGTTTGTCAGTTGTGTCATTTCTGTTTTCCCAGAGTGATGGTCCACTAGAGCTGTGTACACAACAGGCTAGAAATGCACCTTTTTTTTAGCTTTGAACTGTTCTCAGAAATTAGGAGCGATCAGAACACGCTGTACACGTTTCTTTTTGTATTGACATGAAGTACTAACACTGCATTCACAGGAATATTCCAGCCTGCTGATTGCACTTGATTCCATTTTCTTAATCTACTACTATATTGAGTAGATGATTATATAAACATTGGAACTAACTCTATGTATATATGTGTGAGTGTGTGTGTGTGGGAGAGAGAGAGGGAGACAGGGAGGCAGTCACCAAATTGTTTATTTCTCTCGTCCATCACGGAGCTGTCTGTTTACGCCCACATCCATCTCTGATTGACCTCTGTCTCTGTCACTCGGTTACTTCACAGGCACACGTATGCATATAAACCCTCACGCACGTCGCCATGCTTTTGTTTATGGTATTACATCTGTCTTTAAGCGGATGGGAGGTGTACGTTTAGATTTCACTTCGCCTTCGAGATGTTTGGATCCTGGACGTTAGTTTCATGTGACTGTCCGTGTAAGTACACGTGCACAAGCTACAAAAAAAAAAAGTCTGAGTAGAGTAGAGTGGCTTGGCTCCGTCCTCTTCTCCCTTTCACTCACTTGTTTAAACTGCAATCAAAAATGGGAAACATCAAATTAGGCTCACATTCCTCGTTTTGGCTCGTCCCACCCCCCTGTGATCCAGTAAGAGAAACGGGCCCAATAACAATAAACACTCACTTCCTGGGCCTGACTGCCAAAAACAGGATGTTTGTTGCGTGCTGTAATTGACCCTCCTTGAAGTGTTGGTTGTAAGGTTTGGAGGAGGACACAAAAACCCATCTGTTTTCACTAGGGGGAACCATGACAGTTTGCACACATGCATGCACGTAGGCATGCAACCCACATACACAGATGCACGCTGGCATATGGGAGCCCAACAAATGCAAACATATTGCTGATGCCCACGCAAACATTTACTTGTGAAGTCTGTTTTGATAATAAATGACACTTTCTGGAACTGAGACAACAAAAAAGAAACGCGCAGCAAAACTGAGGGTGAAAGCACATCTTTGTATTTTGGAACAATGTAATGACGCTGTACAAACACAGGGTGGGGCTGTGTGCTTTTACTGTGAGAGTACACACACACACACTCAGCTGCGGCCTGGTAGCTCAATGGGATAAGTGTCAGACTGGGATGCAGAATGTCGCAGGTTCGAATCCCCGTCTGACTCCTAATCCATTCCCTACCAGGTGTGTCTCTGAGCCAGACACCCAGCAAAGTAAAGCAAAGCTGGTGGTATATAAGCTCAAGCTACCTAGAGCTCATTCCAATACAACAGAGATGGTAACGTTTGACTCTCTGAGAGGTGTTGATTACGCCGTTTATAGTTTTGACTTCTGAATTGCGTTTCTTATGTTCTGCCCATTAATCTGTGATGGTAAGCAAAATAATAGAAATCACCTTCTGTGTATTGCAACCTAGTTCCACATACAGTGAAGTAATCGCACACTTGAATCAACATCGCTCTTAAACAATTGTTTGCTACTGACACAAATGGCAGCTTTTAAATCAATGTGTTTAAATCGAGTACAGGCAGAAACGTTGTCGTGTCACATGCTCCCTCACTTTTAATCTTCTTATGTCTGTGTTACTCCTCAGGATTGAGTCCTTTAAAGTAGACTACATGTGCTCATTATATAGTGAAGCTCATACCCCTATATGAAAGTGTGGGAGGGGAACTTGCAGGGGAGAATAATTAGGGACTGGAAGATGTATAAACTGAGAGAGGGAGGCAGACATGAACAGTGCAGCTGGTAAATGTTGGCGCTGGGGTGTTTTAGAATGTGTTAAATCTAAAACACATGATGAGTGTGCCATTAGGAGAAGATGAGACATTAAGTGTGTGTGTGTGTGTGTGTGTGTGTGTGTGTGGGGGGGTATATGAAGGAGGCACTGACAGAGTGGTTAATGGGCAGAGAGTGAGAACAAGCATAGTGGAGATGTTTGCAGACGATGCAACGGCGACACCCGGTGGTCCAGCTGGGTCACTTTATGGAAGTGTTTTTTGTGCTTTCTAAATTATTATTATTACTGTAGGAGCTCAGATTCTGTGAGGCGGTATACCTTTAAACACTGTGTGTTATGTGTGTTTCAGCCTAAAGCCTGTGCTCGGCACTGCTCCATGTTCTTGGTTGCAAACGACATCTTCAGGTGAGTGCTGGTGTTTTGTTCTGAAGTTGCTGTGATTGTGTTGATTGGGATGTAGTAGACCATAGTTGTGCATGCGTGTCTGTGTCTCCTGCAGGTCCGTCCTTAAGCAAGCTGAAGGAAATGAGTCTGTTAAGTCTTTTATCCAAACCTTTACCAGCTGCTTCCTCAGCGAAACGAAAACGCTGCAGCCTCAGGTAGGCCTCAACGACCCAGTCCGATGTTAATGTGTATTTCCTATCGTGCTTTCAACTACAGTTTACTATAGTCATTATGAATAGATCTGTAAAATACCAGTTTCCACATTTTATCTCTTAAAGTGCAAGTTGACATACCACACACGTAATGAACAATTACCTCCTCACTTGCCATTTGAAAGATCCTCCATCTCATTATAACTTCATCTCCAGCCAGGAGCTTAATGTCACACACACACAAACACACACACGCCGGGGTCTACGCCTCTGCCTCATAAACATAAAATGCAAATCCCTTTGAAATAATCTACTCACAGGTAATAGATGTGCAAATAAAACACTCTCCACCCAGAGACATCCTCTGTGATTGCAGACAATTACCGTCCAATCATATGACAGTTACATTATTGTCGGAAAGCAAGAAAACGCATGTTATTACGCGTATAACGTGACTGCTCTGCAACACCCCTAGAATACATCTACCAGTAGATGGCAGTGCAGCAATGTACTTACAGCTGCACTTCTGTTTCAGTGGCTGTAGTCACACTGCACTAAATGCTACCTATTACACGCTACATTACATTTTAGCACCTACTGTATCACTCTTACACAGCCTCCCATTGAAAATGTCAGGTTTGGGGCTTTCAGAGCACAGTGATGTATGAGTTCAAGGTGGCTATGATTTATATTTAGGAAGCTCGGGAAAATTGTACTTTGTGTTATTCCAGAAATCTTTGAAGCCGTTCTTCCCACAGTCACCTCCGAGTCTGCTGGTTCCCCTGTTGACCCCGCCGTCAGGTCAGTATCTACCTTCTGGATATGTCACTCTAACACAATGCACAGAAGCCTCTATTGTGTGTGTTCAGGTATCCGTTAACTGTGTGTAAACAGTTTTCCTCGGACTTCCGTGTGTCTCGTTCTTGCTAATCAATAGCGGTTAGCCAGCAACTGTGTCAAGCGTTTATGTCAAATAGAAATACTGACACGATGTGGAAAGGATTCGGAGCTAATGTGTTTTTCAAAATGAGCAACGTGTCATTACTTGTGAAATCTATGCAAAAGATTGATGAGTTGTCTGTTTTAATTGAAACCACTGATAATGTTACTCACACTGCTGCACCTCTTTCCTCCTCATCCACTAGAATCTATGTTATCTACTGTGTAGACCCTGATTACCAGGGTCTATGTCAGGTAGTCTGTACTATTGGAGGAATGCGCAGTAGGTGAGTGCAGGGGCACGGTGGAGCAGTGCTTATCAGTGTGTGCCCAGACTGGCCCGTAGGCAGGAATGAGTTACAGGCATGGAGCCATTTAGGGATAGACTGGAGCCCAGCCAGAAAGCCAGAACTGTGAGTTAATTATTACTGTGTGTGTGCGTGGTAAAGGGCAATTTCTCGCAGTAGATGGAATAACACTGTGTTAAAGGCAGGGATTTGAAATAGTTTTATGATTTGTTCTGCCTTTGAAAAATTAAGACTTAACCTTGCATTGTGAAAACACAGTCTGGGCGGAAGACCTGCGTCAAGATATCAAGCATTTGAAATGTGTGTTAACTAGTTGTTAGCCAGTTAAATGGGAATTTAGTGAAGCATTTAGCCTGTGGTACAGATAGTTTACGCAAAACAATGTGGCATCTGACAAAAACCACGTTAACTCGTCAAGCTGTTAAAAATAATAGTTGGTAAACAGTAAAAAAGTAATTGCAAGTACCAAGTTTCAATACTTGTGCCAGTTAATCAGAAAAGTCTTAAACATGCCATGTCGTAGTATTTGGATGACAGTGAATTATTATTCCACTGTTTAGGAGGATTCTGTATGAACATAAGGATAAAAATTGTACTCTTGTATACATAGGTCGTGTGTACAATACAATCAGCTGGCAGTTTGTTGGGTACACCAGGTATAGGTAGGATAGTCACTCAGTCTGTCCTGGGAAGCATCTCGTGTATGGTTTATGGCAATTTATGTTGCCATGGTAACTCAAAATGCCAACAAATCTTAAAAGTGCATAGGTCATAACTGAGCTGATCATCTTGATGTATAACATGTGTGGTTGAAATCCACAATCTGTCCTGTGAGCTCATACTGAGTGGTTTACGTTGCCATGGTAACTCAACATGCCATCTAACCACTACCGGGGACATGGCAGGCCGGTCGTGTTGATGTATATCATGTCAGATTGGAATCCACAGTCTGTCTTCTGTCTATTCATTTTTTAGGGCAGGCACCAATTATATGTTTGTAGAAGTAAACTACCACCTGAACATAACCTAAAACATGATGCTTACATGTACACACATTAAAACAAAGCTGGCTTTGAATTTTGTATGTACCTGCACTAGAACAGTGATTATTATGTCTGTACATCTGAATCTTGCAGAAATGCCACAGGAGGCTTGGAGACGTCACCTGAACTGGCTGAGCGGCTCATTACAGAAACTGGCAGAAGAGGAAGAGGAGGCAGACGGAGACAATAACAGTAGCACAAGGTTAGAGTCTCAGAAAGTCTCAGAGAGAGGATGTGTTAAAGTGTGTTTGCTTCCACCACCCCACTGAATGCCTGTGTGGTTTTCTTATTTCCATTAGCTGCTGTTGACGGGGTGGTTAGGCAGATATTTTCCCCCCGTATTACAGCAGAGAGGTCCCAATGCACTGCGTGGCTCCTCTATGCCCTCATTAGAGGCTATTAGTTTGGGAAATAGAGTGTTGGAAAGCCCAGTAAAAGTTAGAAGAGAAATGCAGAAGACACACAGAGACACAGGACAAAAATGTGCAGAGGAAATGCAATAACATAACGTAGAGAAGAGAATAAGAGCGAGAAGTCTTGGTTGGGCTGATTGTGATAAAGGGACAAAGGGATAGAGACAAAAAGCAGAAAGCAGTGGATGTCCAATAAATGGAGTCTGTTAACTTGATACCCTCCAGCTGCGTTATTAACAGGCTCCATTATCCCACCACCACCACATTCTGGAGCTCCATGCAAAATTCCCAAAACACCGCTCTGAGCCAGCGGTGAGAAAGTAGCGTGTAGCGTAAAGATGCAGCTGCCAGGGTCCTGCAGAGGGGTGCTGCTGGTCATATTTGGGAGCTAAGAGAAAAGAGGGGAGATGAGGAGAGCTCTAATGATGCTATTAAGGACAACTGGGAGAAAAAGATCCCCATCTGTTGCAGATGTGAGACTCTTCTTTCTATATTCAGTCAATCTCACAGTCTATCCAGCAAACTTCGTCGCTTTCTCTTCTTCTGTGTCTCCTCTCGTTTTTTTTTTTCTTTTATGGTAGCAAATACCAGTGAGTTTCAATTCTGACTAGTCTGCTAATAAGATGACTGAAAATGGCCCTACATCATAACACACAGAACAACAATTGTACAAGTGAGTTAAAACTGAGCCGAAGTAATGTCCACACTCAAATCCATCACATTTGCCCTCTGTTAAAGTTATTATCAGAGTTTGAGATAATTTAATTAAATGTTATAAAAATGTAAAAGTGAAAAAAGTGTAGAGAGTAGACAGAGGAGTAGGTAATGTGGTGTTGAGTGTTGTTTCTCCTCCTGTGATACAGAGGGCACCACAAAGTGTTTGAGGCCTGGTTCCTGTTGGTTCAGGGTGCCCAGTGGGTGCAGGTGACTCTCCAGCTGCTGGTGATGTCGGGGCCTGAGGACTGTGCGCCCCTCCTGTGGCTGCTGACCTTCTACCACCACCCTACCAACAGGGGGCACAATAGAGCTCTACAGCTGGTAAGCTCGCTCTTTCTCGTGGCATGGCTGTAGAGATAGCGTTGTCAGTCAGCTAAACAAATAACCTCTAAGAAAGTGCTGTCCTTACATTTTGCACAGAGTTTTTTCTCACAACAACCTCTGCTCACTTGATTTCTCACATTGCGCCGCCGTTTGTTCAGTTCCTTCTGGAGCACCCATCGGTCAGAATGTGTCACATATTGACAGTCGTTTGCAAATGAGACATATTCCCAACAGCTAACTTCTTTGCAGCTTGAGACGCGGAGGTTTATTCAGTGGGTTCAGAGTTAGTCTGTCTGTACCATGTGCAGCATCATGAATCCGTGACAACAATCTGGTATTTGCTCTTGGCAGGTGTGTCATCTTTAAAAACCACAGAACAAATACAGAGAAGGAAGAATAACACATTAAAGACTAAATTATGAATAAGCCCTGTCTGAGAGGGAGAGAGAGACATAGATGAGGGAGGGCGGTCGGGTGAATAGGCCGGTGTAGTATTGATTTCTCCACGAGACTCTCGGCAGCTGGCCTGAGTTTCATCTCCCCGTCTCCTGTTTGGGAGCCTCCTCTGATAACCCCGGGAGACTCTGTCATCACCGTCATCTTTCCCATTACAGTGTAACTCACAAAGGGTTGTCTTTGTTAATTATTTCTGAGCTACACATTGTAGTCCATGTTATTGATTTTTTTTTTTTACTTGACGGAAAAATAATTCAGTGTTTAATTATTTTTCTGTCAGCATCATAGTAGTTTATCTTGTGACCTACTGTATGTTTCAGATTTGGGCCAGGGAAGCATGGGACCACATACTCTCCCTTTTCTTGGTCTTAGCTGGTCCTCTTCCTGTTGACCGCCTGCAGTCACTGGTCACCCTGCTGTCAACACAACCTCAACAGCCATCGCCGTCCTCGGTATTGATCCTCAGCCTTTTCCTCAGCGCTGCCGCTTTCTTCCAACAATCACTCAATAGATCAACAGAGATTTTACAGACGGTGAGACAACTGTTTTCTCCTCAAAAATCTGTTTTCAGTTATTTCAAATGAATGTTTGGCCCATGCCCCAGTCATGCATCATAACTCATTAGATGTGCTGTACATATTGGCCTCTGGTGAAGTGAAAACTGGATTTTTATTTAAAGCAATATAGACAAAATTTTTTGTTTTTGCTAGAATTTATTCTCCATAAGATAGTAGTTAGTATTTTTAATGGTAATTCTACCAAAGAGGATTAGGGCCACCTTGAAAATATTATTTGAGTTCTGACTTTTTTCTCAGCATTCTGACTTTTGTTTAAATTTCTTTACTCACAATTGAAAAGAATTCTGAGAAAAATAATAATATGTTCATTGTGGCTCTAATCTTTCACCATTATATTAAATCCAAAAATATAATTCTATGAGGAATACATCTAGTAGTTTAAAAAAATTATTACTAATTATTCAGGTATTTATACATTATAAAAACTGCAAGCATGCCATCAATTTCTTTCTCAATTTGTATTTTCCTACATGGAATTATCTAGTGCTGTTGAATTTTTGGCCCTGTCATAAGAAATATCTTTTCCTCGTTTTGGTGTGTGTGTGTGTGTGTGTGTGTGTGTGTGTGTGTGTGTGTGTGTGTGTGTGTGTGTGTGTGTGTGTGTG
>JAUMTR010000027.1:14104084-14143782 GCA_032270685.1 Microctenopoma stevenorrisi | reverse complement strand
TGTGTGTGTGTGTGTGTGTGTGTGTGTGTGTGTGTGTGTGTGTGTGTGTGTGTGTGTGTGTGTGTGCGTGCGTGCGCGTGTGTGTGTGTCACTCCAGGTGGTGGACCAGTCTGGTGTGGTTGATGAAGCAGCGTGTGTTCTCCGCTCACTGGAGCTCAGACTAAATGAAGGAAGCTGCTTATCAGGCGATGCTAACAGAGTTCATCTCAGGATCAAAGCACTTCAAAACACACTAACACATATGCATGCAGGACAGAGCCCTGCTGTGAACGAGCACACACACTGAAACAGGTGAGAGTGCACACACGCATTAGTGCACATAACCACACAGCAGCGAGGTCATCCTGAGCTCAGGAGTTTTTCATGGCATGTTTGCAGAAGGACAAATAGTCACGCTCTTGTACAGAGACGCTGTGGAACTCTGGCATTGTGTGTGTGTGTGTGTGTGTGTGTGTGTGTGTGTGTGTGTGTGTGTGTGTGTGTGTGTGAAAACGGCACAGTGAGGACACGTTCTACGGAGGGGCTACAGTTGCATGCACACACACATAATGCAACTACAAGACCCACACGGGCACGGAGCAGTGACAGATCCCACTGTAAAGAAGCAGCAGCAGCACGTACAACGTGTCGGGGACCTCCCACTCACCTAGTTGCCGTAC
The DNA here is from genome assembly GCA_032270685.1 of Microctenopoma stevenorrisi. Taxonomy (NCBI): domain Eukaryota; kingdom Metazoa; phylum Chordata; class Actinopteri; order Anabantiformes; family Anabantidae; genus Microctenopoma; species Microctenopoma stevenorrisi. The sequence goes on along the minus strand of JAUMTR010000027.1, from coordinate 14,143,123 downwards.
AGTATAAATCCAACACATTACACAGCCTGACTGGGTTGAAGGAAAACACAACCACGTGTTACGTTGTGTTGTATGATTAAAATCCCTATTTTTCAGCACAGACTTTTACTTTGTTCAAATTGTAAATGGTTTGCTGCAGTAACTAAAAATGAATAGACTTACATTTTCAGTCAAAGTTCTCCTTTATGAATTCTCATAGAACGGTTGTTACTGCAGTCAAAAAACTGTTTTAACCTTTCAGAGGAAAGATTTGTTCGCCCAGCATGATGTTTTTTTATGTTGGTGTTTACTTCAATATTAAAAGCGCCTAAGACATGACAATCTGGCTGAGCTACTTGGTCCTAATGTACTAGTACTTACTTACTACTCAAACGAGTGTAAGAGGCACGAGGCACGTTCGGTGATAGTAAACTTAAGAACATAAGTCAGAATTTTATTTTAATGTGAACATTTAAAAAAACAAACTCCACAAGGAAACAAGCTGTTACTCTTTTGTACATCACTTTTATAAAATAATGTTTCCACATACAGAAATGCGCTGAGGGTCAACGCTCGATGTAACAGTATAAAAATACAACTGACACGAAGGTATTTCCAGTCTAAACTCTCAAGAACTAGATCATGGCTTCAGACTAAACAGACATGAAGTCACACCTACATCCACACACTAACTTCACATCCATCATTTTAAAACCTACTGTAAGTCACTATAAATTACTTGTATTGTTTGTGATTTACACACACCAGCTATGTTTTCATACTTGAATGAGCAGAACTGCTGTAGTCTGAACCTCGCCAGTTGGCCCTGGCTGCAGAGTAAGATTGCAGCCTTCTGGTGTTCAGATTGCTGAGCGATTGTGCAGCATCCCCTCTATTACAGAGGAAGAGGAGGTGAGTGCTGGACCCTTGTACGCCCCATGTGCCAAACTCCTGTCATCTCCATCTGCAGTCAGCAACCTGGAAGAGAAAGATATGGACAGATTGGAACATTACAGAACATTTGGTAGATGCCTACAAATCCTGTGTTGTTTTCTACCTGATATGAAGGCAACCACTGATGCAGTGTCAAACCACCCCAGTCAAATAACCAATATTATACTTATTATACTTCAACTAATTGATCAGTCTATGAAATGTCAAAAATAGCCTAAACAGTGACCACGCCATTACATTTCCTGAAACTAATATTCAGATTGCTTTGTTATGCGTCTGACAATTCTGCAAATAATCAACTGATTAACACATTGTTGCAGCACACATACAGTATGTCTTTAAGGCAGAGGGCTGGGATGCAGAGATAGCAGGATCGATTCCCAGCAGAGTCACCCAGCCCATCCCCCCCATACCAGGTGTGTCCCTGAGTGAGACACCCAGCGCTAGCTCCCCGAGCGCCGCCTGTGGCTGCTCACTGCTCCCTGCTCCCCTCCCCCAAGGGGAGGAGTGACAGAATAAAGTTTTTTTAGCTGACAGAATACAGTTTTGTACCAATATGGAGTCTCCACTAACTGTATTGAAACAACACGGCTCAAGTGTTGTTCTGCTGTTCACCCAAGACATCTAGGGTTGAGACCAGAATACGAATACGCAATAAATATTTAGAATTGCAGATTTTATTTCATGCTACACATTATATGTTAAACCACAGAGAAGATAGCATCTTTTGTACAACATGACACAGATTTTAAATGAGCAAAAGAAGAACATTTGACAGGCAGGTGTTTCCTGTTGCTCAGGGGTATCCTACAGGATTGATCTTCAAATAATAACTACGGTAGTTCTAAATGACTGCTCTTGGTTTTAGCCTTGGGTTTTACCTGTGAAGACAGCACTTGATGTTCAAGGATAAATCAATAGGAAAATCAGAGAACTGTCTGTGGGAGAAAACACGGCACAGACAGAATTTACCATTAATCCAGGACTTAATGGGCAGAAATATAGAGATCATATCATAAGATGCAAACCCCTCAACACCAGTAAGACATAAAAAGTCAGGCTGGAGATTAAAGAGAAGTACAGGTGAGCCTGACAAAGACTGGGAACAAAATGCTATAGGCTGATGAGACCAAGACTAACCTCTACCAAAGAGATAGAAAGTGTGGAGGAGGAAACAACCTGCTCATGATCCTAAGCAGAGAGGCTCATGAAGCACGGTGAATAGGGCTCACTAATCTTTATTGTTGCAATAACCCATTAACTACTATCTTCAATCTTCTTGTACAGAAAAAATGAACGGATTACTGTAGCGTTGTTGTTTCTATACTTTCATAGGGGATCGAAGTTATAGTCCTTGAAAGCTCTCCCTCTTTAAATGAATGAAATCACACGGCAAGTGAAATGATCTATGTGATCATTCGTCAACTCCTGAAAAGAAAACTCAGCAGCTCAGTAAAGTGTGTTGGGACCAGCGCTAGTGTTGGTTTCCTGTTCGGAGAGGAGCGGACTGGACTCCTGTTCCTGCTGAACTGAGCCAGTGGTTCTATAGGACTGATTATCAGCTCAGTAGGCACAGGAAGCCGAGCCCAAGTCTGTTCGCTTTCTCATGAAGCACGAGCTGGCAATGGACACCTTTGTGTTGTGTGTGTGTGTGTGTGTCGGTAACAAAGGCAAAGACACTGCCAACTCAGGCTGCATGTCATGCAGATTGTTGGATCACACAAGGTGAGGAAAGGTGTGGTTGACACAGCAGAAACTCCACCACAGTGTCTGTAAGACTACTGCTGAAATGTAGACGCCGTCTAACATTACTGGTGTATTGAGATATATATGAATGAGACTATTTTAGGAGTTTGTCGTAAAAATCTGACTACATATCCATCAAAAATCACATTCTGTGTTGCGCATGCATACATGCTGCTTTACTTAAAAGTCCCAACATACCATAGAATAAAATAATATTTACTAATACTGCTCCCCGTAAATACACTACACAAAGAGACAATCAGTCAAACGTAGCTGCGAGAAGAGAGGAAGGTTATTTTTGGTGTCTTTACACAACGTTGCTTTGTCCTTTGATGTGCAGAACACCATTTCCCTCCCATTAGAGTGTAATAAATCAGCTTTTAGATACGGGCTCTGATGGCCATTGCTCTCTTTTACAGTCTTTTGATGGTCATTACTCTTTTAACAGGCCCTAAATATAGGTCTAAAAATGGCAGGCTCCACATGGCCTTCATCTCTAATTCACACATCTGTCCTCATTTAGTCGCCATTTTGTCGTTGAGAATATAGATCTATAATGTAAAAAAAGCAACCGGTTTTAAAATACATTTTCATCTGTCTGTAGCTGTTTTGAATAGAGAATAATCGATGTGCATAATCCTGGGCAGTGTAGCTTTGCATTACGATGGGAGAGTACAACAGCAGACACCTGACTTATTTGACCTCTGTAAAAAAATAAAAAAGCACAAGTAGGAAGTGAACTTTTTCTTTCAGTGATGGTAAAAAATGAAGACATTTATTTTCAGTATTTATGCTACTTATTCAAGCCATTACAGAAATCTTAGCCGTATCCTCCCATCACACTTTCATTCAGTACAGTTTCAAAAAAAGGATGCAACATTCTCATTTCCCGCACTGGCTAATATATTTTAATTAAATAAAATATGAAATTATTCAATAAGTGATTAATAATTGATGCCCATATGTTGTGTTCTTTTATAAAAGTGTATTTTTTGTACACTATCAAAAGGAGTAAGTAGCGTTATACAAACACCAGACAGAGTAAAGTAGGTATAGAAGTCGTAGTAGTATGAATTTGGACAGAAAAGTGGACTGATGAAATATCCGTCAGCAGCATTAAGCAGTGTTTGGGTCTCCCCAGGCCTCATTAGCACTGGAGTACAGTCTCTCTCTCGAGGTGCCTGCTCTCACCTTCGCTAGAACTAGCGAGTGTGCGACTGGCATCATCAGCCAGATTACATTTTCTAATATGTAACTAAAAGGAGACAGAAACAGAGGGGTGGAAGTACAAAGCAGAAATGGAAGATGAAAGAAGGAGAAGGAACAACAGACCGAGAGTGGCACTCATTAGCAGCGTCGCGCCAGGCTTGCGTGTTAATTCTTCTGACTGAGGGTCTCAGTGGAAAGTTTGACAGACATGAAAAGTGAGGCTGGGAGAGAGAAGAGATGTTTAGACTGAGGGAAAATATGGCGTAAGCAGAAAAGGGAGGAGAGAAAGAAAAGAACGGGACAATCGCGTGGGGAGCGAGGACGCCGTGGAGGACGGACAGGAAGGAGAATAACTCATTACATAATTGAGGTGGGAAAGTAAAGCTCAATTGTCCAGAGATACACACACCTGCTAGTGTAAAAAACTTAAAGCAACATTTTCTTTCCCTCTCTTCTCCTTTCACACCCATTCATCGTCTTCTTTTGTCTGCTTGTCTGGGTCATGCTCTCCTCAGGTGCAGAACTTAGCCACTGTGAACAAAGAGGGAATCAATCACTGTTCACCAATCAGCTAAGCTCTGTGCCTGGCTGGAGAGAGCATCCAGAAATCTGCCGGGTTGATTGATGCCCGCCCGCGCACACACACACACTTACATTAAGATCTGTTGCCTCATCATCATCATCTTTTCCTCTTCTCTGCACTTCCAAATCACCAACTCCTCGAACACAATTACAGACACTCTTAAATAATCATGTCTTCTTTATTTTTAAGTTTCTGTGTGTGTGTAAATATAGGAGGGCCTCTGGTTGCCATAGCAGCTGGCTGGGTCAGGCCTGTGTGGTAATCCCTGGCAATGTGATTTTATCATAAGTCACAAATCAGCACGCCAGGAACCCGCACAGCCCAGACATGACAGAATGAGATCTTCTGTCAATCTTTTTCCTCTGCCCGTGTCCTCAAGTCCGCTAAGCTACAATCTCTAACTTTCTGTGTTCTTTCTGCCTCACGTCTGCCATCAAGAGCGTAATCACAAGAGACCAGACCTGTAGATCCTCGCCGACTCTCCCTCTCTCACCATTTCCTTGGTTACCTCTCTCCTCCTCTCCTATTCGCCACGCTCGGCTGCCCCAGCGATATGCACCTCATTAAGCGGATCAAGAGGGATTCCAGAGGCATGTACCGGGGGGGAAGAAAAGAACGAGGGAGTGGGGGGGGGGGGGGGACAGCGAGAGACCACCCTTCTCCTCTGAAGGGTTGTGCTTTTTGGGTTTAAAAACACAGAACAGGGAGTGTGCCTTGACAGACATGTTTTCACTTAAGACCCTCTCAGTCTGCCTCGGCGTAATCCCACTGTACTGAGGTCTGTGTGTGAGGGCGTTGGAGTGTACAAGGAGGACTGTTCTCCTTAAGAGAGGATGACGGAAGAACACAAACTGAGCAGCAAAACATAAATCCATCTCCCCGTAGTGCAATATGAAAAAGGAGTGAAGAGATCCATCATTTTAATTGGAGAGAGATTTGGAGTCTGGCTCGGTTAACCAGTGTGATCCACTGATGTTCACAGAGGCTTGTTTGGTTCAGTCTAATGGGAAGCAAGAGTAGAAAGTCAGGAGACTGAACTCTAAATGCTTCTTCCTGTACTAGCGTTCGAGTCTCCACAGAGAGAGAGAGAGGCGTAGTGAAGGATGATGACAAGAGATCTGCAGGCACAGACAGACAGGGACTACGTGTGTGTGTGTGTGTGTGTGTGAGAGATTTATCAGGCCTAAGCCAGATGCCGAGCACTTGCCTAGAAAGCCTTTCACATCCTGTGCAAATGGATAAAGCTCTCTGTCTGTGTACGTGTGTGTGTGTTGGTGTCTGAAGATAAAAGCCTGTTTTGTAGTGGCTTGGTCACAGCCTAAAAAAGGATTTAGTGCTGTAAGTCATTTAGGTTAATGTGGACAAGTATTTAGCGGAGCCTTTTGACATATCCTGTGTTGATCAAGGTCACATACGACCTCACACCGTCTGTGAGTGTGCTAGATAACAACACCTACGGTTGATTGGAGGAACTGGTCCTGAATAAACGAAAGCGGGAATATTAAGAAATGAGACTACTTAAAAGGTCATTATAAGATATCAAGAGTTTCCACGAACCAATCAGAGCTCCTCAATGTCGTATCAGAATGTGATGACAGGTGTGACTCTGATCAAACAATTAGTAAATTTATGTATTAACTGAAAACTAATCTTTTTTCATTCATTTTACTTTTTTACTTTAGTGCTTTACAAAACAAGGTGTTCTTTTAAATGATGTTTTCAAGGATTAAATGACTTCAGCACGACCACACAGGCCTAATAAAATAAGTTGGCTAAAAAAAACCCAAAACTATAAATTCATTTTTTCAACTTTTTCTTTTATGCCGATGCTGCAACTTATTTAGTCACAAATGATTAATGGTCCAAGTTCTCAGGGGCTTTAATGACTCCATGAAACAAAATGCAACTTCAAAATATAGATTTGAGAAAATAAAAAGATACGCTGCAGGTAATATTTGTTTTGGCTATATTTGAATTGTTGAGACGAGATTCGTTTCATTTCCTGATGTCATTATTCAGAATTTAGTGTCAGTAATTCCAGGACGGTTATGAAAAGACCAGCAGCTTCAAAGGAACCCGTCTTTACTCCAGTCCTTCCTTCTGCTCTTTCTCTTCCTCCCTTTTCTGTCTGTCCGAGTCATAAATGTCTCTTCCTTTCATTTAATGTGAGACCAATAAACCCCTCACTGTTTGGACCTGTCCAAGAGCCCAATGACACACACACACACGCAGATTCACAGTTAACACTATAAGGATTGAGCACAGACTGTCCCAAACGTTCTCCCTCTTTTTCTCTCTTGCCTCTTTCGTTTGTTTGAGGAACACGTTCCCAAATTCCTTCTCTGACAAACACATCCTGGTGGTGCTGCCGTGAAGCCACAGAAAAGACCCCATCCTGAGACTCGTGCACACACACACACACACACACACACACACACACACACACACACACACACACAGTGGGATCAAGTGTGGACTGTCTGCTAGAGCAGATGGAAGCTGGATCAATCCGACAAAGCTTCCTTTTACAGAAGCCATTTCAGAGTAAAAGGTCAGACATGACATAGAAGCAGATGTACGTAACGGTCATGTGACACTGTGATGCTACATAGTAAGAAACTCCAAATGAACTGTGGATATTAAATAATTGGGAAAAAATAAGCAGATTGCTGAAGATTCTGTTTCATAAACCTACACAAATATATTTCTGATTCAGCTTATTTAGAGATGTATTCTCTGCTCATATTCATTAACAGTCAGATAATCTCCACAAAGTGTGAGAAGATAAAAGTTCCCTCTTTGGTCGATTTAATATCTAACTGAAAGACTAGTACTAATGGCCAAAAACTGAAAATGAGATTTCACCTTCGATGTCACAAGACCATCTCCTCCACCACTTTACGTGCTGATTGGTCCATTTCTTCCTGGACCAGTGAGAGGCAGCGGCGGGCCAGAGCCTGCTGCTCAGCGTCCTCGTGAACCATCAGCTCCCCGTACAGATACACGCCCATGGCCTGGAACATATGCACACACGCGCTTCTCAATCAAGTGAAGTGAGTTTTCATTACATCCCACGCAGGAAAAAAGTTTTGTATATTTACTTGGTTATGAATCAGAAAGTGTTCCACATCTCCGTAAGCCTGTGAATACGCATGTTTGACCACCAGCTCACACCAGCGATGTTGGACCTGGAGAGCAAAACAGAAGGTAAAAAAAATACCATTACTGGAAACAGAAACAAATATTCACTGCAGTAGGGTGAAAACTTATTAATAATCTGTTAACTTTACTACGTGTTTAATTCTTTAAAAAGGAGCCATTTTGAATTCTTACTTTTGTTTCTGGTCAATTCCAATAACAAAAGAAGACCAGCTCAGCTGACAAGCAGAGAGAAAGCTGGAAGCGCATCTGACAGTGAATCGATTCATCCAGAATTAGAGAATCAACAGACGTGAACTTTCTTTTTTCGACAGAGAAGCATTTCAGCGTAAAGTTTAAAATTCTACTTTGTTCTCAAACAATGTGCATGTGTGTGCAGGTAGGTGCGTTTTCACTGTATGTGGGCATGTGTGTGAAAGCTAATGCCTGGCCTTTCTCCCAGAGGATCAATAGGAGCTCTGTTGCCGCGGTTACAGGAGAGATCAGAGACTGGCTCTGTCCCTGCCTCAGCCATCATCCTTCATCATCTGCTATGAGAACGCGCGTGTGTGGATGTGGATACGCTGTGCACGTGCATATGAATATACTACCGCAGAGGAAACAGAGCAAGATGAAAGAGACAGAAAAACAATAAAAATCCTGATGAAAAATCTTTTAAAGCAACATCGCTCCTTTAAATCCTGACAGTTTCCCTTGGCTGGTTTTTTCGTAGGTGTTTCAATCTCCTCCGTAACTATCTCCACACACTCAGGATAATAAACTAGTCCTTTGGAGAGTACAGTGACCAAGCGTGGGATTTTTTGGTGACTGGTTCTATTTCAACTGCTCAAGCTTTGGGCAATTTTACAGCACTTGTACATATATTCACGTTGAAGTAGCATTCCAGATAGGAGCCAACTGGATCTAGCCGAGCGGCTGTGCGCATGTATGCACATTCTTCACAGGAGTTTTGGCTTCGTTAGTTCTGTAAAAGTTTTGCTGCATGGCGCCATTTACAACACGCACATTAAAGTCCGCACATCACCTCTGCAACCTACTGAATAAACATGCGATTAATTGGTCTCAGAAGGGTTTCCTAGCATCTCTTTCATCCAAATTTAAAACCTTCCCTTTTCCATATTCTCTGCCTCTGCTCACTCTGGAAGTTGACAGAAATCAAAAAGCAGGCTTGATGAAAAACAGGGTGCAAGCTAAACGCTACATGTTCTTCCACCTGCTAACGACATGGGAACAACGACGGGGGAATGTGCGTGTCTGTATTCGTGAATTTGGGAGTATGGACAAGTGAGCACACTATATGTACCCTCTGGTGCCAGCCCTGCCCTTTTGGCCTGCGTAGCCCAGCAGCTGTTCCCTGTGCTGGGTTACATTCCTGGGGAGAGCCCTGGGGCAGAGCAGCTGCCTGGTGCACCTCTACTTAGCCCGTTTTCATTCTGTTTCCTGTCGCTGGGCCCCTCTCTCTGACACATGCAATTACACAGTGACATTCCTTCATTTATTACTGCACCCCCACCCCTCCTTCACCACCAAAAAGCCCACATAAGCACACACATAAACCCTAAAACTGATACCAACGTACTTCTGTTTGCTCGCACTGATAGACTTCATACACTCAGGATCTCAGACATGCAAAAGCATGCACCGAGTACATATTTAAACACAGTGTTATGGTAGTCTTGACTTGTCCACATAACTGTGAAAGGTCGATGCACCCAAATATAGCCTCGTATACCGACACATTCATTTGGACATCTCTTGGCAATAAACACATACAAGGACCAACATCTCATTTCTGTTGATGAATATACAGCAAGATGATGATTAGCTTAACTTAGCATAAAGAATGAAGTCAGGGAGAAGTCAGGCACCAATACCTGTAAACTCACTAGACCAGCACATTGCCACAATTAGTTTCTCAGAACAAATAATCATTGCAATACTTTAACTAATGAGCTAAGTTATCCAAAGTAGGTTGTGTATTATTTGGACATAGAGTTAGTGGGGATTTTCTACAAAGAGTTTGGTTCTTTGAAGTAGGTTTACATTTTCTTCTGAGCTCCTGAGGTTAAGCATATTTACAGACAGATACTAATGGGCTGATTTCTCCCATAATCTGTCGGTTTAACATCTACATTTATTTATTTCCATATAAATGTAAAAAAAGAAAAGTGAATAATCTCAGTCCAGGTTTTAAGATTAGCACAAAGTCAGCTGCAGTTCCTTTGAACTGAACTTTCATTAGTGAACTTATTAATGAAAAGTGACCCGTCACAATCAACACTCAGCCAATCAAATGACTGCTGATCACGAGTTCAACTCTTTGCCTCTTTTGGCTTTCTTGTAAAGCACAAACACAAGATAACAATCTTACAGCACTAGAAACACTCCTCAAACTGCGCTCTGTGGACCACATTAGCCAGATGACTGTTAGCAGACCCATTTTAGGCTGATATCATCATCGTGTTAGCCTAAAATATTTCAGCTATTTTCGTACGACAGGGCCCTAGCTTTATCCTCTCATTTAGTATTCAGACATGGGAGCATATCTCACTCTCACCAAGAAAGTGAGTCAAATGAAAACGTGTCTCACCCCCCCCCCCCACCTCTTCATTTATGCCTCATTATGCTATCTCCGTAGCCAGTAATGTTTTCCTATCAACTTGTTTGCCCAGTAGCACATACTGGGACTGGAAGTGATTTCTTCCCCTGTGATCCTTCTCAAGGCTTTTCACATTTTCCCAGTAGAGCCTTTTTTTGGGAGTGTTTTTCGTGCTCACTTGAGGAGCTGTTTTTGTTTCCACTCTAATATGAGCCTGTGAAGCCTGTTGAGACTCTCATTTTGACTAAAGTTCTGCAAATAAAGCTGACTTGAGTTTTTTCTTTCTTTCTTAAGACTCTTACTTTTATTCATTCTCCATAACAATGACCCATTGTTCTATTTCTCATGCTCTCCATAGTGTGGCCATTAGAACCAGACTGTTCTTCCAGTTGTTCACTGAAGTCTGCAGTGACTAGAGCAGTAAACCGAACCCGTGCGCTTCAACACACCTACAGAGACGTAAGATGTAGGAGAGATGCAGTATCCCACGTCACATGAGGCTCCCGTGCAAACACACGAAGCAGCTGACAGGCGCATTCACACACGTATCCGTGGTCGCGCACACTGGTGGCCGGCCGCATATTTCCCTCCACAAAAGCGTAGATGCTAACAGAAGGCTCACGCGCGGAAGCCTAAGCTCGCACACCAGACTTTGCGGCACCAGACTTCGCGGACAGGTGTGTGCAGGTGCGTGTATGTTTGTGTAAGTGTGTGTTTTTCCATCCATGACTATGTGCATAATGGCCTTGTGTATTTTTAGCAAACCCTGAATGTTTTTCCTGGAAATTGCAGCTAGGAATCTGCTTTCATCTGCCAGGAAGTCAGACTAAAGAGGTCTAAATCTAGAACTGGACCCGAGGCCAAACACAGAGTGGCCAGAGTGACCTCAGCTTGTGATCACAAAGCATTCATTAATATTCATTTATAGGACCAAAATCTAAAAGAGTGAATTATATTCATTTCTGAAACAAATAATGCTTCCAGATATCCCATTCCAGACAATAACATTTTTTTTTGTGTTGTCCAAGGACACCTCGACATGTAGCCAGGAGGAACGGGGAATCAACCCACTCACCAACTGAGATACTGCCACCCCTAAATAAATAATTACAATAAAACAGCTCATATAAGATGAGATATGTGTTAATGACAGAGGCTGGCATGTAATGTTTATGAGCTCTGCCCACAGCTGTTTTCACACTCGTGCTCCAGAGTACTGGTAAAACCTGATGTACAGTAAGAAACTCTGAAGCCATCCGCAAACCCAGACACAAACACACACTCGCAGACAATGTTAATGGAACCATTAAGGAACTTTGTGTAGTAGTAAAACATGAGGCGAGTGCTTGTGGGATTTAGTCAGTAATGGCAGCTGTAAAGAAGAGAGCTGCTATTACTGCAGAATTTACTACATGCTACAGCAGTGTCTTAGTTGGTAAAGCAATCATCTATGAATCCCAGGCTCAATGGTTGGATTTCCCGGTTTTCCCGGCTACATGTCAAGGTGACTTCAGACAAGACACTGAAACCATGTAGTAGTGCCGACGTGTACTGCCTGGCAGCCGTACAACAACAAGTTCCCCAAGGGGATCAATAAAGTATGTCATTGTTATTATTATATCGCTAAGCGCTCCATCTTGGAATGGGAACAGAGAGGAATGCTACTTTTCATTACTAGGAGAGATTGCGGAGCTTGAATGTATGTAATCATTTGTGTTGTGCATGGTCCTACCTCAGCGTCTTGATTCTGCAAAGTGTAGGTTTTCTGCAGAACCTGCAATGTTGCCTCGCTCAGCACGGATTCCTCTAAGAGAAGCTCCAAAAGCATCACTAACTGGTCTGACATCACCTGAGGAGACAAAACAATTTATGAAATAAGTCAAGCCGACTAATCTAAGCTGCCTCATAAATATATATTGAAGCATATAACTAAATATATGAGCAGGAAATTTAAGATTGTCCTCACGCCGGCAGTTTTAAACTAGCAAAATTATCAAGACTAGCACAATTATTCACATATTTCATACGGAGCATGCAGTCACAAACACATTTACATTATTTCCCACTTTCATTTTCATCTCTGCGCTGGGAAAGGTTTGACAGAGAAATACATGAGACTATTAATGCAGCTCTTCAAATGGGGGAAATGGCAGCATAATAAAACGGGCCTAAAACAGTAATTGAATAAAGATGGTAAACCTAGTGAAATATTACAAAATAGGTAAAAGGCAACAGATTAATGGAAAATATTAGAATGTCAATAAAGAACAGAGAAAAACAAGTCACAGCAATGAAGTTGTCCTTTTAGTTTTTGTTTTATTGTAGAGAAGCAAAATCACATTAGACACTCAGTCAGAAAATGTGCTTTTTTAAACATTTAATCTTTGTGGTTTATGAGAATACAAAAGAAATCCCTGATTGTGGCAACGGTAGACACTGAATCATGATAAAAGGACAAATGCTTTCTTTCAGAAAATATGAAAACACCTTATTGTTGTGTCTTAATAGAGCATGTACTTATTGTGTGATCATGATCGTGATGACTTACATCTATAGGGACAATGAAAACTGGTGAGTTTAGACAATTATTATGGGGATGGATGTGGGCAGCGATATGAGCCAATGCCTTCTTACTTCAGGGAGAACTGTGCCCAGCCTCGCCTGCGTCTCTACTCGATGCACCCAGCACTCCCCGCCACACTTTTCTAACTGGTCCCAGTCAGGGACATAATTAATAGCTGAAGGCCCCACAGAGACTAACGTGAAAATAAGTATGAAGTGTGCGTGTGACTGAACTGAAGCAGAAAAATAAAGAGACAGAAAAGGAGGTAAAGAGAGGAAAAAGCTTGGACATCTATGTGCCCTTAACAGTGGCTTAAATAAAAAGAAATAATAATAAACCATTCAGGTTCCTTCACTTTTTTATTCTGTAGATTTAATTATAAATATATATAAAACTGCTACTTGTCAACGATCACCTGTATACAGTATATCCAGTACAGTATGCACCCATCATTTACAGAGGGCTCGAATGAGCACACTGGCCTGTGAAGTAACTGTCCAAACCAGGCAAGAAGACTGGTAGTCACAAAGGTGACAGGGAACACAATGGTCACTCTAACAGAGCTCAATTAGTTCTGCCATAACGGAATATCTTAACAGCACTCCATCAACTACCTCTAAATCCTAGAGTGGCTGTGGATTAAATCCACTGTGATTAAAAAGCATTTGACGACCTACTTGGAGTCTGAAATGGAAAAAACAAGGAAAATCATGCTCTGGTATGATGACACACTATATCTGGTAAACAGCAGGAACTGTCATCACCTGACCGATGCATGGTGGTGGCAGCATCATGCTATGGATTATCTCTAGCATGGAAGGAGATACTGGCAAGAATTGAAGGAAGAATGAGTGTAGCGAAACACTAAGGGGTCTTTGAATAGTGTCTTCTCCAGTTAATACTTTTGAAGTCACTGTACATTCTGAACAGTTACTGTAATAATAATAATAATAATAATGAATATTTTATGGGAACTTGGGGAAATTGTTGTTTGGACAGCTGCTAGACCTGTGTCTGCTGTACTACGGGGTGGTGTCATGTCCAAGGACACAGAGACATGTAGCTTTGTGGAGAATCGAACCGCTGACCCTTAGGTGGGAAGCGACTGCTCTACCCACTGAGCTATCATGCTGCCCTGTAAACATGTCCAACAAATTCCTTAGAGCTATGGGGAAATAAACTAAACCTAAAACCAGGAATATTTCCATATGTAGTGGGAATAACACCCTGACTCTAGCTGGCAAATGATCAAATCAAACACTACTACCTCCACCTCTGCTTGTGATCATCTAACTCTTTAGAAAATCTGATATCCAGTTTTTCCCCTTCAACCTCTATCGACCTTTCCCTCAATCTGTCCCTCCTCCTTGCATTTTGTGAAGGCTGAGTATTTTCTGAGTGGTGTCTCCATCTCTAAAGGTTCTCTCTGGGGCCCACCCATGTCGCTCCCCACCGCCCCCTCCTCTTTGAAAAGTGAGGAGTGTAAAGCAATAAAACACAGCTCTCCCTCTCTTTCACACACATCCACGCACACGCTCACTGTACACAACTCCACACACTTGCATTGTTCTCGCATTAATGTTGCTGTGGTGGTAATCCATCTGCCTGCGCCAGCATCTCCAAAAACAAATTCCTGGTCACTGATTGCAGAGCAATTCATATCTTATTAGTTATTAGGTAGTTATTGTCCTGACGCACACAAATTGTTCATATATTTTTAGAAATCACCACATATAACTTTTTCATTGTGACGTCACCATGGTAACATCCCACCGTAAACTCACCATGTCTGACTTACTTACTACAAAGAAAGAACAAGCGGAATACTTGTACCATCACTACTGTAATACTATCATATTACAGGAGCACCCAACGACTGCTTTAAGGATCTACTTTTAGGTCAATTTAACTTGCGCATCTGTGACTGTAAATGTGTTACAGACTTGTTGTGTAAGAGAAAAAGAGCAATTACAGGGACGGCTCTACCTCTTATTAATGGGAGGAGCCTGAAGAATGGTACACAAACACTTCCAAAGAAACTCACACACATATAGACTCGGAGCACCGTGCCATGAGGAGGTCATGGGTAAGTTTACCAGTGAAGGGGGAAACATATCTCTCTCCATCTCAACTATTCATACAAAAGGATCTCATCAGACACACACGTGCACACACACAACACAAAACTTGGCCACACGAAAGAATCATTCCCATTCATTCCCGTACTGCATGTCGAAGATGAGGGTCAAGAAGACAGAAGACACAGTCTCCGTCTTTCACCTTCGCACTCTCACTTAGTCCACCTGAAATCTCACGTATATGGACATTACATACTAAGCAAAGCTGCCCAAATACACATTCCACTTCCACTGACATGGGTTTGTTCCACCAGCTCTATACCGAGTCGAACCTTGCAAGGACCTCTGGGAAATATGCTGCTGAAATGTCCTATCACAGACTGACCTCTAAACCTCTTCAGAACAATGACACACTCACATGTGTGCGGGTACATGACCAAATATAGACTGTTTTCGGTGACTGACAGCTCAGCGAGACAAAAAGCTATTAGTAAACACAGGATATGACAACAACACACTATAAATGAAGGAAAGTATTTTTAGGTGACAAAGTCTGTGTGTGCGTTACAGGTGGGTGGAGTTGGAGAAAAGGAGAGATTCAGAGTGATGGAGTGGAAGAGTCCAAAGGTTGCAGCAGCTACATTTGAGTGTGTCAGTACATATGAGTGGGTGTGTGGAACTATGAGGCAAAGCATTAGCATAAGCGTTAGTCATGCTACTGCAGAACATGTTAGTACAGCAAAAAAAATGAATTGAAGCTGGTTAGCCTTTTGTGCAGATTGTGTACACACACATTTACAACATCAATAGCAGCTTTATTGTGATACGTTCACTCTGATCCTGCACTGATCAGGATGCAGTAAAGGGCGAGTGTGTGGAAATAAATCGTTTCTGACAGATACCTCATTTTCTGAGACAGTTTAAAAAGTGAGAAGGGTTGTCCATTAAAAAAAACTGAAATCTTTTTCTGTACCTTTTCAACAATCCATCACTTGTTCAGCATTTCCATGGCAACAGCACTGAGTACCACTCGCTGCGTTCTGTACAGTACATAGGTGAACAAGTCCATGTCCTTTTGCAGGAGCCTTCCTTTATTCCTTTATGCAACGACAAGACCGATCCAAAATATCCTGTTTCTCGTCATCTATTCATCACATTCTGTGCGCTAAACAGGATCACGTCTGTTAGTATCTTGCTTTTTGAAGTGGTCGCTCGCCAGTCATTACCATATCATCGCAAGAGGCACCACAGAAAACTCCCGCAAACGGAATCATCTTTGATCTCCCTCATGTTTCTGCTCCTGCATTCAGTGAGCTGCATTATGGCTCAAACTATTGCACTTATTTGGGTTGCTCATATGACAATCACAGAAGTAAACGTCATCGTACAGCTCCAGAAATAAGAAGTTAACAAAGAAAGCGGTTGAAAAGCTAAAAAGACAGGTAGCAGATAGGGCAATAGAGATAGAAAGAATGAGCGAAGTCACCAAAGGGATTGTGCAGAAAAGTCAATGATTGGACTAACTGACCATAAAATCTATATAATGACTCCAAAGAAAATAAGAGAACCTCTTTCTATGCCCTTGGCACCATTAAAAGGAATACAAAGTCGCTGCTAATGCTTTCTTTTCCGCCCTTGCCTGCCCCCTCTGCCTTCCCTTACTCCCTACGTTCGTACCACTGGGAAGAGTGTGCTGCTTGTTCAATCACGCTGCATTAAGGTAGTTAGAGACGGTGAATAACTGTGACATTATAAAACCAAACGGAGATTTCTGAGAGGCCACTGAATCATGTGTGTGCATGCGTGTATGTGCGATGCCATTCAGTCACTTGGCTGCCTTTTATTTCAGTCTGACCGCAGGCTCGTAAAAACACATTCTGGCACCAGCAGCTAAAGGCCTCATCCCACGCCGCCTGAGGCACTAAGGTTTCACTCTTTCTTTTCCCCAGGTCCCTCCCTCTCTTTATCCTCCTGCCTCTGTCTCCATGACTGTCTGCTGCCCGTCTCCACACAAATCCCCTTTCACTGACCCAAATTGTGTCCGTCTCCCCCCAAATAAAAGCCCCTCCTTCCAACCATTATCTTTTTTTGTCCGTCTTTATGCTACACTAAATTTAAGAGCCCAAACATTCATCTGCTCAAACTGCGGCAACAGGCTCGGGTCTGAAGGAGAAAAAGTACGCCAAGCAGCTGGTAAGATCCTCTCAGCAGCCACGACAGCATAAATAGCATCACAAATACGTACACTTTTAAGTAGCCTGTAACTGTTTCTATGCAGCTGCACAGAATTAAAATGTGCAACAAAACAGGGCAGATGGTCTGGAGTTGAATAGCAAGCAAAACCAAATGATATAAAGAAACTGTAACTTGAGAATATTAAATGTTGGCAAGTGGTCATTTGGCTCCGAAACTCCTGCACCGTCTATAGCATTCTTGCATAGTAAAACATTACATATTCCTAACGTGGGAATCTACTGCCGTTGGCAGATTTAGTATCACCAACTCTATCTTTTTAGTTAATGACATCACGCGTTGAAAGAAAGCCCATCTCAGATATCAGAGGCAGGCTTCAAAGGTTTGCAGGTTTTGGTAAAAGGCAAAGCAGTAATGAGAGGACCCTTTAAATATGAGAGGTGGCCTAGAGAAACGCATTGACACCTGAGGAAAGATCTAAAATTGTCTTCCTCTTCCTTTCCGTCACACATATACAAAGGAAATCCTGAGAGGTGATCTGTGAGTCACCCTTGTGAAAAGGGCCTGCCTGCCTGTGACCATCTCCTCAAACACGATGATCTCACAGATAGTCAGCTGGTCAGAGACCGATGACCTCAGAGGTGACCTACAGCTGCAACTGTCTGTAATCTCTGATCTAATCGTTATTGGTATTCATTCTGTGTTTTTCAATTTGAAAACCTCTTCGACAATAACCACCCCAAAATCTACAAAGACGGGAATATGTGGGTATAGTCAACCGCGTTTGTGTGTCTGTGTGTGTGTGTGTGTGTGTGTGTTGCAATCAGTTGTGAGCTTAATCAGGAATCAGAAAGAGGCTCAGACAATGTGGGAGCGAAGAGAAGGAGAAAGAAAGAAAGCCAACACAAAAGAAAGCTTTTGAAAACTTGACCTTGCAATCACGATGACTGTTGAGACCAATTGTCTCATCACTGTATCTTCTGACACAGAAACATGCGCCGTCAACAGGATTGCTCACCAGAATGATTAGGAATATGATTATTATAGCACATAAAATACACCGCTAACAGAACTGAAACTAATCTGTGCTGTGTGCCTCTCGAGTTAGTCAACTGTGTTGGATACATTTTTTCTCTTGTGAATCTTCACTATTAAACCTTGTGTGTTCCCATGCATGTTTTGTGTTTTATCACCTGCTGGTTGTTAGCGAGGGAGCCCAAAATAGTTGCTCTTTTCTGACCCGTGTTTGTTTTTGACCTTCAAGTTTCAGGCCAATCAAAAAGCAGCGTGGGGTCATGGCTGGGCTGCAAATCAGGGGTTAAGCTGAAAAAGCACACCCAGTGGACCTGGCAGCCCGGTATAAGCGCTCACCCTCAGGGGGAATCAACCAAGCAAACACACACACACACACACACACACACTCACTCAAAGAAAAACATAAGAAGTATGTATATACGTGCACCTCTGCGCAGCTCGTCGGATCCGTTCTCCTCGCTTTCTCGACACTTTGGCCTTTCTTTGTGCAGCCGCAGCGGGTGGGGGGGTGCCTGTTGTAAAATTCTATGTTTCTACAATTTTGCATTGACCATCAAGACAATTAACATGTTTTCTCTCCTACTCATCGCCGCTCTGAGTCACACTCATTCACACATGCACACACCTCCAACACAGGGAGAGTTTAATTAATCTCTGGCACTTTGCTTTGACGCAGGGCACAAATCTAACTGTCTCCAGTGAATGCCTCCCTCACCTCCCACCTCCCTTACAATCTCTCCTCCTCCCACAATCCGTTATTTCATTCCCAATGGAGACAATAGAAAGGTCTTGAAATATATGCATATTTCAGATAAGGCTCTTTTTTTCATCTTTCCAACCTTTTCTTCATCATTTTTTTCTAGGACAATTCTTGTAGTTTCATGGAAACAGGCATTGGTTCTCCTCCTTCTGTCACCTGCCACTCACCAGGAGGCTAAAACCCGCTCCATAGCTCCAACCATCCTATGCTGCTAGTCTCCTAACCAACCAGTAGGAGTCGCAACAGGGGACTGAACCAAGGTCTCGGCGGTGGCTGGTGAGTGTTTTGCCCCCCACCACCCGTATGCCTTTGAAAGACAGAGGTCTTTGAAACAACACGAACAAAAGGACTGTTGTTTGTGTGAGAAAAAGAAAAATCTGTAGCATTTGTGCTACAGTGACACATCCAAACAGCTGGATGTCAGCTTAGACAAAGAGAGAGAGGTAAAGGAGAAAAGGTTTGTGGAGGACAGAAGCCTACAGCCATTAGCACACTGGTGGAGACAAACAGATTCTCTCTTCTAAGATTTAACAATCCAGGTTTGATCTTTTATTGTTGTAAATGCATTGAGCTGACTTAAATTAAAGGCTTAAAATTAAACTTCTGCATAGAATAACACAAATGTCTGAAAAGTTTCTCTACTGGTTTTATAGTTTTTCCACATTTATCTGGACAGTGATTTTGTCTACATCCGACTTCAGTTGATTTTCTTCCTGCCAAGAACAAAATTCTGAGAGAAATACTGAGATCTTAATCCAAAATCGTCACCATATTGGAATTTAGTTGAGACCTGATGCTCAACACAAACCTAAACTCACACTCTCACAGTACGCTCCGTTATCTCGCAAACCCACAACGGCCCAATCTCTGAACACATAAGGTACGGAAATATGAAATGTGACTAAAGCTGAAAATAGCGGAACACCAAGATTTAATTTCCTCGTGTAATTTGTTCTGGCCTGAACTGAGCGGGTGAGAGCAGCCGAAGGGTTGTGGTTAAATATTATCCCTGGGGGGAAAAAAAAAACAGAAAAACAGTGGCTACCAGCCACGCTGATGTTTTCTTTAAGGAACTGTGGATATATAAATATTATCAACAGTGTGCACTGCTCTTGATTATAATAATCACTGGGGTCAACAGTGCACAGACCAAAAGGCAGACACAGACGTAACAGGTCGAAAATAATGGCCAGCTCTTCCAATTGAATTAAACAACTATTTTACTGTGCCATTTTGTTAGGTTTCTAAATGTCAGCAAGCACACACACGCACATATGCACAGAGGGAAGCTAAGATTTGTCCATTCAAACCATTTAGCTAGATGGCAACAATAATAGGGGTAAAACACAAACATGCTCGGGCGATGACCTCAAATGTGGGAGGATAACATCTACCGCTGCTGATGGATCCACTGAGAAAGAGAGATAGAGAACCAGAGCGGAACTCCAAAAGAGCGAATTAAACGGAGAGCATGAGTGGCAGTGTGGAAGAGGAGACGTTATGTTTGTGTGGAGTGTATCCTGTATGCATGTTGTCTCCTGCGTGAACTCCAGGCTGGCTGGGTTAAAGCAGTCTGAGCTGACAGAGGTATGCAGGGTGGACTGAACCCAGATATCTGCTGCACAGACAGACATGCACGCAGCTGTGGAGTCACACACACACACACACAAAGAAAATTGAGGTAGATAGGGAATGACAGAGGACACTGCAGGAACAAGGAAAAGGAGTCAGTGAGAGCATCACAGAGAAACACTGGTGTAAAAAAAAACGATGGAGAGAAATGTGAAACTTGTTGTTTCCTTTGCATTAAACCTGAAGAAGAAAATCCTTTTTTTATGATAAGACCACAACCAGCTTAACGACACATGATATCCTAAACTGAGGAGTCTGGGATATCATGACACTGTCTTTTATTAGTGTGTCTGACAACCTTAATACCAGATTACACCAGACTTACGACAGTAGTTCTCGCTTTTCAGAAATCTGAACTTCCTCTGTAGTGTTTGGTCACAAGAGCCTTTCTTAAGATGAAATGATCAGTTGATTAATGGATTAGTGGAATCAGAAACTGACATTTTGATGATTAATTCTGTGTGCTCTTGTACTAGTTTTATGTGCTGGCACTTCTATATTTTGTGTCTATGAGCCGGGTAGCATACAGCTGACACGTTACTTTGTGTTTGTATGTGCACGTGCGTTTATGACCAAGCTAACTGCGTCAGGGCTGTCTGATGGCGCTGGTGGTTCTCCAGTCATTACCAAGAAAGACCGATGTTTAGGCACCCAGCCTGCTGCATTCATAAGTGCACACACACACACACACACACACACTCACAACATTACGTACTGTACCCTATGAAAGCTAAGAGGTGAAACCTAAATCAGGTTTTATGAGAAAAGCATTGATTCATTTCCCCCACCACTAAAAAGCCAGCTCCATTTTACAGCCCAGACCGATACTGAACATGACTCTTCACCAACCATCTCGCCAACGTGACCTCCACACTACAGTGCCTTCAACAACGTGTATTTGTGCGACTGACGAGCGCTGCGCTTCTTTTGCACACATTGCGGCAGCCATATTGAGTTGCTGTGCTCTCTCTTCCCCTCTCTCTCTCTCTCTCTCTCTCTCTCCGTCCCTGATGTGTTTTCCATGTGTGCTGGAAAGACAAACACAGCTGCACTTTAATGACACTCCAATGCTTCTGGGATTCAGAATGCATCTGTGTGTGTGTGTGTGTGTGTGTGTGTGTGTGTGTGTGTGTTTGTTCTTTTTGTCCACTTGAGTAAAAAGCCATGGAGCTACTCTTGCTCACTCTGCCCCTCTGAACTCCCCACTGCAACTCAATGCCTCACCTTGTATGTGCGTCTTTGTGTACGTGTTCCTCAGAGAGTCATCAAGCCCTAAGTGGTATTTCTGTGCAGCTATGCCTGCCATGAAATAGCTTGTCATCAACCCTGACTTGTGATCTCTTTACGCAGCCCTGTTATTTTTTTCCTGCATACCCCTATTCACACAATACATACGTACGCACACACGCATGGACGCAGACTGCAGGGAGTCCTGGGACGAGATGAGACAGGCTGTGAGCTTCAAATGACCCTGAAAACAGAACTGCTGCTGAGTGATAAATGAGAAAAATACACGCTGGCACCATCGTCCTCTCACTTTCTTCCTATCTTACTCTCCCTCATTAACACAACACCAATGGAGCCATAACGTCTGTCTCCTCACTTCTCTACACAAAAACCTTTCATTTCTATCACTTGCTGATAAATTTGAACTTTTTCTCTACCTCCTTCCTTTTCTCTAGCTTTTAGCAGTCCACCAGAAGGCAAAGCAGTTCACACTCTTCATCAGCGCGGCTGTAATGAACTTTGGATGTACGAAATTAAGTGTATAATAGCCTGGCTTCTAGATTCTGTAAAGGGATTATAGCCGACAGGATTACAGTGTCATGAGAAATCAGTCAAAACAAAAACACAGTGTGGACCTTACTTACAGTAAAAATACCCTGCAATGTTTTACAGGTTACACGCTGGAGTCTTGTAAAGTTTTAACCAGTTAAGTTGTGTACATGTATTTCTGCTTTCTGAATAAATTACACCAGAATCAATCATTCACTCAAACGTGCACATTTTTTTTGGCGCGTATTGACATATATCAACGCGAAGCCAGCGCGAGGGAAGGGTGAATCCACAAATGTTTGCCAGACTGATTCGTTGATTCCCACACAGTCTGTTCCTCCTGGTCAGCACTTTCCACAACAGATTCAGTAGAAAATCTCCACGCCAGAAGGATACTTTCATTGATCTGTAATTTTTGCTCCAGCTTGGCCCTAAAAAAGTCCTGGACTATCTCCCTTCTCCTCTAATTTCCACTTACTCGTTCACTGCGACACTCTATCTGAGTTGCGCCCTGATAAATCTTTCAACCAGTGTATTGAAAGGAATGTAGTGATTCATTCCTCTAGTATTGGTGCTTTCTAGCTGGTCAGTCTCTAAAGGTCAGTGTCATACATGTCAGAAAAAAGGCTGGTTAGTGCAACAACAAGTGTTAAAAGATGTATAGTATTAATATAGCCTCCTCAATGATTCTACTGGAAAGAACAAATGTGATTTCACTTGCCAGTAGTAGAGTCCAGTAGAAACCTGCTAAAGAAGCACAATCCAAACAAATGTCTTCAATGTGATATACTTTCAGCAAAAGCAGAAGCCTGAGATCATTAGTGAAGATTAAAAAGTAGATTTAAGAGCTGAACCTTTGAGCTTCTTTCCAAGCTTTTACAATCCACCTGCTTATCTGGCAATGGAACATCAGCCTGACAGCCTCTGACTTTGGTTTTGGATTTCACACTAGGAGCGGAAATGAGCCCAGAGAACCAATGCATTGTTCTTTGCATGACCTCTCACCTGAAACCAGTCAGCCATGGACGCCCCTAATCAGGAGCTTGACGCTTCAGCCAACACAGCTCTCAGTGCGAGGGGTGCACTCAAACTCCACTGTAATCATAAGGACGAGATAAGGAGTACAGAATAAAAATGAAATCAACCTATAAAAGGGAGCCACACTGCACATAGCAGCACGTAAGAAATTCATTTCATTTAGTGGACTTACGGCTTTTTTTTCCTTTTCTACAATCTCTGCATTTGTTGCCTATTGCATGTGTGCAAGCTTCAAGTCCAGCTTTCATTTAAAGGCAATTAAAGGGCCGTGGCTCACAGAAGTGAACTCAATCTGTAGAACTCCTTACTAATCCTGAACGGGTGTAATGATTTAGGGAGACGGAGACACACGCGCACACTTGTTCCGACCATTTCCTATCCTCATGTGATGAAGTCTGGCCGGAAACAGCCATTTCCCTGAATGTTCTCTCCTCCGGCATAGTCCCTCATCCCTGATTCATTGCCCATAAATCACGGGGAGAAACAGAAAGAGATACGGAGCGAGTGAGAATATGGTAGGAGGACTGGGAGACAGCCGTATAAACCAGGAGACATTACACTTGACACAGGAAAACAGAGATGAAGGAAAAACACATGTGTGACGATGCTTCTTGTCAACACAGCACAGAGGTGCTGTCTGAATTACCAAATATGGCTGAGTATACTTGGAAGCAGTGACGTCTCACGAAGGAAAACAACAACAAACAATGCTATAAAAACACCATTACCAAACGGATATGCTTTATTTCATGGGCACTGGTCAAAGTCTAAACAAACAAACAGAGGAAGAGGGAAAACTTTCCTTTCAGACTTCACCAGCAACACACAGAACATTTAGGTCTATGCTGGCAAAACATGGATTACATTCATCCCGCCCACCCGCCATTCTCTACTTATTGTTCATAAGCACACTGTTGCAGGATAATGTACGCCACCTGCAAACTCCACCCAAGCGACGAGGCTTTTGATCATCCTCCCTACACTCTACACACAGGAGCTCTACTTACTACCACCACCTCCCCTGTCAAACCATGCACATCACCCCTCAGCACCACACAAGTAATAACTCAGCCGCAACTCAAACTCAGTTCATTCATTGAAGACCAACTCATCAGCCACCATCATTCTGCTGCTTCTGTAAAGTTGTCATGACAGAAAGTTATCCATCCATCATCCTAGTGAGTGTAAGCAGATGTGTAATCATCTGTTTTACAGCCAAATCATTAGGTGTAGCTAAAAACTATCACAATAATCACAGTCCTATAATAACAGTGCAGCCTTAGATTGAGAACAGTGTGTAGTGAGGAGTTCGCAATAGTGTAAAAATAGAACAATTTCTGCAGGAATGATAAGAATTCAGGAAATACACCATTTCCCAGATTTGTTTATGCTGTTTATGCACATTTTATATACAGAACCTTTTCACATCTGCACTGAAGGCACTGAGAGGTCTCATACTGTATTCCAGGGCAGAAATGGAAAAAATAACTATACAGGCCTTTAGTAAGTAAAAGGGAAGTTACTTCATTGACATTAACAACTTTACTTACCAAGTTTATTTTGACACTACAAGTGTAAGTCGTGAAATCCTGTTGTTTTTCCATTACTGCATCTGCCAAAGGTGTGTTATGATACCTGTCGCCGTGAAATTCAAATAATCAATATAAAGCTTTGGTAAAACCCAACTTCTCCAAACCGAAGAGAAGAGGAGAAAAGTTAGCCAGTCTGATGTTATTCAGTGCTTTTCCTCTACAGGGTTTCCAGTCCTGATCAACAGGGGCAGGCGAAACCCTCTCATTACGCAGACCACGGATGAAAATGAGAGCAAAATGAGGCCCATTACCACACAGGCGTGACTAATATCCCTCTACCGACCTCTCCATACACGCTGGACACGCGCACTCTCATCGCACGTGCGCGCGCAGGTTTGGCGTGTACGCGACGAGTTAGACAATCTGAGATGCTTGTGAATCAATAATGTTACACAGGAACTAGGATGGAGGAGGGGAAGTTGGCAATAAACTTTGGCTGTGTTAAACTGACCAGATCTCGGACTGCTCTGCGGGGGGTGTCTGGCTCTTACCACTGTGTGCATGTATCCCCTAATCACCATTGGAGTCATTAGTGCTAACTGCAACCGTAGCTCAGCCTAATTCCCGCCCTAAACCCCGCTTTCTTTTTTCTCCCCCTTACAATGTCTTTCCACGTTTCCTAACTGCTATTACATCATCTGGGATCATTTGGCTGGTTCTGTAACATTTTATATCTTGTGTGGCGCTTCGCTTCTTCATATATCCACAGATTCATTACCTTAGTGGAATTCCCAAGCATCAACCTCTGACCCACCACTCATCTCGCTGCCGTCTTTTCACCATGGCTCTACTTTATCTACTTCTACCCGTTTCCATAAAGTCATTCCATCACATATCTTCTCTTTTTCCTGATCGGCCATTTTCATTTCCTTTGCCTTCTTTCAACCAAGTTCATCGAAGGCGACTTCATTATGGTTTCCATTTCCACTTTGAATTGTTCTACGGGATAACTACTGTGGCTAGACGATGCTCAATGCTGGCATGAAGTGTTTTCCCATTTCACTCGTGCTGTTCCTAATCCCTCATTTATCCCAACTTATTCTTGCCTTTCTACCTCCCTGTCTCCAGAGTTTTAATCACATCCCACCCATATTTCTCTCCTCATTTGTGGGTCTGGTGAGTGATTTATAGCCTTGCAACAGGAGGGGGGGGGTGAGAAAGGGAGGAGACGTAGATGATGAGAGGAGGGGTTGAGTAGATACTGGGCTGTTTGGCTTTTGAAGTACATGAAGGAGCAATATAAAATACACCTGGTCCATCCATGGAGCACTCTTCGTACACAGAAACAAAGGGAGGGGAGGGAGACGCACAGGAGAGAGGATGGGGCTGGGCCGCAGGGGAGAGGGCTGGTTAGAAAGGGGGGAGGGGTCACTTCGTGTTTCCTTTCAGGATGGCTTTTATGGTGTAACTTCAAACGCCGACCTTCCATACCCCCGCCCCTACATCCCCTTGTTCCCTCGCTCCATCCGTGCGTCCACTGGTCCCACCCTCCTCTTTCTCACTATTGTGTATGGCCAAGTGGACCGTAATTGGCTATTCTTTCATGAGGCTGATTTCAGCACTCTCTTTCCCCCCACAGGAAGAGGCCCTTTTGCTGCCCCCTTAGAAGTAATTGTATTTGTGTGTACGTGTGTGTACGTTGTAAATATGCCAGACGGTAGGTATCAGGTGGTTGAAAGGGGGCTGCACTGGCTGCAGACTCTACAGGCATTTCATTCAAATGACAACACAGGAAATGGATGTAATCTGATCCAGGAAAAAAAAAACAACAACACAGATTTAAAGTACAGCTCAAAGCCCTGCTTATGAACGACGTTCACGTTATGTAGGTTAAAAACCACAATAACTGAATAGAAAAGCTTATTGTACAAAAAGACGGGAGAGCTTTGTAAACGTTTCCTACGGCGCCCTAGCACATTGCTAGTCGTATTAAAAAAAGCTGTTCTATTCTTGCTAATGACATCTGGCTCTCTATGGCTTGTAGATCAGTGTGTGTTCATTAATGATGCAAGCATCACGCGAGTGTGTGCGTGTGAGTGTGTGTCAATTAGTGGGTGGAGGGGATTAGGCATCCCCAGAGAGCCCCAATTAACACTACACACACATGCAAAAGCATCATTTTTCGGCTGTTTTTGTCAGTGCACTTTATTTGCTTGTAAACAATGCAAACTGACAAGAAAGGATTCGACAAAGGTTCATGGCCAGATTCAAACCCTGAATGTGGAGACTCCACCTCCCCCCTCAGACAGACACAGACCCCATCTTACACATACAGTGCCCATAAAACACACACATAAACAGTGGAGGACATGTGATGTATACAAGCTCTTAAAAGGTTAAATATGTGGGAGGAGGACGCGACATAAACACAGACGGGATAGTCTGCCCTCGCAGGGACAGCACATAAACAGAATTGGGGATAATTGTGTTGTCAGACAATCAAACACACTCACAACAACTTTATGAGAGCGAAAACCCAGATAAATAGAAACATAGAAGTTTCCAAAATAGAAAGGGATATTTCCAAGAGTTCCAAAAAATAAAAGTGAAGCAAGGTAGATAGAAGCCATAAGAGATTAGAGGGTCTCCTACCTCTTTGTAGTTCACCTTGGGCTCGATTCTCTTCCGCTTTCGGCTCTTGCCTTGATGAGTCTGACTGAGGAGAATCCATTTTACAACCTGCAGGAGACAGGTTCGGAGGGTGAGGTGGGGAAGGCGGGAAATAGAAGAGAGTATCGGGGCAGAGACGGGGAGAAAGACAACAAAGTGGCAGGGTTTCATTAAGTGGGATGAGTAGGTGTGAAGGAGAAAAGTAGGGTGGAGATCATAAAAGGTGGAACAGAGCGGAAGGAGAAAAAGAAACGTGTGAGTGGTCACAACCATTAGTGGAAAGTAAATATAAACATACTTTAGGTGCACTTTCCATCTCTCAAGCGAAAAGGCGCTCAACAATACGCACGCTCTCAGTGCGCCACTGGCGTGCACACAGATTCACATCAGGCTATACTGTACATCCTTCTCCCCTACACACGGAAATTCCTTCCCACCTTCCAGCACTCACACGTGCTCCTTATATAACAAACACAAACGAGACAAAAGAGTAATAGTGAAAGTATGTTGCTGTGACAGAGCATGGAGCGCAGCAACTCCCTACACCATAGATCTCCATTAAACAGCCAATCTCTATCTCTGCCCACCCTCTGTGACTCCTCTCCACCTCATTTATATCTCTGCCGTAATACAAAAGATTCCCCAGCACTTAAATTACAAACAAAGTTGTTGAGTCATGTCTAAGACGCAGTCGCTCATAAGTCGTTGCGTTTTAATGTATGGATCTAATATTCTGGAAATTAGTTTCAGGTCTAAGGAAAACAGGCACAACAATTCAGGACACAACACGGAACCTTTATGGGAAATCTGATAGGTAGCACAGAATGACAAGCAACAGATGCACAGCGCTGCGCTGCACTTCACTCAGACACAGACAGAGGGGGAGACTGAAACAGGGAACAAATGAGCAAAAGAGAGGTAGATGTAGTGCGTGAGAGGTAGAGATAAGAGATGGTATCAAACACTGTGAAACAAAGCATATAAATAAGACACAAGACACAAACAGAGATAAGCAAAATCGTAGCTGTTCAACAGACTGAAGCAAAGAGTGATGGGAATCAGTGACGATAATATCAAGCTCTGTAAAGTGCAATGTTTCAAATCTAACAGCTGCCCCTGAGTCTGTCTGCCACTCCCTTAAGACGAAAAGAAGAGGGGGAAGAAGATAAAAGAGTAGGAGCGCTTACCTCTGCTTTGACTTCTTCCACCAGCCTTGCCTGTGACCACACGGTGCTCCTTTCATACAGCCACTGAGCGACAGAGAAGAAGGGAAAGCAGTGAGGCAAGGCAAGTGATCGGGACAGAGTGGAATGCTTTGCAGAGGCAGTAAGAGAGAGAGAGAGAGAGAGTCCAGCAAAGCAGGAAGGGGAGGGAGAGAGGAAAGGTGGGAGGAGAGGGAGTGTGATCACTTGTTCCTTTGACGGAAACTCCGGTGGATGAAGGAAAAGAGAAAAAGTGGAGGAGAAGTGAGGAAAAAGGGGGGGAGGGAGAAGGAGAACAAGAAGTCACCTGAATTACAAACAATCAAAGAACAGTCTGTCACCTCAATCTTCCACACACACACACACACACACACACAAACCTGCGTGGAGTCATGCACGCAAACACACACCTACACACAGTGCGTACAGGCACACAAAGCACTTACTCTCTAACCTTATTAAAGCTTTCAGCAGAGCCGCTGCTCGAGTGATGCGAATCACTCATCAAAACGTGTGTGTGTGTGTGTGTGTGTCATGGAGAAGATAAAGAGGCAGACAGAAGCGTATGGGGGCAAGGTGTTTAATGTCATAGCACTCCCACAAACATGCAAACAAGCGAGATGCAGCAGTGCCGCACATCGCATTCACGCGATCCACGACGCACACCAGATGTTCCCGCACACGCGCACCGTCTGAGCTATTAGCGTTACCATAGCCACACACAAAGTTCAATACTATAAATGCACGCCCGAGTACATTTCTCCACGTATTATACAAAAGTACTCCAGCAGCAAAAAATAGCATGAAGGTGTGTGTATAGAAGCCAAGGACGGGGAGACAGAGACAGACACGGAGAGGGAGGTGTTGGAGTGGGCTGTATAGAACATAGTGAGTGTTGAGGCAGTAAATTGGCATTGTGTAACAGGATACCACACATAGCTCTTTTGCTGCCTAGATCCCCACTACCATTCCCTGAATAGCAAGGCTTTTGTCTACCTCAAACTCACCCTTCGCCCAACGCCCCTGCCCGTGTCTCTCCAGTGAAGCAATATTAGATTGCAGCAGACTGTAGAAGTTCACGAGTTAAACCTCTCACTTGAACACTCGCGCAAGACGCATACGAATCACATCCCGATCCAGTGTGCAACTACTAGAATAGTAGCTGTGAGTTATGTTTGACCAACTACACCACCACTTTTTAAAATAAACGCCATTTCATTTCCCATCTACTGATGCAGCCAGACTTATCATAATGATTCTCATAGTGTTACCGTGCCAGATAAACAAACCTAAATACTATGGCACTCAACAGCGAGTTGAGTTGCTATATTCATAACCAGAGTTTTCAAAAGAAAAACTTTGAGCTCTAGTAACTGGGACGCTTCCTCTGTCATTTCAGCCAATTCAACTTTTCTGAAGCTGTTTGGGCTTAATGCACTGAGGTAAATCCAAAATCCAATTTCTGCTGGGTTGAGAGCAAACCAACACTTCATATCAGATTGTGGTAACTAGCAGCTAAATTGGTGATTGATAATGCAGGCAGAAACATGAAACATTAGTTTAAGCTGTAGGATTTAGGAGACGTTCTCAGGCTAAAAGCACTGGTGAATCAAGCGCCCGTTATTTAAACAAGTACCTCAGTCTAGAGCCATCATATCGCCGAGAGTGTGCTTACTCATCTAAACTCTGAGGTCGGAAATAGCCTGACTCTGGCCTCCCCCCTTCCCTACGTCTTCCTCGACGATTGGTGAATGTCATTGTTTATTATTAGGCCAAACTATTTCCTGCCTTTCTCCGATTCAAGCACATTGTTGAGTGATGGATAGGGGGCAGAGAGGAGCGGGAGACAGAATTTAGGAATACGTTTGTGTCTAGTGTACCTAATACACAAGCACTTGCTTTTGTAAAAGGTTTCAATTGATTTAGCTGATCTTATTAAGGGGTGACTGGCACATCAAACACAAGAAAAAGCCTGTGCAGGAACACTCCAGCAGTCGCCCAATCAGGTGTGAGAAAACAGCAGTCCCTGCACGCCGTCCTCCCCACCCTCAGAGGCCCCTGAAAGGCTCCAGTTACATCATCACATAATCTAGAAGGTGAAGGTTCCCAGACAGCAACACAAGAACAGACACACACACACACACACACAGGTAATTAAGATCAGTTACCATGGAGATGGGAGAATTGAAGAAGCCGTTAAAGTGGATTGATTATCTCTGTGTGTGTGTGTGTGTGTGTGTAGCCTTACAATACAATAGAGTATAGTTTCTCAATTTAACAGCAGAGACAGCAGCTTTGCTCACCTTGTTTTTTTTAATACTTTTATTGAAGCATCACCGTCTAGCAAACTGGCTAACAGCCGCACAATATTTAAGCTGTATTTATATACTCACAGCTATTTGCCTTTAATATGAGACACAATTTCCATTGTGATGGTGTCATTACGCTGCTAAATAAAGCTGTTCAATGCTGAGACAAATGTAATGCTGCTCTTTTCATCTCCAAGCAAATGCTTAGAGCCCTTCCTCCAAATGTCATCAACAATCCATTTTAATGACTTTAATTACAAAGGATATTAACCTTCAGTTATCAGTTGTCATGATGACAACTATGAATCCTGCCCTGTCACTTTCAAATCCAACTAAACGGGCTGCAGTTTGTACAGATCGGTCAGGTTGCCGCAAGCTGCTGCAGTTTTTCATTTAACACCAAAGTACAGCAGAAGAGCAGCAGCGCCGTTAAATCCTACATTTCGATACATTACAAAAAAGATAATGTGACAGTATGACAGAAAGTGTCCTCATACCTTTGGAATTCCCGGTCGATCAAGCCAGTCAGCATAAATAGCAGTGAGGGTGAGGCCTTTTCTGGAACACAATGGCACAAGTGTTAGTATTATTCCTATTATGACTGTTATTGCCCAAGACAGCCTATGAAAACATCACTCTGAGAAAATATTTTTAGGGCCATGGCAGACTAGAAGTTTAGGCCAACACCTTAAACAAAAAGGGGCACTCCCACTTTCCTATACATGGACAAGCAAACAGGCATGTAGAGACAATGAGTAGGAATTATATGTATGAATGTAAAGTTAGTAAGCATGACAGCGTGTGTGTGTGTGTGTGTGTGCATGCGTGTAATGGGCTGATGTTGGCGGTTTACACATGCATCATGCACAGTGACAGAACTGAACTGCAAAGACAAATGGAATCGTTCAGCAAGCAGTCCGCAGTGTGTATGCAAATTTTTAAAGAACATAAAGTCTCCCCACCTCCCAAACTAATCGTAATCACTCATCAGTCCTGGTCGCGTGCATGTCCACACTCGACTACTCTAAAGCTATTACTGTATTTTTATTTGTGATATTTAGACTATTAAAAGGAGGTATTATGTATTTAAAACTAACATTTTTCATTTTTGTTATCCTCTTTTCTCTCAGTTACACTCTTCCTTACTTATTTCCATAAAGATCAAGTGAACACACCTCACTTCTTTTATGTACTAGTTTTACATATATGATTTTTAGTATTATTGTACTGCACCAGTGACACAATACATAGTCCTGTTTGGCAACAGGACTCTCAAACTTCTGAAATATTTTAGCAATTTTATTTTCTGGAAATTAAAACATCATTTTTGAATAACACATGCTAGGTATATTTTATTTTTACATTTTTATGACAATGTGAAGGCCAGAATGTCCATCACAGTATGTTCTTTGTCTACCTCTCAACGCTGAAGGTTAATGCGAGCGTGCAAACAGACTGACCATTCATTTTTTGAGTGTCTGTTCCAGAACTTAAAGACAATCCATCCAGTAGATGTTGAGGTATTTCACTTTGGATCTAAGTGCTGGATCAGCTTGCCAGAGGACAAATAAACAGACTGACCAATGCTGTGCCATGTCGGTGCACATGTGGCTAAACATGGTTTGGAGAAACTGGCATTTTGTTGCAAGGTCAATCCTCGCTTCCACACACTAGTAAATACTGACACCTATTGTGTAATTTCCTTTCATTGTATATTTGCTGACATCTTTGGCAGATGGAAAGTGGGCCTTCAGTAAACTAAAGCTCATAAAAATCTCTTTATACTTTATACAGTCCACTAGAAAATGTAATACTCTCGATAAAGCACCAATTTGTACAGAACCTCAACATTAGAAACATCATCTGACTTCACCACCAGGAAACTTCAGCTCTTGGCATGTGAACTTGGAACTATAGACGTATATAAAGACCAAACATCTGCCACGCCAACAGCGAGGCACCGTAAAGTAGGATTATGCGGGATTATGTGAGCACAGTTCTATTGTGTGGCAAACAAAAGATTAATACAGTCAAAACACAACATGATGCGTCAAATACTGTTGTAATAATAGGACTGGATAGAAATAGGATTTACGTCTCACGAGAGATGATGAGACGTGTAGCTACCAGTTTTCTCATGTGAGAATGGAAACTTAATTTGATTTCGCTGGCTATTCATCTTCATCACAGGGATATAGGAGAACATGCTGCTTTTTAGAAAGATTGACTGTGATTCCTGGGAGTTAGTGTCTTCTTATTGACAGAAACCAATGAGCAGATTGAATATTTAAAAGTGTTCAAATTTCTTTTGGTCTTATAATGCTCACATTTCAGTCAGTAAGTCTGAGGAACGAACAGGACATATGCCTCCGCGTCTATTCTAATCCTGAAGCCTTCTCTGCTAGAGGGCTGTTTACTGAAAGAGCCAACAGATCCAAATATTGACCGTCCCTAACTCCCTCTGTTTTACCCAATCAATCTCCGGTAGTCCAGTTGCACAGTCCGCGTGTCAGAAAAAAGGGAAAGACGGCATTCAGGGGAGACAAAAGGGTGGCTAAGACTGTGAGAGACACAGAGCGTAGGAGACAGGCAGGAAAAGATGGACAGAGATGGGCAGAAGAAGAGGTTAATGAGGCAATCAGGAGAAATAGAGAACTGAATCATTAAGCGAGAGCAGAGAGGGAGAGAGAAAATTAGAAAGGAGGAGAGCAGGAGGAGCAGTTATCCTTTTACACTTCAATTAATGTGAGAGTGGATGAGACTGCTCTCTTAACAGAATGGCTGTTGGAAGCTTTTTGCCGTCTCCACGGCAGAACCACGTTAGTCATAACACACAGGCTGAGTCAACACATACTCATGTATTTGCCATTAAATCTACTAACAAATCACATCTGTTCAGGAAGCATAAAAAAATCCTTTCAGGCTAAAACAAAACAGATTAGTAAGGTCTCTAATTTGCCCAGGACTTGAAACCAGACGACCACTACTCAAGTCCAAAGCGAAGTGGTTTTAATGCAGCGAGGTTTTTTTTTTTTCATTATTCATGAATTACACTGTAAGCGCTTTTCATAGCCACTCACATACCTCTCCATGTCGGGAAACGTAATCAGCAGCATTCTCAGGAAATCCTGGCCATGAAGAACAAAAAGGAAAGACAGAAAATTGAGGCATTTAGGGAGAAGAAAAAAAGAAAGAGAAAGGCATACCTGATCTTAAGTCAGGAGTACAAGGTCAAACAGTGTTTATGTTACATCCATTATTTAGTGGGAAAACTCAACCTGCCACTGAGGAAACAGGAGCCAGGTGCAACACATCACGTCTCTCACACACACACACAGAGACTTG
Organism: Microctenopoma stevenorrisi; assembly: GCA_032270685.1. Lineage (NCBI taxonomy): Eukaryota > Metazoa > Chordata > Actinopteri > Anabantiformes > Anabantidae > Microctenopoma > Microctenopoma stevenorrisi. Next base: position 14,108,761 of record JAUMTR010000027.1, on the reverse strand, counting down.
CAGGTGCGATCACTCAGCTTCGTGGCCTCAGCAGAATAAACATATGTGGCTGAGCTGATGTTAGGTCATCAATTTGAAATGCTGCTGGAGCATTTTCAGCTATTGTAAGACTCGGGAAATCAAGCTTACATCAGCCTCCAATTAATTTATGGAAATAACATTGTGCCTCAGAGACTGGTCGTATTAAAGCTGTTCAAATTCGGGGCTCTGATTTTATTAAAAGCCTCTGAAGTAGCTGCGAGTCAACACTGAGATTCGTGTTAAGTTAATCGAGTACAAAAATGTGTTTCCTACACAACAGCCTCACCTGAGACAAAATGAGTTGCCCGTGGTATTTCTTCACAAATAGTCTGAAGAAGTCGATGAATTGTTGCTCCCCCACTTGACAGGACAAAAACCTGAGGAGAAAATAACCCTGTGCAAAGGACAAGAAAAATATATATAATGAGCTTAATAGACGGACATTATAGAATTTCTTGTAATTTGATTACAGCCGTTTTTTTCCTTCGTTCTTTCCCTATGTTCACCATCCACACCCTGCCACTGATTTCTGCTATTACTGCATTTAGTCTCTTACCTTAAGGTAGTGGACTTGCATGAAGGTTTTGTCTGGGTTGAGGGCATGTTTCACGGTGGAGGAGCCAGACTCGCTGACCTGACCAGTGTTCTCCATGTTGGGTCTGCGGACAGACAAATTGAGCAGGGAGACAAAAATACACATGGAAAGATAAGACAGATAAGGAGACGGGCATCCAGCACACGCAGTAAACAGGAAGATGCACAGAAAACGAGGCAGGCAAGAACAGGTTGGGATGGTGTTTGAGGACCCGAGCATGATGTTTTATTTTAACCCACTTTTTCATGTTAGTTGCAGGAAAAAAAACACAGTTTCTTCAGAGCAGGACTGGCAGCAAAGCTAAATCCAGCAGCCCAGTCGGTCCTCTCAATGATGAACATATTGCCAAGTTGTTATACTTTGCCTGAGGCAGGTTGGAAATCAAGCTGCAGATTTATAATAGCACACCATAGTGTTTATATGACCTCACAGTGCCGTGCTTTGTCTTTACTGGCCGTGACTCACTGGGCGAACATATAACACTTCCACAAAAAAGCACCCCCCCGTCTACGGGAACAAAAGAGGCATGCTCTGGGTTTCACTTTCCCTGTTACACAGATACAAATCACCCCTTCAGACTGCATAAACACACACGCACACACACACATAAAGCCAATAAAAGTCAAACAAACAGAGCGCTGAAGGGGGATGCTGTGCAATGATAGTTTCAGTTAGCTGATATTGATTAGGCTGAGCAGATTAACTCAGTGTGCCAATAGGAAGGCCTTGAAGGATCACCCTCCTGCCAAGTCGATACACCAGGCGCCTGGCCCACCAGTCAATATACCCTTCATCACTGGATAGCACTTTTTTACAGAACCACTTCATGACAGGGCCAGACAATCACACACGCACACGCACACACACACACACACACACACACGCACATCCAAGTTCTTATTCACACAGAGTTATGTATGACACACAACTTTTTTTTCCTCCTCTGTTTTTTTGGCTCTTGCTTTGAGCCACAAGTTGGTCAAATATTTGTTTTCTTTGAGTCTTTGTCCAGGCGTGGTGAGCGGAGCACCAGGGACAGGGGGGAGATGAAGTAGATTAGGGCTGACGACAAGAAAGGGAGGTGGCGTGGTAGAAATGGAGCACAGGAGATAGAGGGGAATGGTTTGCTCAGTCGACTGAGTGGAAGTCATCAGCTTCCTGGAATTCCGTAAATCTGACTGGACACTGTGTTGCTAATTGGGTGCACGTGCACCTGAATGCTACGTTTGAGAAAAATCCAGATCTCATTGACCTGCTTTGGGAAATAATTTCAGAACACATTACTGCAGTAATGACCCTCTGTGTCAGCTCATTAATGGACTATACTCTCAGCACATCAGTGGACACATGACTGTCTTGAATGTTAAAAAAACATATTTAGCCCAGTTCCCCTCAAATGTCGTAATTTATGTTTTGGACTTGAACTGTGTCTAGACTCCTGCCCGCAGTGTCTGTCACTCCTGAGAGAATGAAATAGACTCCTTTTAAGACAGCAGGACATGCCGTATGCCTGCTGTACGTGTGTGAGAGAGAAAAAGAGGGAGGCTGGGGGTGACGGACAAAAACAATGACAGAACATGTATTTCTAGAAGAGAAAATGTTTTGTGCGTCACAGACACCGGCAGCAGAGCACTGAGGGGAAAAATGTTGATCCATCACTGCCATGTTACACAAAGGAACTCCACCCTTCCTACTGTCCAGACCAGGGATGTATGGATGTGTAAATGCCTGTCCTCTGCCGTCTCTCTTTGTCAGAGATGATTTACTACAGCTTTAAGAGGAATCGCTGCTCGCTGCCTTGGAGAATCACACAATAGCTCAATGTATTTCAGAATAAATGGAGCTCTTATCTGACTTGTGGGCTGTGTGTGAGAGGGAGGGTGTTTGTGTGTGTGTGTGTGCGCAACCCCTGCACACACCTGGGTGTTTCTAAAATAGAGAGAGAGAGAGAGAGAAAGAGCGGGAGGAAATCAAGAGCTATTACTGACAGAACTTAACGTCAAACACACACATACACGCGTGCGTGCGCACACACGCACGCACACACACAGGTTTATAGCTCTGCAAGCCATATCCTGACAAATTACGCTGGGTTGACTGTGGAAACCGGATAAGGTAGAGCAGTGCTCCCAGCAGCCCAGTAAATCAGCAGGGAGAATGGCGTCTGGCCCAGGCTGCCCTAAATATAACTCATCTGAAATGGACTGATAAACACTGGCTACTGGGGCCCCTGCTGGATCACAGGGTGGCGATTGTGACCCACTGAACTTGGAAAGCACAACCTGCCATTTAGCCTTTATGTGTGTGTAAACTGGTGAGGAGGTTGTGCATCTCTCTTTGTACATCCCACGGCGCTTCTCGTCCCGCCGCCAGGTCCTCTCCAACATATTTCTGTGCATTGTAACAACCACTTTGTGTTTATTCATATGGTTTCCAGAGACCAGGACACACTTCAAACAGTGGGAAAGGCCTGTTCCCAGCTTTGTAGTAAACTTACTTATATCTGATCTGCTGATGTTCCTCATGTTAAAATGAACATTTAAGAATAATAAGATAAGTTTCAAATAAATTGCACAATGCTCATAAGAAGATTTTAGCTATAAATACATATTACAATTAAGTATATTACAAAATAATCAAGCCTTAGCTGGGGAGCGTATCTTATTATGACTAAAATGAAGAAATGTCACATAAATGACTGACTTCTGGCCCCGAGGATATTCACTGAACTCAAATTGGAATTACAATCTCCAGCTCATGCTGCGTACAGGAATGACATCTGAACAACTGAGTCATGCCCATGATCACTGGGAAAACTCCTTCCACTGATGAATCTAGCAAGCAGGTGAAACTTACAAAACAAAAACTAGGAGCGAAGATTCAGATCTTAAAACTTTCATTTGGAAAACATATTTAGGAATCTGATATTTAATTATTTTGATGTTTTAGTGCCAAATCACTAATTATAATTAATTACTAATCACAGTAAACAAGAGGCTGTCCTGAAAGAATATTAAATTAATATTGGATTTTTTATTCTGACAAATGGATGTATGAACTGATAAAGAGTATATGGAATAGCATTCTTGCCTATGAACACTCAGTCAACCACACTTGCACTTTACACTATATGTAAATTAACTAGGTAGAATTGAACACAGATTATTTTTAATTTAATACAAACCAAACTACACAGTTCTTTCCATAATGGGATTTGTTGTAAAATTATTCAGGACAAGTGGAAGAAGAAACCGCTAATGTAATAACTCGCCTCTCGGCTCTGCTAAACTGTTGAAAGGAAAACACAAACAGAAACATACCGATGCTCTAAAACTTGCATGTAGGGCTACTTTATGTGTCAACACAACAGCTTTACCATCACTGTAGGAGATGTGAGGATTAAGAAATGTCTTTTCCCTGGGTTAGCAATTACTAGTCTTTTCAACACTACGTGTTTCTTCGTAACGTAATCGCCATACTGTATGAATGCGTGCATATGGAAACATACAGTATGTCTGTGCGAGCGCATTTATTGTTTACATTTTTCAGATGTTAGCTTAAGGTTGTGGATTTAACCCAGTCAGGTGCAGAGAAACCTAATCCTGATCCTCTTAATCACCCATGTGCCTGGCTCACAGGGAAACACCCTGTAGACAGATACAGCCCTCAAATGCATGTTTAACCCTTTCACACACATGCTGGTACTATCTCAAGATATTTTCTGGTAATGTATAATAACACACTATATGTTAACATCTTAGTGGGAAAAGAGTTGCATTATTCCAAACACAGTTAACCTTAAAGCATTGAAGCCTTTTAAACTGGCGAAGACAGTAACATATTAACTAGAAAGTTCCTGGGGAAACTTTGAAGGTGCCTGCCACCTTGCGCCGCTGAACCTTAGACCTGATCTCCCCGACCAGAGAGCAGGATTCACAGAGTATTTACAAAGATGAAAGTTGACAAAGTCAAAAAGTTGACAATTGTAAAAAGTTTGCACAAAGCTGCAAAATGGACAAAAGGTTGATGAAAGTTGACAAAGTGAAAAAGTTGACGTCTGT
>JAUMTR010000027.1:14053088-14103984 GCA_032270685.1 Microctenopoma stevenorrisi | reverse complement strand
AGCATTCCATGCTCCCCCACTAATAAAGAGACCAGTTTAGAGGTGGAGAATAGTAGGTGCCTCCATTAAAATGAATGCTGATATTCTTTCTTCTACATTCTTTTTATATGGCAGGCACCTAATAAAAACACTAGTTCCAATACCAGGGCGTTTGACGAACACAGAGCAATACCCAAGAAAAAACAAACTGATGTGATTATAAACTCTATTAATTCAAGTGTTTCAATTGTGCGATGACAACACATATTATTAGTGAAGTGACATAGTTACAAGATAGCGCCGAGCAGAAGTGCCATGAAATCAATAGCACATTGATTTGCTGTTAAGCTCTGCACAGCCTCTTACAAGCGTGAATGTCAATAATCCGCTGTGCTGTGTCATCTCCAGTGAAGAGGCTTTTTTTTAATGCATCAGAGAGACTACACTATGAAATGAATGCATGCATCACCATTACACAGTTAACTCTTTGCTGCAGTTGATACCTATAATCCTCTGATGACACTGTGCTTCCATCCTGAATAAGACGAACAGGGTGTGGGCCCAACATTGTCAAGATCAGATGAAGAGTTTGTGTGTTTGCGCTTGTTCGCTGTGCAGAACTTCTCTCAGATAGGACAGCACTGTAGACCTGGATATACTTTGTTGCCACACCTGTAGCCCTGGAATGCATCTCCCTCACGTGTGTGTCTGCACAAGCAGATACAACAAAGGCTGGGCATACTGGAACCTTAGAAAACTCCCTCTCCTGCAATTATTTAGCATCATGCTGAAATAATTGTGTAAATTCTTTCAAAGGCATAAAAGAAATTCAGCATTGGCTGTTTCAAAAAGCTATTAGTCAGCCTTAATTTTGCACATTAATGAGTGTTTTAGACATGTCATTGCTGGCAGTATATAAATTATCCTGAGCCAGTAATTTAGAGGCACTGCCGTGAACTAATATACCCATACCCAACAGGACAAATTCTAAAAACATAATGTTTTCAAATTGCTCAGTAAGTAAATTCGTTACCTCCTCTGTACACGCTGATCACGTTTATGTCAGTGTATAGTACTGTACCCTGGTCTGACCATGTTCACCTAAAAGAGCCATTGCAAGAAAAATAAAACTAGACGAACGAGAGACAACACCTGAGAATCTGAAGTTCCTCTTCTGAGTTTTGCAACTCATCAGATAGTCGTCTCCACCTCAGAAGCGCCTTCAGGTCAGATTGCTCTTCTGTGTCTCGTAAGGATAGCTGCAGGGGAAGACAGAAGAAATTATAAGAATGTAAAAGAAATGGTTGAGGGTGTGCCTTTTAAGTTTTAATAACTAAGTGAAGGACCTTTTTAAATCATGAATTGTATCAGCAAAGACAGCATTAATCGGGATAAATGAAAAGTTGCATGCACACTACTACGATGATGAAAGCAGCACTGACTGCAGTCACAGTGTGTTATTGATTCTGGCAGCAATAGCAGGTCTGCTTACACATATTTCCTCCGAACCAAGCTCATATTATAAATGTGACAATTTAGAAACAGTGCAAGCATAAGAAAACATTTGCGTAACTCTAGTTTGAGGAGGATTTGATCCGTACAGCATGTATATAAGAGCTGGAATTAGTGTTGCAAGCAAAGTTACCAGTGCTGCACCGTCTTTCTTGGGCCTATTGCTTTTTTTTCTTTAAAGGGCTCCCTTAATTACAACGCTAACAGTCTCTGTCTAGCACAGACATCAAGTCTAATCAAATCTATAGACTTTTCACTTTCTGTAGGAGAAGTACATGACACAACTCTTGAGTGGTTCAGCTCATTTTAGTGGGTCTGATAGTTTGTTAATGGTTTATTTTATGGCTGGGCCAGGAACTCCTTTGACATTCAGACAATGTTATTGTTCCTTGTTGCTTTTTTGGCTTGGTACATGGATTGTCTTTTTAATAAATCACTTTCCTAATGTATGGTTTTATTACAGTAATGTCATGACCAACTCTACTTGACATGCTTTACAACCACAATAGCAATATTTGGAAATCCTGGCACACACATCGGGGAAAGAAAGGTTGGAATGTCAACTTCTGTTTGCGTGATACATGTGAGGTACTCGATCTAGCTATAATGATTTCTCAGTATAAACTTCTTTAAGATGTCTGTTGGTGCATCTGAAAGCTCATATAACCTTATAAAAGTGTTCATCTACCCAACGCCCTAAAAAAGGCACAAATAAGTTACTTTCATAAAAAAGCTGTAACTGTAAAATAACTGGAGTGGTTGTACTGTACTTGTTGTGCTCGAGCCCAGATAACGTCCTCAAGATAGGTGGCAAAGCCCTCACTTATCCATTCCTCAGTCCAGTCTCTGGCTCCGATAACTAGGCCAAACCAGGAGTGGGCAATCTCATGACACATCCGGGACCCACAGAGGGTTAGGTCGTTCTCTCCGGAACCAGGATTCTCCGAGTACAACACACTCTGAGACAGGAAGATTATATGGGGGCTGCAAAAGAGAAATGACAGAAATAAAGGATGAACAAGAGGGCTAAAGCCAGATATAAATTGTGAAAGGGAGGAAAGTAATGAGAAATACACGATTAAGTGGGAGTAAAAAATGAAAAGATGGATTAGAATTTAAAACGTTTTTTTAATAAACAAAGAGGTTCAGAAAGTGAAAGGGAGAAGTAACCAAATGAATAGAATGAATTAAATAATAACGACAGATTATTCTATACCCCCAACAAAAACATAAAAGCCATTCATAAGGTAATAAATCTATGACTACAGAACATTCAGCCTAAACACGACGTGGAAGATGAACCAACATGCACTTTCTCATCTTCTAGACTACGCTTAGCTTACTCATCAAGCATTCATGCCAAACCTGCCCTGTACAAACATCAAGTAAGAACATCGTGTTCCCTGGACTTAAATGTTCAACCACCGAGGGGTAGAATGAAATACATTAATAGTCATTTTAAAAGGTTTTATCCAGGTTCTTGCAGTTAATCAAAACAGTGTGGTCTTATAGATCCCACTGCTCCTTTTTACTTTATTTCTAAAAGTGATAAAAAAAAATGCAGCAAATTAGGTTTAAAGAGAGGTTGTATTTTTACAACAAAAGTCAATTAATAACCTAGATCCTTTTCCTTCTGTTATCTTCATGAAGAGAGAAAGAAAAGGATTAAGAACCCAGCACACACATTACTAGTTAGACTATAAAGTAAGAAGTAAATTATATATCATATTGAACAGAAGTGGATATTTTGGATCCTTTTAGCCTTTTTACGAGAACTAGATACACACAAATATACTGACAAGTTAGCTTCTCTGCGAGGATCTACAGAGATTTAATGCCGACGTGGCTGCAGCAGAATGAAGCAGGTACTCTAATGTGTTTCCCACGTTCCCTGCAGTACTTTTGTTTAGCTTCTTAGCACGGCCACATTTGCTAAGCAATTACAACTTCAAACCACGAGACAGTGCGGAGAGAACAGAACCACTGACGTTCTCTGTCAAAGCAAAGGTCACGGCTGAAGACTTTTCTAGCGCACGCTTTACTTTTTCCTTTTGTAACAGGCTCGGGTTGTCCTGGGGGCTTAGGGCTGACTGCGCGTGAGAATCAGGCGACTCTTCAATGGAAGAATGGGAGAGGGGGGGTCACCAAGGTGTGGATGAATGGTCTCTCTCTTCTGGCCCATAGAACAACGCTGGGCTGTCTAGAGTTTCACACTCTCCAGATCTTCACTGTACCAACTACGATTGACCTGACATTGGTAGGGTAAATCTTGGCAAACCGCATGTCTTCAGTAAAAAGTATATTTCATGGCGACATATCGTCCTATGGTGACAAGTGTGTTAAAGATGCATACATCACAAAAGAAATGTCTTTGTCTCTGCATTTCACTTTATTCATCTCGACTACATGTAGCCTGGTAGCTCAATTGGTTAAGCGTCAGCTCGCAGGTTCAAAACCCCGTCCATCCCCTACCAGGTGGGTCCTTGAGCCAGACACACAGCGTCCCTTGGAAGTTGCTTTGGATAAAAGCGTCTGCCAAGTTAAGAAGAATCCACTTTATTGTCATTGATACATTTTTTTTACATGTTACAACGAAATTTGTTCTCTGCATTTGACCCATCACCCCTGGGGGGAGCAGTGAGCAGCCACAGGAGGCGCTCGGGGAGCTAGCGCTGGGTGTCTCGCTCAGGGACACACCTGGTATGAGGGAGATGGGCTGGGTGCCTCAGCTGGGAATCGAACCCTGGTTTGCTGCTTTCCCAGGCCTCTGCCTTAACCACTCTGCTACCAGGCCGCCATCAAGTAAAGTACACGTCGGCACCATCTAGTAATAATCCCACACAGTGCAGTGTTTTCGCTGAAAGGTTGAGCCAACTTCAGTGTGGAGACAGTTACTTCACCCGTTTGCTCCCACAGCTACATTGAGTATACATATATAGCTGCAATTGAATTACAGTAAGTTTTAAAATGAAACTAAGCATCTTAAAGCATGAGATGACAGTGAAGTTATTTTCTGACCTTGCTATAACCTAATTACAATCACAAGAGGAGTCAATTATAAAGGACAACAGTGAGTTAAGACACAGATTAAACTGGGTCTGCCAGGCGGGCTATTTTGGAGGAAAATTAAATCGGATATGTGAACCACACCACTGCTCTTTATTTCCCCGAGGATTGTTTGATCAGATAACACAAACCACCGCCTTCTGTTATTTACGAACATATCAACATCATACAATAGCGTCTTACGGACATCATCTCAAATCTAATCCTATGTTTTCCTGATTGCACAAACAAAGGTTCTCACTGGAGCAGGAGATGCTAACATTAGCCATATGAATTTCTTTGTAGCCTAATCTCATTCCCCCACAATTGAATAAGCGCGCCTTTGTTGTCATTCCCAGCAGTGCGTTTGTGTATGAGTGAGTGTGAAACACAAAGACAGCCTTTCAGAGACGGCGCTTGCACATGCTCCTCTGAGGGAAGCAGAATCCATCACTACAGTGACAAATGGTGTCATCCAACCATGGTGGGGATGAAGAACAGCCGCATCTTTCACGTTCAGTAATACACTGACTGACATTAGTTGACACCAGGGACCTGTCAGCGATACACGACGAAACTTCCAGGCCCTACGTGTGACACGTTATCAAATGCGAGTGACAAATGATTTACTGACGCTGCTGATTGCAGCAACAATTAAAATGGACCACAATATGGTAGCTAATAATACCTACATACAGATGGTCAAAAAGCTCAAAACATATATATAACATGTAGGAATATATTTTAACTTATGGTGTCGTGGCAAACCACTGCAATAAAGTCTGATGTGACAGACTCTACTGGACGAACAACAAGCCCGTCCACTTTCAATAGATCGCCTTTCACTTTCACTCAAATATGTTTCAAATAATGCACAACAGAGTGTTTGATGAAAGATGTATGGCATTTGATATAAATAAAGGAATCAGGGCAAGACAAATCCTTTCATCAGAGTCACCGATGTTTTCTGTTAATTGCACATTACTTTGATGTTTAATGAGGAGATGTTTGATTTAAACTTGGCCACTGACACCTTGAACATGTAAATTAATTCACATTTGTTAACCCCGTCTCGTGTCTGTTTTTGATGTTTGCAGTCTGTGTTGGTTTTTAAATTGACCGCTCACTGAGCAACAAATTGCCCTTGGAGTAAAAAGAAAAAAAAAAAAAAAAAAAGATTACCTCTGCTCTCTACTCTTCTCTCCTTAGTAATATTCTTCTAAACAATACATGAAGGAAATGAAATTGCAATCTCTGACATTTATTTGGAAGCCAAACATAAATTTTAGTCTCTGCTGTTAATTATATTTCCTGTTCTTCGTTGTCTGAAGGCTCAGTGAAAATGAAAATACAGTACATGCACATGCTGCAGGCAAACGCTCCACATTTCTATATGTAAAGGCTCACATGCAGCCGAACGAGTTCATATCGATTCAATGTCGATGACGACGAGAAGCCGTCTGCGTATACAGTAGAATAACAGACCAAATACCTTCGGTGAAGCCCACTGAGTCTTAATGCACAAAACGAAATTCTGATTAAAGCCCTCCTGTGCTTTCTCACACAACAACCTCACAACACCGAGTGACCCATGGTGACTTGGCCCCGAGCTTCAGAGGTGTGAGCGAGGACAAGTCTTCAATTTGGTGAGACACAGATTGCAATAGTGTTTTGCTCCTCCATCTTTCCATCCATTATTCATCCCTCCATCTATCTATCGTTGCTGGCTGTAGGCCATTTTTTCCCAGTGGGACACTTCCATGCATAATGCAGCAAGGGGCCCTATCATAGTCTTGTAATTGACATCCCCAACCCAGCTCAGCTCATAGCTGGTGCACCAGTAAAACATCCCCACGAGACAGTGGGACGGGAAAAAAGATTGTGTATACAGCACGTGTAAGTGAGATTATGACGGCGAGAAACAAAGTAAGAGATAAAATTCAACAATACGGATAAAAAGATTGGAAAAACAAATGGAGGAGAAAGGGACTTTGGGAAGTGAGAGAGAAAATCCTCTTGTCTATCACTTTGTGTGGTGGGTTTAGCTCTTTCCCCAAGTGCAGTGTCAGCTCCTTTGTGTGATAACTGTTGTTGAAATGCTGAACGAGTGTGACCTGGCGGTGTGACAACATTGCTGGTGAGATGTCATATAACCGTATACCCGTACAGAAATGTCTTCCAGCAAAGCTTGGAGGGCTGGCTTTTCCTGATGTCACCTTAAGGGAAGAAGCCTTGTCTCGTTTCCCTCCCTCGCAGACAAAGTGCATGGCCTAGTTTAGACACAACGCCTATTTGACCAAACTCCTACCAGCCTTGGTTCTTTTTTAACATGTCTGACTTCAAATGTCTGGTATTCCAGGCTGGCTGCAGACCAGCTCCCCGCTCCCAGACGAGGCCCCAGCAGGCCAAGCCAAATGCCACTCCATTTAGGGCCTGATCACATGAACAGGAGCCAAGCTTAGGCCCCCAGGGAGCTACCCCACCCAGTTACACTGCATCACATCAGAGACTGGAAATAAATAGCAAAAAAAGATATCAGAGGTCATCAGGAGCAAGAAGGCGACACTCCATCTTGACGGAGGCCCATAACAAATAGGAGGTTTTGAGGAAGCCCATCTATGTGTATGAGGATCCAAGGGATCCACACTGATGGGAACTACGTAGCTCACAACCTGATGAGGTCGCAAAAACATAGGCAACAAATGAAGATGTTGGCATAACCGAGCACCCAGGTAAAGCAACAGAAAGTCAGACACACCAACAAGCGCACACTCTCTTTTGAATCCATATCAGGGAAGTGATAACAGATGTTTGATCCACCCTCTCTTAAGAGTATAACAATCCACAGTGAGGTTTGTTCCTTGTTTAGTACAGCGCCCAAAAACTGATGTCATGCGAGAGGAATGCTCTTGAGTGTGTGTTTGTGAGGGCAGGATGCAGGAGCACAGATTTAAAACAGTGTGGTCACTGGTTTGTACAGTAAATATCCACGAGTTCTTTTTTTATTGGTTGAAAAGAGGAAGAAAAAGAGAAAAATCTCTGACTGACACCTTGAAAAACTCCCGACACGTCCAGGATGACAAATCCAGAGACGGAAAAATAACACTGTCTTACTACAAGAGAGTTTAGATACAAGTTAATGGGATTAGTACAAAGGATGTATGAGTGTTTAATGAGCACTCAAGCAGCAAGTTTATCTGGCTACAACAAACTTCTGTCAATCAGCCTAAGGGAGGCATCAACATGACATGTGTGTGACATATCCCACATTCCTGTATCATCACACAGTGCTCATAACCCTCTTTTGGCTTCTACTAATGCCTCAATGAAGAAGCCAGGACAAATCTATCTCACAGGATTATAATTTCAGACATTTTTTTGCCTGTAGGGTAATGAATAGACCTTTTTTCTCTTTTACGTAATGTGCGAGAATGAGACGGTGAGAAGATGGAAAGTGAGACAGCTCCATACTGCAAGGCTATATAAGTGTTTGACAGAAGGGAAAGATGGATGAGGGCGAGATCGAATTGAACTTAGTCAATGTGCAGAGCTGTCTCCCCTACAGATGTTTCAGGCTGCCACCTGCAGCATATATATAGATCTACCCATCTCTCTCTATCTCTCTCTCAATAAATACCACAAAAAAACCAACCAACAAAAACATTAGTCCCTCTCCTTATCTGCCGCTCTCAGCCCCAACCCTGCCAGTTGGTACAGAAGATCTACATCTTAACTGACCAATACAAATGGACTAATATATATTTTTAAATCATTTTATAAAAGGCAAAATATGATTTAAACATCTCGACTAGTAGTTCTGATCAAACATTACTCAAACATAAAGCAAAATATATTTTCAGAAACATTAGACCCATAGACTCAAAATAAACTACAGTGCCCATGTTCACCATAGGGAAGAAACATTGTGCTTGGATAAGAATCAAGCTCTATGGTTTGGAGGAGAGAGCTATTTTAGGGTTTGGCTATAAAAACAAGTAGAATCAACTCCCTTTAGTCTTTTTAATGGAACTTATTTATAGTTTGGAAAATACTGACAATTATAAGCTTGATCCTTTAAGAAGGTGTAGATATTGAGTAACGCAGGCAGTAGACATGAATGTACCAACACATTCATGACATTTTTGTTTTTACACTATAAGTATATGGGGATCAGCAGGGTTATTAAATTCACTGCCTGGACTCCCGTGGCTTTAAAAAATTCCATGGAAATCTACTCAATAGGGATTATATACTTATATATATAGTATATGATAATTCAGTCTGCACAAAAGTGGCGGACTACTGCAGACGGGCAGACTAACAACGTCTATATGTATAGAGCTAGCTAAAACAAAACAAAAAAAGAAATCATATTCCAGAAGCAACTTGTAGACCAGCTTGGAGCCCGGTTCTCTCCCCCGGGCTAAAAGCAAACCCAGGCATCAGAAACATTACCACCAAGCATTTCACAGCACTTTGTTTCAAATGTCTAATTTTGGCCACTTCGGCACAAAGGTTCCATGACATTAAACTGTCTGGCTTTGCACAGACAAACAACATTACCTCCAGCCTCTAGGTTCCAATATCGCCCCCAGGATTCAGATCATGACCAGCAGCAGTGTCCCCTACGCAACACAATGGGCCAATCCATCACTCCGGGGAATGAGTCCTGTGGATTCTTCCATTAGTTAGTGGAATGGGTGTGCAGTGACAGGCATGTCTTACCACAGCCTCTAATCCAGAGTTATGGCACACTGTGCACGTGTTACTATTAAATGTACTACTATATGCCAGCTGTTGCCGGCAGGTTCACCTCTGAGGGCAGTTTAGAGCAACACACCATCACTCACCGACCACAAGTCAGCACATATTTCATTGCTTATCATTTTGAAAAATATGCCAGTAATCAATCATTAATATAAACCTAAAAAAAACTATTGTGCGTGAATTGTTGTCGGCTTACTCTGTGGAGAAACATATAATCAATTCCAGTCCAGTGACAGAGGAGTTAAAAGTTTACGAGACAGAGAAGGAAAGTTGGGTGGCCCGTCACAAAGAACTTCAAAAACAGAACCCCAACCCTGTTATCTTCATTAAGAGTAGAGATCAAGGTCTGACCAAGTAAGAGAGACAAGAAACTAAAAAGACATAGATGGTAGTGGCCTGTGGGGTTTGAAGCTATGTGTGTTGAGCAGGAGACCAGCAGAGGAATAAGAGAAATAAAGTCTTCTTAAAAAAGAAATCTACTTGCAATCACTTTAAAAGTTCACAGAACACTCCCTTTCCTTCAGTCCAGGTGCAGGCATGCAGAGCTGACTTTTCAGCTTGCCAGGCTCTTTTGTGTGGACACAGAAGAGGGGGAGATCCACTCAAGGCGGGAATAAAGAAACACCTCATCCTTGACTATTTGATTAACAGCTGTCTCCCGTCCAAAAAAAATCCGACCCCCCACATCTCATACTCCCCACCCTAAACCCTGTAACTGCCCGCTGAAAGAGCAGGCCTGTGTCGCACACTTCTAGGGTTACTTCACAGATCAAACTGTAGAGGAGAGCAGAAAGGCAAGAAATCCACTGAGACATCAGAAGGATGAGGGGAGGACAAGCAGTGGGAGGACTGGGAAAGAAATTGAGTAAGGAGGAACAGAGAAACGGGGGATGGCAAAGGTCAGCAAAGAGGCAGGAGATGCAATTTCGTATGGGTGCGAAGACATGGGAATCACGGCCAATGACGCGAAAGAATGAGACAGATGCTGGAAATTGGGGCAGCTATGATGACATCTAATCTTTTTAATTTACATTTTGCGGCCTGTTGTTGAATTCCATTTACTTACTCCTTAAGATGGCAACAATCTGCAATGACTTCAGTCAAAGTTAATGATGTTTTTTTAACGATAAATGTAATCTTTAATATCCTTCATACTCATGAATAAAAAAACTTAATGAGAATAACAATTAGAAAGCATCTACACTTTGAGTCTCTTATTTTGAATTTGGTTGTTTTTTGCATAACAAACGTTGCTGATTAGAATTAAACTATAAAATAAACATGCACAATTTATCCAACTGAAATAAAGCATATCTATCAGAAACCTGAGACTCGTCTCATCCTATAAAAGATGAGAGAGAGCTCAGGTGGTATGCTAAAGAACTCCCGAACAGTGGGAGGTTATCCTGCAGGGAAATAACTCCCCCCGGCACTGCAGCTCACTACTTCCTCCCAACAGGGACCGATGGCCTATGCAACTTCCTGCTACTATAGCCCATAAACAAACAATGCAGTCAACTGAAGTCAGGCTGAAAATCCTCCAGTGCCACTTAATAGAGGTCAAGAGGCATACACCAGTCATAATTTGTACCTAGTGCCTGTGACATTTTTACAGCGGCCTAGTTGGGCTGTAGTGCAAATGGAACTAGCAGTTTAACTACTTAATCCTGTTTCTCCCCATTTCTTTGGGCAGTGACCCTGAATGAGGTGAGAGTTGCATAGAAGTAATAAAACAAATAGAAAAATGCAATATCAGGAAAAAGTTTTATGTACAGTACAGGTACTTCGGTAATACACAGCTCTAGAAAAAAGCTAATAAAAATAAAAAATACACACACAAATTATAATTATACATTATACTAGTATCACTAAATACACCTTCCTTCCAATGCTACATGAACAACAGACATACACACAAACAAACAGGAAACAACACCCCCATCACCCTCAAATCAAAAAAGCTAATTTCAATACTTCAATACAAAACGCAGAGAAGCCACTGCTCTCTTAGAGATGTTAGATATGTCTTCATTTGGTCACACTGCGAACATAGTGTCTGATTAAACTTATGCGTCCAGCCCGTGCTGTGGGACTCCGCTTCAAAGAAGCAGAGGAAGTGCCATGCCCTTCCTGTCACTCCCAGTCGGAACCAAATGACGTGGTTCAGATTTGATGGAGAGATTACGTATCCAAATAAAAAAAAGCAAGAAAGAAATGTACGAGCAAAGGCAGACAAAAACAACACAAGTGGAACATTTGCAAACACACATTACATGACAACTTGATTCGTGCTTTAGTTTCATTCCCTTATAATTGAATCACTCAGGACAATGAGCTTTTTTATACAGACTGAACTGAAGTAACTTTCAGGGATTTCCAAATCGTGTTTACTGACTCCTCTTTATGCCCCATTCATATTCATCTATCTTTGTTTAACCATATAGTATTTTTCATTCTCTGATTTATTGGCTCCTCAACACCTTTAACGTTTTACTAGTAGCGTGGGGAGAATTAAACACAGCAGTACTTCAAATCTACATTTTACTCTTTGCTTGGATAACATGGGAACCCATAAAAAACATCAAACCTTTTAGGTAGTAAAACGTTTAAAGGTAGGTAAAAAAAAAAGGGCATAAACAGTATGCTTGTCACAGGTTGACATGGATCTTTTGATAACTTGGACGAAGAAAGACCTCAGAACAAGACATTCATTATACAAAGTCCTACGAATTGCTGACTGGCTTAACGCCTGGATGCCCAGTACTGTATCGTGTGTGTGGTGTGTACGAGAGCGAATCTTATGGGTTCGCTGTATATGGCACAGGCCTTAAATTCAGACCTGCCCTTACTTGACTTCTTAATCTTCGGTTTCCTGCCCTCCCTCTCTGTATCGCAGTATAAAAACTTCACACCACTGAGATTCCTCCCCTGCTTCGCCTCTGCCCTCCCTCCTCTGTATCACACTACAGCAGCTTCATGCCTTTTTGCCACAGCTCTATAGTCTGCAGCCCTTGACTCCTGCTGTTTCCATTAGGGCACTGCACAAAAACTGCACTTGGCTTGGTCCCAAAGTCTGGGGCCCCCATACCTCCCAATCGCTAGATTAAATAGTGCCATTCTCTGAAGTTCTTCCAGGGGCTAATGGCTTTTGTTGCTGGGAATAATCCACACATCCTCTCCCACATCCTGGGGGTCTGGAGGCCTGTCGTGAACCCTGCCTTTGACCTCTTTATCTCTCTCTCTCTCTCATCTCCATCTTAATCTACAATTCCATTTTGGTTCACTTCCATGGCTTCCTAAGGCACAACCTTTTGGTTACGTTGGGAGACCAAAACCAAACCACCTGCATTGAGGGGAGGATGCAGTGAGTTGATTCTAGGATGAGAACCATGCAGAGTGTTTTAGTGCATGTAAAGCTGCTGTATAAAAGTAATGAATGCCCTAAATCTCTTCTCTGTCATTTGCAGCTAACTGGAGTCTAAGCAGTTAAAGTGAGAGGGATAAGTACCTGGGAGCTAGCCTCATAAGGGAAAGAAAACATCCGTCAGGCAACAACCACAGAAGAACAGTCTCTCTGTTAGTGCTTGATGTCCGTTCAAAATAAATACAGCAGGAAGACAGATTTTCACAAGAGGAGTGGAAAGATTTTTCCTAGATCAAGGAGTGCTCTTTTGAGTATTTTGAGTCCAGTAGTCAAAATAAACACGTAAAGTTGAGAACTAGGTCCAAACTGTGACCCTCCTGTCACCCTCTGCACTACAAAATATTTCTGATTGAGACCACTCCTGGTTATAACGTCAGATATATACACAGAATACATTTTCAAGTATGAGCTCATATCCTGTCTGGTGGACTGCTCTCCAAGGAAGAAAGGCAGACGGAGAGATAGAGACTGTGGTTGAAGACCGCAGACAGTGGGGAAACGTTTGCCAGAAAGCCTAATCAGTTTATTTTATTAACACAACAAGGCAATGACGATCTTTATTTTGCTATAATTTTAACTTCATTCATAAGGCTACTGGATTTCACATCTAAAGGCCTTATTCCAGCTAAAAGTACGATACCATATGATGCAGGCAAAGACAGAAACAGAAAGCTGGGACAAAACAAAATAGGAGAAATAAATAAGAGACAGTTAACCAGGACATAAGGATAAGAAGAAAGCAGGACAGAGTAAGAAAAAGGAGTAATATGGAAAATTGAGCAGAGGGGAAAGAGGCCGTAGAGAGGGGTGTTATCGGTGAAGAGGAAACGAAGACATACATAGAGCAGAATTATCTAAATTGCATAGGACAGTGAATCTGTCATCCTGTGGTTTTGCACACACACACACACACACACACATCTGCCCCCAGACCTCCACTGAACCTGCACACAAACATACATATATCACCATACACAGGTCTAGTGTGGAGCCTGCAGACCACCTGAAACCTGCTGGTTAATGAAAAAAGGGTACAACACAGCAGACTATTGATTGACTGAGTGAGTCAGTCACCCCCCAACAAAGCTGTGCCCAGAGAAGAGCTTAGCCACCTCTCTCATCAAGAGGGTTAAGAGTATGTTTATGAAGAGATGACTAAAACATGAACAGGTTAAGAGATGTAGTGCAGATCTATTAAAGGACTGAAGAAAACTGTTTGGATGAAAAAAAGAAGTCAAAATAAACTTAGTTTTTAGTGTATGGAAAGTAGTTTTAAATGGAGGCCCATAAGCCTGTGTTGTAAGCAATAATCCAAAATCGGGCATGGCAGATAACAGAGTTTAGTGGGAGAACAAGAGCACCACAGAAAGGACAGTAAAATGTGTCTCTCAGACTGTTCACCTCTGCCCTATATGGAGCATTTCAGCATCTCTCAGCTCCTGATTTGGTTTTACTGCACTCATCAGCATCTGACTCTCATCAGCATAGTTTCCAGTCACAGCATTCACATTTTTCAGTTAAAAAGCTCTGAAAACCCGCTGTACAAAGTGCCAAAAACCAATTGGTAAACAAACTAATTTAGTCACACGCTCGCAAAAGTAATGTTATGAGTCAGATATTACCCTTTGGAGCCGGTGCAGACCAAAACAGAGCTAAAAGGTAGAGTATGTTCATAAAGACTATGACACAAGGCCAAATTTTGTTTTGCATGAACTGGATGGTTAAAATGCTATTGTTTGCCACATTACGGTAATTAAAATCTTATGATACCATGTGTCGGGTCTTGTTTCCAAGTAAAAACATTTTTACTGCAGGCCCAAAGTGCACGTAAGAAATGTGCTAAGCTAACATAGAAAAAAGGGTTAAAATAAGGTTACTTTTAATTTAACATTTGGAATCTTTCTTACTTAATATTCCTGCCCGATTTACACTTTCACCATTCTATCAAAGACTTGTGGTAGGTGTCATTACCTGGCCATGCCCAGACTGGAGAACCCTGCTGGCACAATGAGAACATCAAGGCGGGAAAAGGGATGGACACCGAGAACGGCATAGGCTGCAGCCAAACATCTGGGCAACAGTTTAAGTACTCCCATCTGCAGAAAGAAAGCAATAGTGTTTCTGAAAACAACTACTGACTAACTAAATGCTTTGTAGCTTTGTATTTGTGGCAAATTTAAAAAAATGCAACTGTTAATTTCTATTACAGTCCCACAACTATTCCACCCCTTGAACAGTATCCCATTTACAGCGGTTGTCTCAAGCACACACAGTGCAACTTATCACGACAGAACACATCACATACCTAAACTAGCTAGGGGTTTATTAAGTGTCATGTTTGCACTGCATGTTAGAAATTCCCACTATTAGAAATGTTTTGAGGGACTCTCGTGGGAGTACGGTGTCATACTTTTACCAGTCTGCTAAGAGATGACAGTTGAAAACCTTTGGCACACTGACACAAACCCTAAGTGTTTCTAACAGTCCCTTCTAATTATATCAAATATAATTAGCTTAAGTCTTAGTGGGTCTCTGTCAAAACTCCACCTGGGCTTTCTGTAGCAAGCAGACAGGACCAAACACACGATGTGGAATCACCCGCTGGGACCAAGCCGACCGCTCAGCAAATCGGCAAGGGTAATCACCATGGGAACAAGAAATGCCGTCATCCACCATGCCTGAATAATCAGTTACAGAGAGTCTCTCGTCCTCAAGGGAGGAGCAGCAGAAAGCTGCAACTGAGCGGGTGGTCTGGGCTTCGCTGTAGCGGATTAAAAGCAGGAAGAAAAGTTTAATCCAAGGTTAATAATGACGATCAAATGAATTGAATTCATTCACAGAATATACAGTTCTTGTGTTGTTGAATCAAATGTGGCTGAAATGTGTTGTGTCTCTCGGAGCAAAGCAAGGGAAATTCACTATGGAAGATATGCTGTACGTCACAAAGTAAAACCACAGTGATCCCAAAATGTCTAGGAGCCAACATGCGATTTCATTCTGCATCCAATATCTAGCATTAACTCCATCCTCAGCTTCAGAACGGTTTTAAGCAACATCCAACTTTCTTTCCAGACATTCACTGAAAATAAAGGGCTTCCTTGTAGCAAGAGATTCCTGGGGCCTGCAGCAGGCCACGGCTGGACTGCTGCTGAAGGAAAACTGTGAGGGGAGGAGGAGGAGGATTACTGGAAACCACTGGCAGGGCTTCCAACCTGCTGGCCAGCGGACAGGGAGACCCCAAAGCAACCCTGCCCTGCCGTGCCCACAGCAGACAGCCCTCTCCAATACCTCAGCCTGCCCTCTAAATCCTTTACTTCTATAAAACCTAGGCCAGCTTTACGTATTTCTTCCAAACATCATTTGTGCTAGGCCCTGAATCCAATAATAGACTCAATGTACTATGGCTGCACCTCAACTTCACCTGCGTTTTGGTGTGGCACAAGGAAAGTTTCAGCATGGAATGTTGAAGGGCCAGACTTTGGTTAATAACACCCTGGTGAGAAAAAGATCCAACAAAAAGAAAAGGTCACAGGAAAAACAATAAAATACCTGCCAGTCTGGAGTGGAGAGCTATTTACTACTTCACTGGAGGAGCTTCCAACTCCAGGTTTGGCCCTCTTCCTGTCCTTCACAACTCTTTCCAGTGCTGGGGGAATTTCTGCTGTGACTTGGCACCAGTGGCCCACAGCCAAGGTGAAGGTGGAGGCAGGCATGGGCATAGTGACGTGGTAACTCCATACTGAGAAACCTGAAAAGAGTCAAGAGGAGGAAGAGTAAGAGGGAATTGATACAGCATTGGAGAGCGCATTTAACAGCTAAAAGCAGATTTTTCGTGTCAATTAAAGAAACACCACCTATAACAACATTAACAATATGCTGCATTTTCAAATCAAGCGGCTAAATATATACACACACACTTGTATATGCTGCACCAAATGAAAGCCCTTTGAGCCAAATTTATGATTTTAAGCTTGACATCTCCTGGCTGTCACAAAGGGTTTGTGAAATAACAGCTTACGTGTATCCCCATCCTCAATAGGTGCAGCCTGCTCCTCCCCACTCATCAAAACCACACACTCACTGGGGGCCCGCACTGTTGCCTGCCATGTTGACATGGCAACAGGCGGCTCCTGGCAGGGGAAGAGGGCTCGGTTGTTGATGGGAGAACCGGCAGTGTAAACACACACCCTGGAAGGGTAAACAATGGTAAACTATAAACAACCCTCTTTTTAATGCTCAAAGGATCCACACACACAGAACGGAACACAACAGCCTCGGGCATGGTTTCCGAATTAATGAATCAGTATTATTCTATTCTAACACACCAAGCTCACAATATACACCGTATTAACCTAGAGCAAACTCATATGTTTTTACATCCTGAGACAAACCTGTTGTCCTGGTCTTTGGTCCACCTCACAGAGCCTCCTGTTGGCCTCGTCTCATAGCAGATCCTAACAGCACGAGGGAAGCCCTGAGAGGATGTCACCCCCTTCTTCCTCACCTGCAGACTCCATCTGTCTCTGTGAAAAAGCAGTGAGGTGCCATCCAGAGTAGCAGGGGCACAGCTACACTGCAAAAAGAGCTGGCGCTTTTGCCTCCATTGGTAAGAGGACATGGAGACAAGTTTCTGAATGAATGCTGTTTGTTTTTCTATTGAATTGACCCCTGAACTCTTGAATGCAACCTCTGGTAGGAGGCTAGACATGGCTGAGACTGAGGTGACATCAACCTCTTCCACCTTTGACACGTCAAGGTCACAGCAGTCCAGCACTAAGGTGAAATCCCCATCACAGTTGGTTTCCCACAAATGTGAAGATTGAACATTTTTGGATTCAAGTTCCTTGATACCATCCTTCTGTTTATCCACATCACAATTTTTAGACTTAAACCCTTCCCGAGCCTCTCCAGCCACAACAGTCCCATCTTCTTTTACATCTACATCCCCACTGTCATCCTCAACCTTAGTTCCCACTCCCGCACATGGCTCCAGGAAAAGAACAGCAGTGCCACTGATTACCTTCCTGTCAAAATGAACAGTCAGGTCCAGCACATAATGTTTCACAAGTATGTGGTTAGTATTGGCTCGGAGTGGAAGGTCATTTGTGTCAGGATTTATGTCCACATCTGGGTCCATGTCATGCAAATGCTCAACAGTAGATAGTTAAAACTGGAAACAGAGAACAACAGTAATTTTGTTAATGCCAGAAAAATGTATATTTTATAGAAGAGCGGGGATTTGAGTAACATTTTCTATCAATATTCATAAGCTTCCAGTGGACTGAGGTACTTATTTTAGTTGGGAAGAGTGTCAGAGTGTATATGCTCAACGCAATTAAACATTTTGAATGTAACTGTCAAACTGTCTGTTCACACTTTCCACAAATGTTTCCAAAACAGGGGAACAGGTTGCATCTTGATCTGCATTAATGAAGCAGTCATGCTTAACCACGTTAAACCAATGCCAGTAACAGCTAACTGTGTGCAGCAGCCTGTTTTTAAGCTCTCCTGCTGTATATGAGAGGTTTTGCCGTCACAATCCTTCCATTTAGCCTGCTCGGGGGTTGAAGCAGGGTTGGCAAGACCGGGGTGCAATTAGCATTTACAGCAGGAAATCCTGAGAGGTTATTCAGTGCAGCAGCATATCCATAAAATTATGAGCACACAAAAACAGACGATAATATCAACAGCAACTGGAAAAGGCGAAATATTTCTAATTTCTGTTAATAAAAAATGAATCTCTGACCTCTGGATCTAACTAGCACATAATATTCCATTACAGACTAATGATTATAATCACTGTATTTCTTTGGCTATTATATAATGAAATAAAAAGAGTGGCTCCAGGTTTGAATGGGTTCTGGCGGGTTTAGTAAAGTAAAGACTGATAAACAGATGTTAACTTCATAAACGAGCTCTTAGTCATTCATTTTGTGTAACAGGCTTTTAGTGACGGTTAAACACCTTGACACATAATGCAGTATAAGGAGACCGGACTGAGGAACCCGTTGTCATGTCCCATTAACTGGGACTCTTTTAACATTATTAACATACGTCGTCTTATCGAACTACGCTTGTTGTTAAAACTTTACGGGAGAATGAAGCTAAGCGAGTACGAACTGGGGGAGTTTGTGCTAACTTCACACCACAAGTCTGTCTCTGTCATTGTAAACTCTACGGTGAAAAACATAGCAGCGATATCAGAAGAAATCACCCCTTGCTACTGATAAATTTACCAATATTTTATAAAAACTACTAACAAACTGCTGGACATCGACCACAAATACTCCCGTATTGTGTGCAACATCAAAACAAACCTGTATCCGGCATGTCGCGGTCGCGTAATGATGTCGTCACATTGAATGCGACTTTAGTAGATTGTAGTTCTTTACCTGAATTCTTCCCGCCTTTTAAACTTGCGTTGCACTTAGAACCAAGATATAACAGGAGAAAATACTCTTTTTATTAACGATATTTCTTTGTCAAAGTACTATGATGGAGAGGTTTAATACGTCATAAGTAAGTATAATAAGCGACATAAATGATTACATTACTTGAATGCTGTACTTTAGTACTTGTAGGCTACTTCACTGCAATACTGTATTTCCAAGAAGGAAATATTGCAATTCTTACTCCACTGCCTTAGATGAGGCTAAATATAAAACTATTATACAAATATTAACTATTATACAACAAATATACAACAATTATCAACATCACTGTCCAAACCAAACTCATTTTCTGGTGGGACTGTGAGCTTCTAGATACAAGAACTGATTTCTTTGGACCATATTTTTGATCAGTTAGTTTCAGGTTGTTTTATTGCCAAAATCCTCATCTTTGAAAGTTTATCAAATTTATCTGGATCATACTTGTTCTCACACTTTTTTGTTAGATGTGTACTGTAGGCCCCATTTGTACATTGTATTCAAGTAAAAATAATTGTAAGTTGTAGGTTATTGTAATTGAGTATTTTATTTAATTATTGACTTTGTGTACTTCTATTAACTCTGCATTTACAGTACAGTATGATTAACCTGAATCAGATCGAATAAGTCAGTTAAAATACTTAAATCATTGACATTTTATTCTGAACCAACACTAGACACAGTGGTGACAAATGTGCATATATTAGGTTTTATTCAACAGCATTTTACGCATGACAATGTAAATTCCACATTTATCTAAACACAATCAGTCTATGAAAACAGACAAAAATAGATAAAGAAACATAAAAGCAGTCTCCAGTGGTTGAATGCTTCACAAACCCTATAACACCAACTTTCAGCTTGTTTCAAAAAGAGGTATACATTTTAACTAATACTTGCAATCAATATGCATGCTGTGTAACCTTTTCATCTCATTTAGCTATTTTAAAACATTCAACAGTTGATAAATAAGATGTACCTAGAAAAAGGGTGAGCATATTGCAAATGAGAATAATGTATATAAAAATGTATACTCTTTTAAAACACTAAACACATTTCTATTATTGAAATACAGGCTGAGCTTTAAAATAACTAATGAAATTAGCTTGTGAATATCAAATAAAACGTGTCATGATTGTTTATACTCGAAAGCAGTAGTATTTTTCTACACCAATGTAATCTGACATAGTGTGAACATAACTCAGATGTGTGGAGAGACAAATAATTGCATTTACTGTTAAGTATCACAGTTCCTCAGTAAACAGGAGAGATATTTAATTTGGCACTATGTGTATGACTAAATGTAGTCTATTTACAAACAGGTACAGCACACTGAGATTATCACAGCATATTCAGTCACTGAATCCTGCCCACTGAATAACATTTCCAATAAATATCATTATTGCTGTTATTTATCTAAAAATACATTCCATAAAATAAAATGCAAAATAGTTTCTCATACTTTTGTAAACATCTTTGAAATCGTCTGATGTAATACCTCTACTATATACAAAATGTGAATTTGTGTCTTTTAGAGCCTCTTCTGTGAAGTTACATCAGATAACTCTTAAGAAATGAAACTCTATTAGCTACATGGTCAGGTGCTTTATTCCCAACAGAATAAGACAAAAATAGCCTTAAAAGTTAAAACCCTAACCCTGAAAATTGTATCTATTTATGAAGTGCTTAAAACCACCCATAGTCCTGCTGCTCTAACTGGCACATGTCATGCACAAAATTTCAGAGGCCCTCTATCACATAACAGAATTACACATATTTATTATAACTGAGTACAAAGTGGCTCCAGTATGGCACCAAAATCTTCAAATCCTAACATAATCTAAATAAACATATATCCGATCACACATTTATATACACGTACACACAAGACACAAGGATTATTGACACACATACAGGCCCTGGGCCAGCAAGGACCTCCCGTCTTTACCAACCCAGAGGAAATGTTTGCAGCATTATTAGGACTTGCAGTTATCTAAAAAAAAAGAAACCAACAGAGCCCAAGCATCTGAAGATTTTACAGTGAAATATTGAATAAGCTACACTATGCTCTAGTCAAACCTCCTACTTTTACAGTGCTGTAAAGTGTTTCCCATCCCCCTGATTTTCTTTTGCATTTTTGACACGCTTAAATAATTCAGATCACCTAAATAATTTTAATATTACAAAAATAACCCTACTAAATACAAACTACAGTTTTTTAAATTATTCATTTAATTTATGAAGGGGATTATTCATTAGTATTTTTTCAATTAAACTGCCCAAACCTGTCTGGCCCTAAGTAAATGTGCGCTTGCTAAATCATGAATGAACTGTGATTAACCACATTTATTTAGGAAAGCCGAGTACTTGCCACACCCAGGCCCGATTACTACCAGAACTACTGAATCAATAAATAATTTTAATAGAAACTGGCTAAAAAAGGTGAAGCATGCCAAAAGATCACAAAAAAGCAAAACATGACGTCGTGATGTAAAGAAATTCAAGAACAGAATGAGAAACAAATTAATTGACATGTATCTGAAACTGAGTCCTCCATTGTGGACACAATGTTCTGCTCCCTCACAGGGGAGTGTGAGAGTATCACTAGCAGTTTCTTTTCTTGTTTTTCTCTTCTTTCATCTTATCACCTCCCTTCCTCCCTCGGCTGTGCGACAGCCTCCCCTTCTTTCTCCCTTAGACAAGTGGTGGCATCTCAGGAGTTTTCCTCCGGAGTTCTGCGGAGACTTAGACGTTTGAAGGAATCCCTGTGAGAGGGACCGGGTGGGCAATTGGGGAAGAATGAGAAAAGATTACCGTAACGAATGAAAATGATGAAGACAATAAGAAGGAGGAGTAACAGTCAGGGCAGGTAGGAGTAGGAGTAAGATACATTTCTCTAAGGGCGTGGCACAAACATAGGACAATACCCGTTACCTGCACTTTACAACTGAGCGTGATATATTTAAAAGCTAATTTTTTATACTTAACTCATTCATGAGCTACTCTGGCACTTGAGGGGTGTTTTACATGGGCCATTCATGAGATGATTCACAGTAAAATAGTAAGGTTATTGCTATAACTTAGATTAGGTCTTTTTATCTGAACTAGGCAAGTAAATTTACAGATAATTACGCTGGCTGATGTTAGTTTATACTACTTACTACTAACCACAAATATCCTGTTTTTTATTTTATTGAAACCACATTATATTTGGATTCATATTTAGAAGACTAAGTAACTGGCAGGACAAAAGACCTGAGGAATAATATGCTCATCTGTCAGCATGGAAATGCACTGTTACAAGATTCTCAAAGTCATTCAGAAAAACACTTAGTAAGCAATCAGTCCTCACTAAATACACAAGTGCAATTTGACCATGACAGTGGTTCAACTCTCAATCTGTGTACTGTGGCTCTAGCTCAGCTATCAATATTTGTGAAGGTGACACAGAAAGTGTGAACAGATTTCTGCTCAGTCCCGTTTGCTCTCACTTTCCCTTTGGGTTCAACAATACATACAGCGTGATGAAAAGATCAATGGTGTGTTTTTTTTTATCCTCGGTCTCTCTTATCAAAACAATATTGGCTGTTTGACTTGGTGGGTCTGTTTACCTGTTCTCCAGACGAGGCCTGATGATGGGTTTATAGAGCTCGGGGATCTTCCTCTCCAGCATAGGCCTCAGGTTTTCTCTCAGGCGGCTGTAGTTCTTCTTCAGTTCCTGCTGGTACTCCTTCTGGTCTGACGTGATCAGGTGCCTATTCTTCTCAACTGCCTCACCACACCTGCAGGTTGGAAAGCAGAGCAGTGTGGAATCACATTTACAATATAATGCATTTTCTGAAACACTTCAAAAGATTAGTCTTCTTATGGGAATAACCTCAAACACAAAAACAGCTTCAACAATGATTCTATGCCAGCCAGTCTTACAGTGATTCACTTTCTGTCCTGAAGTGTTCAGAAATGCAGCTCATTGTTTCATACTGACTACATTCTCTAACCACTTGACATACACAAACTTGACTCCATTGCATGCAAACTCTTAATTAGTAAACAATGTTTTACGCTGCATGCCAAATATGTCTATTCGATTTTTTTCCAAGTGCCTATGCTAGAAAATCTCTCTTGTAAATTAAGGTTGTTTTGAAGTTGAAAACACAGCAGTGGTAAAATTCCAAATTACAAATGACTAAAAAATAAAAAGGACAATGCCTTGTGATAAAGGGAATGGGGGCTGCACACAGTCCTCTATCATAAGATGTATAATGGGCAACATACAGAGCAGTCTGCAGGAAATGAGAGAGACGGGGATAATTGCAAACACATGTCTGAGTTTATCTCTGAGCCTTTAATGAGGATAGTATGGAAACTACAATGTTCTGTAAGAGTATACAGTAAATACTTAGGGCAATAAGCATTAATGACACTACACAAGAATAAAGGATTTTCCATGCTATAAAAATATCTGATGATATGTAGCTTTCAATCTAGCTGCTTGCTTAGAAAATGGTGTGTGCGCGTTTTTGAAATGGTGTTCTCATGATGAGTATCTACATTTAGATGTCTAATTTCTATGACTAAATGCATAATATCATAAGATCAAACAATTATCTTGGCTTTGGCTAATTCATAATCAAAATTTGGGCGAAGGCAGAAACACTGCAGCCTGTGAGAAGGTGGGACACCTGCCAATCAGGCAAACAATCCACCAAACTACCCTCTCTGAATCGCTAAGACAAATCAACACACAGGTTTTCAGCTTTGTTTCTGCAATATACTGTATTTTCCTCTTGACATGGGTACAATGATGTTTATTGCTGCCCAGTAATAACTATAGCCTTTTGCTTTTTATTATTTGTCAACTTTTTGGCAAAGTCGCCAATTAACAGAATTTGTGACAGAGAAATTATTATCTACTGAAAAATACAACCAACTCGCAAAGCAGTGTTTTTCTGAGTGGATTTCTCTACAACACCACCTTTAAGAAGATTGACATTCAAAAGAGTTCAGTGCCAGCTTGCCTGAATTTAGGGTAAAAAAAAACTTTCCTGAAATTACAGTAAATATTTGCCAACCTGCTTGTAGCAATCAAGGCAGCTGCAGTGTGACATGAGGGTAAGAAAATGAAAACCACCTTTTGGAGGCAAAGAGCACATGCCCATGGGATGAAGACATAAACGCATAAACACACGCACGCACGCACACACACACACACACACAATCCACAAATGCCTACAAACAGGGCACACGCTTCCTGCACACAATTCCTAAAACCTCAGACACATTGCAGCGGGAAAGCTGGTTTAAATTCTATTCTGAATATTCAATATATAATGCAACTCCTGGGACTAATATAACTTTATTCCAGAGAAAAAACAGAAGAAGAAGGATCAGATTTTTTTTGTCATTGATACATTTCTGCAGGTTTTAATGAAATTTCTTTTCTGCATTTGACCCTTGGGGGGAGCAGTGAGCAGCCACAGGCGGCGCTCGGAGAGCTAGCGCTGAGTGTCTCGCTCAGGGACACACCTGGTATGGGGGATGGGCTGGGTGCCTCAGCAGGGAATTGATCCTGCTATTCCTGCATCCCAGCCCTCTGCCTTAACCACTAAGCTACCAGGCTGCCAGCTCAGCTCAGTGATATTATGAGGGAAAATATCTCCCTGTGTCAAATGTGAAATGGGGAGATTAAAAATGCTAGCCTGTCACAGTGTATTATAATAATTAACATATCTCCTACCAGCTGTATTCCTTTAGCTTTAACTGTCGTCTGTTCTGCAGCTGGTGAGTGGCAAGTATCACTTCCATCTCTGCAACTTGACTGACACTCCTGCTTAAGCAGCAGGGAATCACTCTGCATCAGTCACTGCTGTCTATGATGCTCTTTTATCTACCTACACTTACAGCAGTAATGGTGTGCACACGCAGCAACATGGAGAAGACTTTCACTTTTCAAGTCTCACAAAGATAAAACAGAAATCCCTTTGAAGTAGTGTACTAAAATCTAAACTACTGAGCCTTTCACCTGTTTTATTGTTACAAGCCACTTTAAGTCAAATAGACGGTGAATTCCTTTAAAATCATTTCTCACGATGAATATCTGTTTTTTGTTTATACACATTTATAATGTTTCTTCTTTATTTTTGCATTACTTTGGTGCAGTGTGGTGTCACTAGTTGGACTTTAGTCTTTGATTGTATCTTACCTCATTATAAACTCCTTGAAACACAGGCGCAGTTTATTGTGATGACGGAAGAGCTTGGGGTCCGCTGGGATCTCATTCAGGAAGACCTGGGCCACTTCTAATGGGCCCTACAACGGGGGGCGGAGAGAGGAGGAAAGGGCCGAAAAACAAAAGAGGCAGAGTTACGGAGACAAAGGAAGAGAAAGTAAAAAAACAGAGTGGAGGAAGGAAAGAGAGGAGGTAAGAGAGGAAGTGTTCGAATGTATAAACAATGGAGTAATGAGAAGGCCCCCTCATTCACACAGGGAGGAATGACTTGCTAACTGAATGCCTAATGCAGCTGAGAGATGCTGAACTAGAACAGGACATAGAGATCAGATCCGAGAAGGAGCTATGATGATCCCGCTGCATGGTTAATGTCGCCACTACCCTCACATACACACAGCATTTGGCTCCCATTTGCCCAGTATGTGATCTTGTTATCGCAACTTATATTCATCATAAAACCACAGCATATTTGCGCAGCGCCTGCATCACGCCAGGCCAGTTAAACAGCTCTGATTAGCATCGTAAACGCATTGGGCCTGGGCCTCGGTCCTTGGTCTAAGCTGCAGACCCACACACAGAAACTGAGCCGCCTGTACTGATTACAGTCAAGACGTATATGTTTACGGAGCTGCTGAGAATTTGTGTTATGTATACAACCATCAGGTCAGAGCGAGGGACCCTGTCAGATTAGATGCTGGGAAGATAAAGCATAGGGGGAGGGAGTGGAGACGGAGCTAGCTTCATCATTACTCCAACATTCACCATGCTGCCAGGACCTGGAAGCGATCACATCAAAGGGACCTCCAGTTCAGCATGCCATGCAGAAGAGACATGAAAGGAAGAGGGGCCATGAATTGACGTTTTAACTAAATCAGGGAAAAAGCAAAGGAAGGATTAAGGTTACGGGTAGGCTGAAGGCTTTGATGTGTGATCACTGTCACGTCTCCCACCTGCACACTGGGACTACAATGGAAATTGTAAATGTAATAAACTGAATAGAGGCAAAATATGCAGGTTTATTTTTCCATGCACATTAGAAGAGATCTTAGGGAACAAAAGGGCTACGCACGGCACAGAATGCACTCGTTTTAGGAGAACAGAGACCATTTGTTTAAACGAGCATTTCAGCCATATAAGGGGTGGGGAGGCAGCTCCCTCATTCACAAAATCTCCACACTGCTCATGCATACCTGGTTAACAGTGGCGCCCACAGAGCCTTGTAGCACCATCTGTAACATCTTAGCATCAGGCTGTTCTCTGTGAGTGGCGACTGCTAGCTCTCTGGTCTTCTTCTGCATGTCCTCTATGGCTACCTCAATGGGAGTCAGGTCAAACTGGGAACAAAACGAGTAGCGTCGATCAAACAAAAAATGTGTTACAGCACACTAGATGATCGACACCGTGAATTTGGCACTTACCTCCTCTTTCTGGATGACGTTGATGCGAGTCTTGACGTAGGGAAAGGCGTGCATGGTGGTAAGAATTGTCTTCCTCTTGTACTGCTCGTTGAGTTCACCCCGTGGCCGCCCGCTCTTGGTGAAGGGCGTGGTGTACATGAAGCGCCTCAGGTTGAAGTTCTTCTCAAAGTTTGTCAGTCGGTCTTTCATCTCATAGTCGTCAAAGTAGGGCTCCACGTAAGTGATCTGGATGTATGCCTGGAGAGAAGTCCTGGTTTATTTTTTTATTCAGAAACCTTGGAGCTTTACTTTAACACTTTTAAATGTGTTTACTTCTCTTAACAATCACCTTTTAAATGTATTGCATTTGTTCGTTTATGTCTACAAGTAAGCATGCATACATATGATGTCAACATTAGACATTAAACATTAAAGAATATTTTTGATTGTGGTACAGACTAACTGTATGTAGCAGCGGTCAGTGATGCGACGTTACATTCACACACCTTATTGGGGCTGAGTTGTGTTCGGTCCACTGGTGTAGAGTCCTTGATCATCACCAGTGTGTCGTCTCCAAAGCACTGACTGTAGAAGTTCTAAGAGTTGGGGAAATTGATAAAAGGACCACACAAAATTGCTCATAATGTAGTTTATCATGGTTTTTCTGCATCTCTCACGCAGCCGTCATTGTTATTCAAGACTATTCATTTAAGAATACATGAGAAAGGAACACGTAAAGGCATGAAATAGTTTAAATTTCATTAAGCAACCGACTACACGAGCCCAGCGTGATGCTGACACTCTATTGCTCCTTATGACCTTATGAATTCCAAGTTTTTGAAAATGCCAGAAAACCTCACTAAAACCAGATGGATGATTGTGAGTCTTGCCCTCAGTCATTCTGTTCACTCAGTCTCTCAGTCATTATCAGATTCCACCAGTCCAGGCAGGCACCACGTTACCCCCTTTCACTCCACCGAAATCATACATTAATTCACCACATGCAAATTAGTACACATCCACACAGTTTTCTTCTCTCATACCTCCAGCCTGTGCGATATCTCAGGCAGATGTGTGATCCCTGGCTCCTTGTAAATGAATTCTCGTTCATCCAGGTCGCCGAACTTGGCCCCATAAAAACCCACCCGGAAATAAGTTCCAAACATCCTCTTATGGCCCTGGAGGGAAAGATAGAGATGATTTTATATTAAGCTCTAATCAGTATGACATCAGTAAAAAAAGCTCTCATTATGTTAATTGCCTTGCAAACAAGAAGTTGAATTTTTTTAGTTATCCTAAGTAATTTTAAGGAAAAAATATTCTTACTTAAATACTAAATACGGACATTTGTGCCAAAAAAATGATTTTTAAATTACTTCCATTCTGCAAAAGATCTTTTTACAGTATTTAATATGGTGCATTAATCTACTTTTTTCTCTTTTAACCTTATATGCATATTAATATATACATACATACAAGTCGCACTGTACAGTTCCATTGTTGTTATTACCTTCTGAATGATGTTATCAAAGGCTCTTTGGAGTTTGTCATGAGTGGATGATAGTTTTCTGAAATCTCTGTGAGCCTCTAAAATTGGTAGGATGATCTTGTAGACCTCATTGACTGCCTCGAACAGATTGCCCTGAGGAGGCAGAGATTTCTGCCGGTTAGCATGACTGTGTGCAGAGTATAAACGGCAAATATTTGCATTAATACTCAACATAATATAAATAGCATGTTTGTCTCACATTGCTGAAGAGCTCAGCGGCCTGCTCCAGCAAGCCCACCAGGCCGCTCTCGGTGAAGAAGCGTCCCGAACACACTCCGTCCTCATCAGGGGACAGGATGTCGTCCGACACCGCCGACTCCTCCAGTACATTGGGGGAGATGTTCTGAGAAGAAAATCAGCCATCTAATCAATCAATTAGTCCTCACTTAATCAAATAATCAATCTCATGGCTGGCTTCAAAAGAAAATGTTCTACGGTGGGAAATGGAACTAATTTGATGACATCCAATCAATGACCTGCTGACTGCTGCAGGTTAGAGTGTCCTGTGCCAGAGGGCCACAGAGGTCTTACGTGTCACACAGTTCATCGACAACACCGTCATCATAGTTGTTGTTCTGACTTTTTGTTTTCAGTAAAGGGGAACAGACTGGCCACATGTTACCACAAGAGCGTGTAGGCCGATCCCCCCCCCCTACATCTTCAAAGGCATCGTGTCAAGCAGGGCCACCAGGGGACCATATTTATATGTTGACATTATAAGTGTACAGCTCCCCCCTCTGGACACACACTACCAAATTTGGAAGTAATCTGTGGGGAGATGTGTGATGTGGAGTGTTGTACACGAGAGGGACCGACCCCATTCAACACAACAACCAAGAGCCACAACAAACACATTTATTCTATTTTGTATGTCTATGTTTATGGCTTTTTACCTGAAAGGTGACGCTGCCAACCGGCAGGTACTTGTGGTCCTCTAACATGCTGAGGTACTCGGCCACCAGGGCAGCAGCATGGACCAGGCACATAGCAGACTCCGTGTAACACTTCCTGTTGTTGTGTTTCTCCGCCATGTTCTGCAGCCACGTCAGACGAAGGTCAGGAGATGTCTGGTAACCCTTTGCTATCCTGGGGAAACAAGAAGGATGAGGATATTTGTCTGGTTTCTCCCTCTACTTCTAACCCCCATTTCCTTTTACTTTATACAAGGTAAAAGTCTCATTGCGATTCAAATCTCTTGCTCGAGGACGATTTGGCCAGGAAGGCAGAATAAAGTTACGGCAATACACACAAAATAGAAAACATTAAACAGACCAAAAAAACTGCCAAATGTGTACAAAAGTACATAAATATACAGATAATAATCCAGATATTATAGATAAAAATGATAAGATGAAATTATGTGTATATGTTATTTGTGTAAATACATGGAATTCAAATGCAAATAAGAAAAAAAACACATGTGTTTCACAAAGATAGAAAAACTACAAATATTTCTACTTATAAGTAAAGCAGGTGAGGGAATTTAATTATAATACAGACACAAATGCCTAATATCTCACAGTTAACTCAAAACAAAATGTGTGCATGAGGCGCAGCACAGCAGATTAGTGGGTTAGTGGGTTTTATGGGTCAAAAAAATCCTCTTTATGGTACGCATGAACAATTGTTATCCTCACAGCATGAAAATATATTTAAAACACTGTGAAGGGTTTTATTTAGAAAGCAGGTGAGTCACTGTAGCACGCGTACAAATGGATTCAAGCATCTGGAGACCAAATGTCTTAGAGGTAAAAAGGGATACACAGTGCCGTTGTGGAGTGTGCAAGGCTGACAGGACATTCTGTCACTCACCAGGTGAGCGGGACCAAAACCCAAACAAAAAGGTGAATGATAAATGATACATGTAGGTGACATTAGACCATGTGGAGGTAGAGTGCCTAAATCAACATACAGTACTCTCTTTCTCCCAGTGTTTCCCCCTGGCTTCTCTCTCTCTCTCTCTCTCTCTCTCTCTCTCTCTCTCTCTCTCCCAACCACCACACACACTATTTGCATTTGCATATACACAAAGCCAGATCAGAAGACTAAACTGCTACCACATGGTTACCATAGTGAGGACAGCAAATAGAGGCAAAACAGCCTCGACCACAGAGAAATGGGAACCAGCAGCTTGACATAGAGAGAAGCCACAGAGTGATGTGAGAGAGAGAGAGAGAGAAGAGAGCAGCCAATGAGACATTTTTAGACACGCACTGAAGACAGACTAAATAGAGACTCAGTATTTTATCGAAGACACTTTTTTTGTTTTCTCACCTGTACATGAGGTCCATGAGCATCTCTGGATCTTCCTGGAACTCCCTCATCTTCACCGTGTCTGACAAAATACTGTTCAGATTTCTGAGAAGCTCGTCCACCTGAAAACGCAGACATAAACACGGGAGGCGTGAAGCTACGGTACAGTCAACATGAGCAACGTAACAACGTAGTTGTGTGTGACCTGTGACGGCAGCTGACTGTTCTGCATCTCGGTGTCTTCCTCTGCGTAGGCTAGGATGGTCCGGAGAGAGCGTCGCAAAAATTCCTCCTGGAAGTCAGAAGACTTTCCCACCAGTGAGGCTAAAGACATGGTGACCTGCATCTTCACTCTTGAGAAGTTCTGATAGAAACAGAGAGAACCTCTGTTAATTTCAGAAAATATTTATTATTATTCATTATATTAAAAACTTAAAATAAGCTACGAGGACATGCTTACTCCCTTTTTTATGATCTTCTAACAGATCAACAAAAACTCGTCCAGTGTTTTTCAGGTCTAGTTAAGCTCCTCAATTTGTATCCCTGGCCCCCTTCCTTTCCGCGTATCTCCATCCTTCACATTACCTGTCCGAGATAACAGGCCTGACAAACACACCTCCATCCTCTGCAGCGAGGACTGTGTGTGTGTGTGTGTGTGTGTGTGTGTGTGTGTGTGTGTGTGTGTGTGTGTGTGAGACAGAGTGTGTGCTGGTGTCTGTGTGAAGTCCCATCCATCTCCAGCATGACCAGCTAAGCGGGAAATGATCTCCCATTAGCAGAGACATAATCACTCATGGATCATCTCTACGGCCCCATTCTGTTCAACTGAGCATGGAACCAGAGCCTTACCACCCATCACTGCCCTCTAACTCGGTGTGTGTGTGTGTGTATTTGCACACTTAAAAGCAGCCTAAATGAGAGCTTAAATCAACACACAATCCTCTCAGTCTTTCTCACTCCTCCTTTTCATCTAGCCATGCTGGACGAGCTTAAACCACAGGTATCTGTTTCTAGTGATTTGTTCTATTTGAAGAAAAGAAAAAAAACAACAAAAAAAACGGGTATTTTCTCTTCTCATTGCCACAATTTACAAAGATGGAGGGAGGAAACAAAGTGTGTGTGACAGATGGAGAGCGAGTTTAGAGTGGACGAAGGGATGAAAACGTAAACAAAGAATGAGGCAGAGAGTAAGTTCTGTATGAATGAGTCATACAGCTGCTACGCTAATTCAGATCGCAGCTCCCTCTGTATACTCCTTATAAACAAACATGTTGAGACCCGCAGACAGGAAATACTCGCATGTGTGTGTGTGTGTCTGTTAGTGTGTGCTCCACGGCTGGTGTCTGACTTTGATTTAGGTGTATAGACTGTGAACATGGGAAATATCGACTGCACCAGCAGTTATTGAACCAGCGGAGAAAATGAAAGAAATGACTCTATCCTAAACCTTTCTTCCATCAGATTTCTCTGGTCTCAATGTTCTTTGCTTTTTTTTTATTTCCCCCCAGCACCACTTCATCTCCAGCAAAAACATCTAAACATACATATGTTATGGAAATACACACACACACAGGTCTGACTGTCATTGGTTAAAGAGGGGTAGGAACATAGGGAAGCAGACCATGACTTATTTCTCTGCTCTCTACTGAGAGACACATCCTTCAGCAGAAACTTTCTGCAGCACGCTCAAAATAGATATGGAAAAGACATTAAAGCCGAGAAGGCAAAGCGCAGACGATAGAATAATATGTGTGTGACTCCCTGCGTCTGTGTGTCCTCGTGAGAGCATGTATCATAAGCTATTCTGTTCTATTATCTATTATGTGCACTTAAATTTCATTTAATCTGACATTAATGCTATTTCTTCGGCAAGCTTAGATGTTAGATAAGGTTTTATCTGACAGGAAGGTAACACGTGCTTTGTATTCACTTGTGTGTGTGTGTGTGTGTGTGTTTGTCAGTAAAGCCCAGTGGAACAGCAGGACCATCTTTCCTGGGTAATCACATGTGCGCTGCGTTGTGTGTGTGCTTACGTTGGCACTACTGTAGCTGTATCTCATGATGAGGTAGAGGGTGGCACAGGCCTGGCTCCTGTTGTCATCGACAGGGCTGCTGCAGTACTGAAGCACCTTCTGGCACAGGTCTGCACACTGCTCCGCCTCCTCCTCGAACAACAGGTCCCCAAACTGTGGCAAACACACGCATATACGCGCAAATGATTCCAGAGACACAAGACACACACACACACACACACACGTATATACACATAAATAATTCCGGCTTGCATCAGCATTTTACCACCCCCACAAACAAGTGAGAACATTTCATTTAGACACAGATAGCGTTCATGTAAACACCCCCATCCCACACACACCTCCTCCTGAAATAGGTGCAACCAAACACACATCAGAATGAAAATACCTTGACAACAAGCGCCCTGAGAGTGCTGAAGGTGTGAGAGAGGAAAGTGGTACTCTGGTTGCAGGTGAGAGAGTGGAGTAACACCTTCAACACCCCACCAATCACGTTGTCCTTACACTCGGCCGTTGGCACTGCCTGAACATGAGACAGATGGAAAAATGAAGATATTGATCCACTTGGAACCCACCTGATTGCTTCAATGCCCGTTTGCAGGAGAAATATAGATTGAATATAGCTTAAAATTCACTTTATCATCTTCTCAGTGTTATGGTGATTCCCTGAGTGATTGATAAATGAGCGCATTCTGACCTGCACAATGGTTTCCAGCAGGTCCAACACAATGAGGTTAGTCTCTGTGGCCAAGTTCCCGCTGATCACAGCCTCCTGGTCCAATTCTGCTTTAGTCCTGACAGAGGGTGATGAAAGCGACACAGGTATTAGGAGCGAAGAAGATAAGGGGCTGACGCAGATGCAAATCACATAACATACTTGTCTTGTCTGTCATTGGTCTGTCTCCACTGAGTAAGGTCTTTCCTCCAGCGCAGGTTTTCTCTCAGACCCCTATCCATTCCTGTCAAGGTGTTAAATCAGTTTAAAGACAAGGTTATTCTGGAAACTAGAATAGAAATGTATCTTATCTAACAGGTCATTTAGATGCTTGAGCACGACAACAAACGTCTTGCCATGACTAATTTGATGCGTGCTCAGCATCGAGGAAGATGGAAATCCAAGCATTTTCCCTAAAGTGCAAGATTACCTCCAACTCTTTTCATCATTTCCCCACGGGCTCCCATTCCTCTTAGCAGAGCCTCCTCCAGCTGCAGCTTGGCCTGCTGAGATTTCTGTAAGGCCTGGGTGCTCACTTTGTCACTGCTCTGCTTACCCTACAACCACACACACAGCGAACCCATTCACCACCACAAACACAAAGTGCGTACAGTTAAATGATGATGTCATAAATACTCTGCAGACAAGCTGTACAAATCCCCCCCCGACCCAGAGTTTCCATATGTTCTTTATATAAACATAAAATGAATTTCAGTGACGGCTGCAGCTGCATTGAAACGAAATAGAAACGAGATATGTCGATGAATGACCAAACTGACCCTATATTCGAAGCAGGACACACAGATCGTGAGGAGCTCTAGTAGCTTGTTGAGCTGCGAGGGAGGCATATCTATAGTCCAGCGCTGAATAAGACTGTTATCCGCATTCTTCATCACCCACAGGAAACACACCAACAGGTGGCGACTGGTGTCAGCCGCCAAGGTGGCAACGGATTTACCTTGCTGGGAGGAGAATAGAAGAAAGATAAATGTGCAATAACAGACTGTATGTGTAGCTCTGTCTCTGGAACATACAAACAAACATACATGCACCCAAACTGAGAAATTACAGTTCCTACCATAGAAGGAATCAAGGTGATTCACAGAAAACAGGATTTTAGTATATATACTGTAGATGACCTTTAATTACATTCAGTAACACAACAGATACTCAGAGCAAGGCTTTGATGCAAAATGCTTTCCCGCGTCTCCCTGCTCTCTTTTAATATGCGTTAAATCTACTGCAGATTAATTCACCTTCATTTCTGTGATGATGAATCACTAGTATAGAGGGCTGCTACTGCTTCGCTGTGTGGCAGCTTTGATAAATGTAGCTATTAACCTCCTAGTGCTCTAGGTGTCCCACCTGGAACCCGGTTTCCATGTCTCTGTTCCACAGCAGGACAGAGTGAAGCTCACCAGAACCGCAGTCAAATATTTGTGGCAGGTCACCATCACTTGTTTATTTAAAAAATGTGATGTATAAAAATATTTCTGGTGGTAGGAGTGAGCCATTCACACAATGTTTGAAGGATATCTGCCTGGAAATGAGGAACAAGTGCCCTGGCAGCCACGTCTGGATGTGTGATGGATACCAGGCCTATGGCTCACTTGTGTAAAAATCAGTTTTTCCACATCAGCATTTCATCACATCAACAACATACAATGAACTGATTCATCTCTCTCGGAAAAAAAAGCAGAGAAAAGAGGAAGAGAAGGGTGGTGTTCAGTTTTAGTGCCTCTGTTGTTGCTGCAGCTTCACTTGATGGATGTGTTTGTCAGGGAGGACGGGCCTGTTCACTTATGATGGCAATGTCTACCCATAAACGATCTCCCGCAGATGCGTGCATGTATGTGTGTGTGATTCTTCAGGATGGATGAAGTGTGTGTGTGGCTCTGACAGCTAATCAATCTACCTCGGCACAGCTCACCTGTTTGGAGGCACAATACCCAAAGATACAATCGCACACACAGATGCACTTCTGAACTTTCGAAACCAATGAAAAACACAACGACAAACTGTTGTCATCTTAAGACAGAGACATGATTTCAGAATTTTACCAAGGATGCCAGAACGCTCCGTCCCAGTGTGCTGAAAGGGTTTCCGGCTATCGCCATGGCAACAGACTGATTGATGGGTGGGACATTCTCAATGTCGTCCTCGGGTCCGCCCGTCTTGTTTTTCCCACCACGTGCATCTGAAACTATGGAAACAAACTGGTTAAAGATGTTAAACTGAAGACGAGAGGACTGCAGAACACGGGATTAACTCACTGCCTTACGTGCTGTATAACTACCCATAGATCTTTAGTTGTTTAACTGGTTACAAAGACATTCAGCTAAAATGCTGACACAGAAAAGCAGGCGACATAATGAATTAATATTTGGAGGAATAAACAATTAGAGAACAAAGGAGTAATGTGTGTTGGGAGAATAATAACAGGTTTCTCCTGCAGGCAGTAACTTGACCATGTCCCCAACTCCTAGGAGGACATATTTTTTCTGTGCATGAAACAATGGCTTTTTGAAGGGCAATGAAGTACGGTTCATCTATGCTACGAGTGCTGCATGTGCAAAAAGGTATGTGTGATAAACAAGGTGTGTGTGTGTGTGTGTGTGTGTGTGTTTACCAGTAAAGTCCAGATAGTTGGTGGAGTCAATGATAATCCCCACTAGGGGGAGGTAGAGAGTCGCCACTTTGGCTCTGACCTCAGGTTTATTACAGCGGTGATCAAGATCATGGGAACATAACAGGCTGTAGATGGCATTGATGGCCTTCCTCTGGACCTTTCCCCTGTGAACACGCACACACAGACACTTTTATGTCACATCGCCAACAGCAATAAAAATAATCTCGATTCAATTGTCACCAGAGATTCTGTTTACGACTGGCAACAGCTTTGAAAGGTAAAGAAAGGAGGCAGCATCATTTCCATACCCCTCTGACTCCATGTCTAAGGCAGCACTGAGCTCTGTCAGTAACAGACCGGTGAGGTAGTGCTGCTGCTTGAATTCCTGAGAAAGCTCAAACAGCCCCAAAATCCTCTGCTGCTCCTGGTAACTACACGAGCCGGAACTCTGAAGACACAAGGGGGGCAGCAGGAACTGCATTAGGGTAAAGATTTAACTCAACACCTTTTAAACAGTCCTTTAAAAATGCTCTCTTCACTGAATCCCTGACAAGAAACACTTTTGGATGCAGAAACGCCGAAGTGATGCAGACCTGTGACGAGATGGACGGACTTGGCGATGCGGGGGCTGAGGCGGGGCTGCTGAAGAAGAGGCTCAGGTTGAGGTAGTGCTCGTGACTGCACAAGATTCGCAGGAACTCCAAACGCATGCTGATCAGTGTTGGCATCGAAACACATTTAGCTGACATCTAGAGCAGAAACAGAACCTTTTTCATTCTAGTGTCTTTGAATTGGTTTCTGAACACAACAACCAGTTCAAAGACACAGTTTTGGGACATTATTAGCGTCATCCCACCTGGTTGCAGTAGTTTTTCACCAGCTGGAAGACAAATCCTCGGTCCATGAGAGAGAGCAGGTCATAGAGGAAGAAGGCCAGGCTGATGTTGACTTTCTCTGCTTGCTCTACCTCCTAAAACAACAACAATCAACAAACAGTAA
Organism: Microctenopoma stevenorrisi; assembly: GCA_032270685.1. Classification (NCBI taxonomy): domain Eukaryota; kingdom Metazoa; phylum Chordata; class Actinopteri; order Anabantiformes; family Anabantidae; genus Microctenopoma; species Microctenopoma stevenorrisi. The sequence goes on along the minus strand of JAUMTR010000027.1, from coordinate 14,067,025 downwards.
TCAGTAAGCTGTGCTGAATGGATCTTGCTGAGCATCTAGCTGTGCAAGCTGAGCTTTTGATACCGCAGAGGCAAATATAATTAACACTTCCAGCTCCCTGTGGTTTAGAGGACACCAACAACATGTAAACTGAGGCCCAATCTGTTTCTCCCTCACCCACGGGAACACACAGTACAGTGGGAATTACATACGTAGATGCGGTCGAGCTCAACGTATTGTCACTGTACTCAGTGCACTACTCACCTTTTGTTGTTTGACAAGGATGGTTGCAACCTCAGCTGTGACCACCAAGACAATAGTAGAGATGTCGTCTTTGAATCGGTCGGAGAAGCGACTCCTTCGGGGGACATTTTGCTTGTCTAGCTGGGACACATGCTGAGCCATGCTTTTCACCTTTGTGGGCAATCACAGCCAGATCAAATGTCAAACGACTCAACGTGCATCCAACAACTCGACAGATACAAACGCACAGAAACTGAAAGCAACAACGATGGATATGCATGAAAACTATCTTGAGAGCTGCCGTTGATCTGGTTAAAAATGATGATAAAGGTTTTATTTGTCATTACTTTTCATCCTCATTTTTCATCCACATGACAAGAGATTCCTTTTATTAATTGACCTAAACATCCTTAAGTGAAGTTGCTGAAGGAAGAAATAAACAAATGAGACGAGCAGTGATGATGACAGTGACTGTGAATGATGATGCGTTTCTAAAACTCCAATAGAATGATAATTTTTTTTTCAAATGCCCTTTTTCATGCTATTAAACTATCATTTATCATTTACGGAGCGACCTTGAGGTCACGCATCTCCCGGCTTCGTCCATTTATCATTAACATTTACACCTTTTTTATTTAGAAATTAAAAAAAAAACAAAAAAAAACTGACCAGTAGTTCAAAGAAGAACCAGGCGTATTTGTATGCGTTCTCTCTGCAGACTCCAGTGCTGACGACCATCTGTAAGGCCAGTTCCTCGTGAAACTGCTGCAAGAGAGAAAGAACACAGTACAGTGAAGCGTCCTGGAAGCTGATGGAATAAACACTGTTACAGTAACATTTGTTTTTAGAGACATCTTGACTGCGCAGAGCAACAGTGAAGATGTCATCAGTGCCACACCGCCCCCGTGTGGTGGGAACGGGTGTTAAATCCTGAACACCGGTGAGTACATTTTTTAATTGTTTTTTTGTTTATATCCCGAATTAAATAGAAGTGACTGTCATTTCAAACACCCCTCACAATAAACAGGACGAAGAACGGTGAATGGAAAAAAATACTGATGTAATTTCTGCTTCTAATTTTGAGCTTTAGTTGTTTCAGTGGCTGAAGTCACTCACTAAGAGAAGGACTGATGACATGTTTTGTCAAAGCTGAACAAAACTACACTGATGTACCAAGTACCAGGCAGATTTAAAGGTAGATCATCAAGGCTACGGTGTTTGTGTGCGGTGGGGACTTTTTTTACCTTTCGGTTGGAGGGCCTGGTGCTTCCTACGGGGTTCTGATGGTGGTTTACATCCACGTAGGTGGACATGCGGCTGCCTGGGTTGTTGAGACCCTGAAGACGGAAACACACACAGGTTCCATCACATTTAACGTGATGGATGCTTTCATTAGAGCGGGTGTCTTGTGCTCTATTTCAATACCTAATGTACTGTGAGGATTTATAGCAAACGACTGTTTTGTGTGTATTAGGAAGCGTGCCGGAATACATGTGTGTTTACGTAGTTTGTAAAATATATAAACCATATACTGACCTAGGATCAGACAGAAAAAACGTGACTGGATATCTCTAAAAGTCTAGGTTTGGTTGGGTGGGGTAACTGCTCTGACAAAGTGGGAATTGGTTTGAGAAAACACTCCTAACCTTGGAAGAGAGGATGCTGTTGACCTCTGCATCTTCATCAGAGGTGTGTGGGGCAGGAATGTCAGGGTTGCTGCTGCTGCGGATTCTGGACTGAAGAAGCATGTTGCCAACGGTGGCCGCCGTGGCCCGACCCATTGTGCTGTAACGGCTCTCTGCTGAAGGAATCACGCTCCCTGAACCTGACAACACAAGAAAAAAAGATTCATTCTTGTCTAAAAAAATAAATAAACACAGGAAAAATAAGTAGAAGAAAATGGAATCAAGTTCTAACTTCAAACTCATTAGGTGACTACCTGCATTCTGCAAGTCTCGAGGGGGATCAGGAAGACGAAACACCCAGTAAAGGTAGGTCGCCAAGAGGCTGTTCCTGCCCTGCTGGTCCCTAATCAGCTCCTGGCTGTTATGAAGACTGTTGACAATAGACACCACTGACTCGAAGGCTATCTGGGCCAGATTAGCTGCGGGGCACAAACATAATACATGAAACATAATACCATCATGACAAGTACAAGTACTTCTTAAACACAAAAATGCAGCTTCTATGTTATAGACAATCAAGGAGTCCAGTGGTTCCCAAACTCAGTCCCATACCCATGTGCTCAGCAGTTTGTAGTGCAAGGATAGCTGGAAAACAAGCCGTTCAGGAGGTCCTGCAATAAGCAATTAGTTTGGGAACCACTGAAGTTCCTTGAGTTTTGTACTGTTTGACACAAAAATACCAGTGTGAAGCTAAACTGTGGATTTTTTCTAATTGACTAAATAACAATTAGTGATTTTACCAATTTGAATTTCTGTGCCCTGAATATAAAATTGGTGATTTTGGAAAACATTATTTGGTCATTATTATTTGACCTAAAAGCCATCTTTAGGAATGTGTGTTACGTGTTACCAGTGGGGCTAGTCTATAAAATGTCACTCTAAAAATACCCATCTCATGTTTCCTGAACCCAAGGCAACATCTCGCAATCATATAAAGCAGAGATAAGCTGGTGTTGGACATTGTTTGATGAGTTATTTTATTCCTTACCAGTCTGGCCAGCAATGACCATGGGCTGCATGATGAGGGTAAAGAGTTTATCCATCACCAGATGGAGGAAAAGGACCAGAGGTTCTAAACTGGAAGAGGACAGAGAAATGATGCTGAGCTTCAGCTCATGCTCGAGCTTGTTCTCTGGAATCTTCTCATCCCTGACCCGTAGAGGAAATGTCGCTCCACCCTCCAGGGCATGGCAGAGTGTGAAGAAACGCTCCAGATGATTGTCCTGGTACAGAAAAGAGAAATAACAAGCAACAGTGGGGGAAAAAAAGGGATGTAAGAAGAAGGCACGTAATGCTCGGGCAGCTGTGCACAAACACAAAGTATAAGCACAAAATATTTGTGTGTGTCTTCAGCCATAACTCGCCTGTGTATGTACAGATGACACAGCGTCAATCTCAAGGTTGAAAAGTCCTTTGTGACTCTCCATCCATTTGACCGGAGGGACCTGAAGAGGAAGTTTCTACACAACAAAAGATAACAGTTTGTCTTCTGTACCTGCTTCCTTATAAGAAAAAAACACACTATACATACCTCAGGAGTGTGCAGTGAATAGTTGACAGGTAGCCGCTCCAAGAGAATCGGCAGACAAAACTGACCAGTCTGTAGTCTGTCAATATTTAGCATGGGCAGCCACTGGATCAGAGGCAAACAGCAAGTTCAGCACATTTTAACGTTACACTGTTTTTAGTGTCGTCATGTTGTCAATGATGCAGAAATCTAGATTATTTTATGTAGTGAAACAGATTTCACAAAACATTTTCCATTTAACAAATGAAGCTTTGCTGCCTGGCACACATGCCATCTCATTTTCTTACACTCCTAAATTTAGGAGTATAACGAGGAAGAAAAGTCAAAAATCTTACAGAGTATCCGATGAGTGTCTCACAGCTGCCGCTCTGGTTTTGTTTTTGTTGACAGCTGATGTGGTAGAAGGTGAACAGCAAGTGATGTCTGTCTGTCAAACGGGCTGGAAGAACCAACTTCACTTCCTCATAAAAGTCCGGGGACCTGAGAGATAGACATGTTGAGAGTACCACAGGAGTGAGAAGGGTGGAGACAGGCGTGGGCAAAAACAAGTGGACAAGTGTGGAGGGAGCTAGATTGGAAGTTTCTGCAAACGGTGTACTTGCTTGTTATGGTAGGTGACTGGGGTGTAGACTTCCTGCAAAAATTCACGGCCATTTGATTTCCCAAAAATGACCTTAGAATAGACAAGAAATGATATTTAAGTGATGGACAATACAAGCTGTAAGTATTGAAATTCATTTTACAGAGCCATAATATACATTACATATACCTCCATATCAGGGTTATAAATTCAAATCTTATTAAACAATTCATAGAGTTTCAGGAGCACATGTCCAATAAAAAATGCTGATGGCATTTCATAAACGGCAGAGCTCACGGGCATGGAGCAGCTGGGGTCCTCTCCACTCATAAACTGAATTTTGATGGTGATGTTTCTCACGGAAGTCAGTCGGTTGACAAAGTTGAGCCTCTGGGGGTAGATAAAGAGCAGGTTCCTACAGAGACACACGCAGATTTGAATTCGACACATTAAAAAAAAAAAAAGGAGACGTCTGCTCTAAATGGAAGCAGTTCCATTTCCCATCAGTAGATGGCGCTGCCTGTGCACCACAGTTTTAGTCACGTAATAGGAAGGTGACAGAGGAGTCAAACAACCAATCATTTACTGTGACCTTCTGTGGTTTTAATACAACACTGTAATCTGTCTGAAATCGGAGACACGGAGGAGACACATCAGAATCCACTAAACAAACGCGAGGGGGATGTCACCGTGTAATTATTATGCAGAGGGCTTGTTCAGTCCTGGAGCTACTAACGCATTGTTACAGTACAAGCGGAAGTCCTATATTCTAACGCTGAACGCCGGGTTTTATTAATTAAACCTCTGCTTACACAGACCGCCTGCTGATTGCTAAACTCCAAGGCAATTTCACAGGTAGCCTGGATGGAGACGTGTAAAAATAGGGACTACACTAAAAGGATCAAAGGTGCAAAGTGATGTTAACTCCTGAGTGATAAGTACAGCACAACTGTTTTTGTTGCTTCTGGCCGTTCAGGGATATATACTAAGTATTTTGAACATAACGTTTATTTACTTTTGGACTGTCTAATGTGGCTGAAGTGTAAATGTGAAAGGACTGTGTGCTTATTAAAAGTCACCTAATGTCATGTTTTACAACGCACCTGTAAATACTGTGTGGCACATAAACCTCACTCGATGGGAACTCCAGCACCTCTTTAATCACTCGTATGGGTTTCTCAGTCTTCTCAGGAATGAGAGGGATGAGTTCAGTGGACAAACACGACAGGGGTGTGTCATGGACTGGAGACATGTCCAGTTTTATGGAACCTGAGAAACACAAGGTCAGACATCTAGTGTTTTATATCTTCGAAATGTAGAACTTCTTATTTACTAAATGAAAAAGACACTGGATGTCATGGTTCCTAAGTCAGAATTCACCTGGTATTGTCTTGATTCTCCTCTGCGGATTGGAGGTTTTCTTGATCTCAGCCAAGATCTTTAACAAGTCCTCATCACTCAGTCGGTCTCCTTCCTGACACACACACACACACACACACACACACACACACAGTTAGAGCCATGTTTCAAATGAAAACCAGGTTGACAAGGGCTGAAGGAGCAGAATAAGATGTTTGAATAATATCCTTAACATAGCGGCATTTTTCCAACATCATAGCGTGACGGTAGAAACATTAGTAGAACCGAGTGGAATGCACAACATCCTGCGTCATCGCCACGCTGCAACCACAAGCTCGTCTGTCAGATCTGCTGAATAATATGCAGATTTGTTGGTCTATGATTTAGTAGCAGGAGCTGACCTGTTTGAAGATGGTGCTGATAGTGATGGTGGCAGGTTTGAAGGCAGCAATGTTGCAGAACTGGTCATCGATGGTACTGTATCGTTCGGAGTTCCTCCTGGGGAGCTGCGCTCTTCGGTCAATGCTGCTTGATTTACCTGGTGAGACAAAGTGCAAATGTAATGGGGTCAAATGATGCACACATCTGACACGATCTGAGGCAATGCACACAGAAAATCATCATATGGGGAAAGAATGGAGAACTTCAGACAAAGATGTGCTAGCGCTCACCTCCTTTTAAGCTATCCGAGTCGGTGACGTCGCGCTCTATCGTTGCAGTAGAGATGACCTCCATAATTTTAACAGTGGCCCAGGCAAAAGGCATGCGATAACGACCCAGCCTGTGGCAAAAAGCCTCCGTCTGGCCTCGCAGCTTCTCAAGTTTGTCCTTGTTCTGAAGAAGTTATTATAGAAAGCTCAATTCCAGAGAAGGCCTTCAACTTTATAACGTGTAGTACACAGCAAGAGTTAGTGAAGGCAAACTATGGCACATTACCTTTGCAGAGTCACTGTCCTTCAGGGTCATGTAGGGATCAGCGCAGTCACTGATCTCTCCCTGCTGCAGAACCTTTTCAATCTAAAAGCCAAAAAAGAAATATGAGCAACGCAGCATAATCCAAGTCAAAGACGATCCAGCCATTGTTTGGTGACACATAAACAGTAAAAATAAGTAAAAGTAAATTTTATATTTCATGTATCCTCCCCTATTAAACTCAGAGCATTTTGACACAGCTCATTCTTATTATTAACTAACCTTAATCAGTACTTTAAAGGCAACAAAGTAAATCTTCATATTCATTAGAATGCAATAGGAGTTTTACACTCCTACAACTGTTCTACCAGCAGAGTCACGATCCTCTCAGTAGTTAATATAACAGTTGTAAAACTTGTATTATATTAAATATAATAGGTAATTAAAGTGTGTTGCTATTTGATGTTATTACCTTGATGACCAGGTAGATATCTGGGGAAGGGTAGGTGATGGAGAAGATGGCCGATCTGGCCTGCGTGGACTGATCCACATGTGGAGTGTGAGGTTTCAAGAAGTTTCTGAACTGTTCCGAGTTCAGATCACAGTAGAAGTTTTCTGATATCTGGAAGGAAAGAGAATTCATCTTTTTAGTGCCAGAGAATTATCTGTATATATATTTTTTTATTTTTCTCTGTTGACTCGACAAACTATTTACACCTTACTGGAATCAAATGAAAACCTCAGTCTGTGATACAATGTTTTCTAACGTAAGGCTGAAGGAGAATGATCCTAGAATATCATCTGTTCAGTCCGCTTTTCCATTTCTCTACTCGCCACCCTAATGACCTCAGGCTAGGAACGCAGCCATATGCTGCGGTCTGCCCGGGTCTGGTGCGTGTCATGTGATACTCTTGCTTCATTCTGCTCGTCCCATAGGACGTCCATTACACTGACCACACCAAAGCAAACGTCTTGGCAGCCAACCTGTTAACTGGAATCCTTAAGACAATACGTGTGATCAGATTACACACATGGAAAAGTATTCTAGACCCATCACAGTTGGTTTGTTTTAAATCTGCTTTCGTTAATATAGCGGTCACGAGCGGGAAAGCCAAATTCCTGCAAATATTTTCTCGACGGAAATGACCTTTTTTTACGCAAGACACGAGTACTGCGAGAGTGAAGGTTCTCAGAAGACTGCGGTGGGAGCGTCCACTTCTTCCTGACAAACAACTTATTGGAATCACAGAAACGACTTCTCAGTAACCAATGCCAGCTGCCTTCAACAGCATATTACACAAGTGTTCATTGAGTTGACAGCATTCTTAGTTAATTCCCTGATCCCCATCACCCTTCAAACCTCTACACCCAATCGAGACATGAAGGATGATATAACTGTCCTCACATTTTTGTTGGAGGCAACGTTTCTGACTAACTCATGCACATTGTTTAAGTGCAAATGCATAACATTCCACCACTATGTCCCAAAGGTGTTTTTAGGCTTGGATAAATGTTTTGGGGAAGAGATGAGCTCCTCTGCCGTGAAGATGTTCTCCAACAACGCTCCATGTATCTGCAGTCATCCCACTCGCTGTGGCAGGAGCCTGTTGGCTAATATGGCTAAGACGCTAGCTGACTGCAGAGTATTCTGTAGAAAAAGCAGAAACTAATCAGACCTGATCGTATTTCTTTCACTGTTTGTGCGCATTTTTCCTTTTTTATTTTTAGGAATATGATATCATAAGTAGGCCAGTTGAGTCAAATCCTTTCTCTGCACCTTTGCTAATAGGCAAAAGGACACAACTAATAACTAGAGCATTATATGGAATTATATGAACATCTGCTCCAGATTTCACAGATGTGAAACAACAAAACTGAAAAAAAAAATAAAAAACACACACACAGCAACAAAATTCCCATGTGACACAGAAACAGCAGTGAGGGATGCAGGAATACGGAGAGAAAATGAGGCGGGAGAAAAGTGGGATAAAGTAAAGTGTACTGAAGAGAGCTAGAGAAAAAAAAAGCCTTGAGAGATAAATGGGTCAGTAGCAAATGCTTCACATGTAATCTGACAAAACCACCTTGACAGTTTTTCCTTCAGTCAAACAGAGAGACATTTAATAGCTCTTAAACAATCTGGCTCTGTCTGTGCTCAGTCTAACAGGCAGGGTTTTGTATTAACCTTTACACGGTCACATAACAAAATTAATTATTGCTTTAAGCAAAACACACTGAGAATGTGACACTTGGGCTCCGCTGTTAAAGACTGACCTCAGAAGAAAGCAGACCTCCTGTGGTCATCGATTCCCATCCCATTCTCTGGCACATACAAGTGGAAGATCTCATATAGAGCACGGATTATATTGTTTGTGTTGCATCTTAACAGTGATGTTGTCCTAAGATCGGCTTATGTGCAATCCATTTTCAGACTTACGGGGCATTAAGTTGCCCCGTCTCACCCGACTGACTGCATTGCAACCATCGGCCCTGTAGACAAGCTAGAAAGCATCGGGGTAGCGCTGAAAGGAGGGCGAGGCTGATGCCTAAAGCCCCGTTTCCTCTGACGGATCCATGAGCACTTAAGTACAAACTAAATCCTTCCAGTGGCTTCCCCCAAAAACCTATCCAGCTGTGTAAATCCACAGCAGACATGCAAACATGGCAGGGCTCCTAATGTTTGACAGGGAAAACATGGCATAATATAAAACACTGTGAGGCCTCGATGTCTCTGCCAAGGAACAATTTCGCCACCTTCATCAGTTAGAATACGATTTGGTGACAGTAAGTTCAAATATTCTTGCTGCCTGGGTAATTCTTTAATGCCTTTTAAAGTTTCAAAAACACAACGTGAACATGGATTCATACATCATTACAACCGACCTCTAAGCCATCATAAGATATTGTAATAAGCAAAAGTGTCTTACCTTTTTCTTCTCTTTCAAATCATACAATGCCATAGTGGCGAACATTGGCTCAATGTCAATCTCAAACCTACGAAGCCAAGAAGAAAAAGGACATTTGTCATTCAAAAACAGCAAGCACTTTGTTTTTTCTTATACTGTACTCAGATTGTGTTCTGTTCTGTTCTACTTCTGCAGAATATTTTTGCACTGGGAACGAGCAGAATGCACAGCAGTAAGCGATGACGTGTTGAACTGAAGGTTAAAGGGTAGGGGGAAGCCGCTGCCAGACCACTGACGAGGATATACGAGTTAAACTCAAACATTTGGCAGTTTTATGGATTAGAAGAAGGATGGATGAGTTTAAGGGTGAAAAGCTGAAAAACTGTATTTGTGTGTGTGTTCTAGAAAGACAGAGAAAGACAAAAAAAAATCCCATAGAGAAGGAGGGAGGGAGTGCAAGAACAACAACCACTGTCCAGCACTCCTCCGCCCTCCCACTCTGCTCTGTCCATCATATCGACTGCATGCCTTTTTGAAACAACTACTAAGCCAGATTTTTAAGTCATTAGTGACACAGAACAATGTACTGTATGTTGAACGCTTAGCAAACGAGGGGGCGTTAGAATCATTTCACTTTAACACGAGCAACTGTTGGGTCCTTGTCTAACCTCTAAGGCGTACAGAGGGCAGCAGTTTAAATGACGGAGCCGCTCTCCCTCCCACAGCATAATGAAAATGGATGACATACTTGATGGCCTGGCATCGAACCAAAATGCGGTCTCCGATGTGTTCTTTGGGGCAGTCAGGGATGGGCCGAATCTCCACTGCATCTTCCTGGAACACAACAGCAGGAGAAGATGAGGGGAGATTTGAGCTTTAGGAGGTTAAAAGAACAGAAGAATGCCCTTCAAGTCTTAACAAGATATTACATTACATCTCTTCACACTTTTATAATAAAAACATTTAAAGTTGTGTCTGTCATTTTAGTTTTCGCCTATTGTAAAGTCTACGTTTACAAAGTACAGAGAGCGAGGGAAGAGGTGCAACTATAGAATTTTCATTCTAGATAATCCTTCGTTTATTTTCTTATGTTAAAAATGTGGGCTCAAATTGTGAAGAAGTCACGAAGCCGCCATGACACAGCCTTTTCACACACTGTTTGGCCACCAGACCATTTTTCTCTCACCTCATCAGCTGGTGGGTACAAGGCGAAGAGTTCAGGGTGTCTGTTGCTGTGCCGTGCCTCCAGGTTAAAGCGGTCCAGTTCTTCATGATTGCTAAAGGCCAGCAGCCTCTCCACTCTCTGGTCCGGAGTTAAACACCGCAGGTTAAAGTCAGAGGAGGTCAGCGTACGACCAGAATCATCACTCAACCCCGCTAACGTTGGAGACTTGACCTGAGAGTAACACAGGAAGAGATGGACGGGGGTGGTGGCAGGATTTGGGGTGGAGGAGGGTAGAGAGAATAAACTGAGTCATGGATAGTGAAGAGTAAACAGCGAACAAAAAAGGTGAAAACAGGGTTATGAGTTGCTATATCAGCAGATATATTCTAAAGGCCTGTGTTTCAGGCACCTGAGTAATACTGACGGACCTGAATTTCATCCCTTGCAACTGTTTTTTATTTTATTCAGTAATAAACATTCCTTCTCTGCGATGAAAAAAAGAAACAGATGGAAATAAGGCCAGTGAATTATGACACGGTGATGTGATACGGGTCACTCTCTACTGATATCAACACATTAGCTGATCAAATTCTGTAGTAAGAGATCCTCCAGAACCCGACTGGCTCGCCAGGCAAAAATGATACGGCTAAAACGGTGCAGAGCTGACTCACTGACCCCGAACCACAAAAGCCCTGAAAAACTAGTTGACTGGTGTGTGTGCCTGTTTCAGAGTTTGCTGCTGTTTTGGTTGGAATAAGAAGATTTTTACAGCAAACACTGTAAACTAAATATTAAAGATTTCTGAGCTTATGGTTTAAAATGCAAAAAATAAATATCCAGAAGCCATTTTTTAAGATAATCAAAAGCATTCGAGTTGAAACACCTGCTGATTGATGAGGGACAGATATTGTCTCCATTTTATTTCTGTCAGTGTTGTTTTTTTTTCCAATATTGGTTAAAGATGTCACCTGGGGAAATAGTTTGAATCAAAGAATTTACCAGGAAATGTATTTTTATTTGATTATTTCATGTGCTGTTTCTAACTGTTGCTTTTATGCTGTTTGGAGGATTTAGTCAATCAGTAAGTCCTCTCGGTCTTGTTATAGCACCGTATGGGATTACTCAGACTCAGCTACGGGGCAGGACATAACCTTACTGTTCCCATGCAAAATCCAGATTTGAAAGCTGCCTCTTGCCACCCTCTCCCTTTGTCACTTTCACTCCCATCATCCATCAAGCTCACATCACTGCTCTCAAACCACGGGCTAGGACTGACCAAGCTTTCACCCTGGTAAAGCTTCACCCACTGAGGTTCCAAGAGACCATCACACCATGATCCCAAGGCTATTGCTAACGCAGATAGACCATAGAAGAAACTCATTAAGTCCTGAAGGGACAATGGTGCTGTTCTTCCCTTCTCTGTCACTCTCTTTCCGGCATGTAAATCATGAGAAGCCCTCGGTGGTAATGGGCCTTCTCGTTCGGGTGATTAACCAGACTTGGCAAGGATGGGGTGACAGGGGGGGGCTGGTGGGGCTCACTGGTCATGAGAGATGGTTGGGTAACTAGCCAGAGGCTGGGAATGGGGCTGACTGAGACTTGGATGGGCTGCGAATGCCTGAAGCTGGGAACTAGGGGTTTAGCCACATTAGGACAAAGCAGTTTGAGTACAGGCGGACGGGAACTTGGCTTGGAATAATGTCGGTGGAGGACTGAGGTAATCATCTCTAATGAACGTAAAGTTTGACGCCTTTATGCGGACGTCAGCTACTGATTGTTCAAGATGTGTTGAGCAGAAAAGAAAGAAATGAAAAAGTTGAAAAGAAGCTTGAACGGGCCACGGCCACAGTGCAAAGAGTGACTGGAATAATAATACACTGTTATGTTCACTATTAAAGCACCTCCTAACCCCCCCCTCCCTCACATCTGACACTATTAAGTATCGCTGCTTCTCTCTTAAGGAGAGAGAGGTCCGTAAGGTTCTAAGGCCTTAGAAAGGCCTAAGAACTTTCTTTTACTTCTTAGGAAGCACACATAAGTCTTTCTTTCCTCATGACTCATGACCAGATGATCACATGACCATCTGGTTTGCACATCTACCCTCCATCAGCCACAATCTCACCCCCTCCTGCTTTTCATTTACTGTGGAAGACCTCTCACTTCCTCCATCGTGTCCACCACATGTCTTGGACTTTTCCCCCGTATTCCACTTACTCGACCTTCAGCACCCTTTCACGCACCTGTTTCTAGTTTCCAAGTTATCGGCAGACTGTGTAAACCCGTTTGTTTCACCAGCGAGATCTTCAGATTCTTTGTGTTCTTTGTGGACTTTTCATTACTGCACAGCTACCCCTTGTCTGCACGTAGAACCAGAGTGGAGTTAATAATTCCATGTAGCTACGAACAGAAAAATGACCTATTTCCTCCTGTCATCATCTCCTTTGTGTACAGATTCTTTTAGAGATTATTAGTAGGTACTGTATACTGAACCATTTTCAGTTTGTTATGAAAACATGGAACCCAACCTAACTTGTATCTTGTGTGATCTGGGTAAGTAGAGTGACCCTTAGACAACTGGACAGTTCTGAAAAGGTTATACCGGGACAAGACGGAAGGAAAAAGTACAGAACTGTTTATGACGTGCAGCAAAGCTGTGTGCCACATTGCACAAGACTGCTTTTGGAACAGCCTTTGTTGAGTAAAGCAGATGTTGGTTAAGACATAACCTCAGTTAGTTTAGGTAACTGCGTGTCCCTGTGTTCCTTACTGGTTCCTCCTGGTTCTCTGGCTGGAAATCGGACTCAAATGTCTGTTTCTGGAGAAGTCTGTGTAAACCCGCTCGCTCTGAATACACACTCCAGCCATCTCCCTGGCACCTTCAGACACACAAACACAACAGAAAAGATATGCATGGTTACAACTGATACGCCGCTGCAATCTACAACACAAACACCAAACCTTATGCAACAAAGCCACGGTGCAGTCGGAGTGTGTGTAAGAGAGAGTAGAGTGAGAACTACAGTGCATCAGATAAGAGATCCCAGATTATCCCATCAGCAGCTGTTGCACAATCCAACACCTAAAATACAGGTTTGGGTATTATTGTCCCGTCAGGTATTATTTCTAAACATAAAAGATCTGGTTTTCCATTTCTCCAAGACGCCACAAACGGATTCACTTATTCTTCTCAAATTATTTTTAAGGTATCTATATGAAAGCAAACAGCTCGTACAGTCACAGACTGTAATTGATGCCTTTCTGTGGGGTTTACCTTCTAGAGACCACGAGCCAGGGCTGGGTGTAACTCTTGACGCAGTCTCTTACATGGGGATCCAGCTCCACTCTACAAGGAGGGGGAGAAGGATGAACAGAATAAGAAGACGTGCATGCAGAGACATGCACGCAAACATTCACAGACAACTGGAAACTTTACATTCCTCCCACTTTTTAATCTGCGCTCCGAGGTTAAGGTTTACGAATGAATGCGTGAATTCTAGCCTGCATGTCTCACACACACACACACACACACACACACACACACACACACACACACACACACACACACACACACACACACACA
>JAUMTR010000027.1:13999344-14052841 GCA_032270685.1 Microctenopoma stevenorrisi | reverse complement strand
CACACACACACACACACACACACACACACACACACACACACACACACACACACACACACACACACACACACACTCGCACTGACGAGGGGCTGAAAATCTTTCAGGACTAAATTACACCAAAAGTCTCATGTTTTTTTTGCTATCTAATGTCTGCAGGGCTGAAACCCACCCATCATCTGGGACGGAGTGTCGAACGGTGCGACACTCCTTCTCCACCTGCTCCACTTTGAGGTCGTCATCAGGAAAGTCTCCAAGTTCTTGCATCACTGCTGAATCTCCACTTCGTAGCTGTGACATCAAGAACTCCTCCAGGTCCAGAGGCTCCACCGCTTCATACGACTGGGGCTGAAAAACGAAGGAGTAATGAAGGAAGGGAAACGTTAGTGTACAGGGTCGTCTGGAAGAATTAAAAACTATTAGAATTAAGCATCAGCAGAGAGTAGATAGGAAGGAACTGTGTGCTATAAAGCATCGCTGTAAAACATCCCATGATCTTATGCGAGACTTGCTGGATGACGGAAATGTTGATAAAGCATAAAAGAAAGAATTAAAAATTATATATATTTTGTGACGAACTGTTTGCTGATTCATTGTTTTGGACTGTTGAATAAAAACACAGGCAGGCTGAACATGCTGAATGATGACTATTTTCTAACACCTCATACCTGAGGAAAAAAAAAATGTAACTGGAACAAACCTGCCCGTTTCAGACAGCCAGGCATTTTTCACTGAGCATCTATTTTTAGACAGAAACTATCAGCCCACACTCCAGAGCTACGGCAGATCAAAGGCAAGGCTGTAATCACTTCTACGTAGAGAACAAATAGGTTGAAATTTTCATAAGGGTCTATGTAAATTGCTACATATTGTTAAATATCCCACCGCTGCTCAAAGGGGAAGAAAGCAGATGAGCATTTCATCCTTAGAAAGTAAAAGAAAAAACACTGGGGAGATAAGACACGCCCCCTTTTGTCACCCAGCTGGCTATGGTTGTAAATGTGGAACCTGCATGGAGCAGGTGTTTCTTTGGAAAGTGGAGAACTGGGCAGTTCTCCAATCTGATTACAGTCTACAGGCTGAGGATGATTTAGGCTAAATACACACACTAGAACATTATACTGCAAAAAGAAACTCTAAATAATTAATAGCACAGAGAAAATTTGCTACGTTCAGAAAACATATTTAAGCTTTTAATGCTGCACACGGTCACACACAGGAAGCATTTGCATTACAAACAAGCAGTGAGAGAGTAAGAAAGTGTGTGTAGAAGAGAGAGAAAGAATAAAATAAATACACAAACAGCTGATGTACACACAGAGGAGGTACGGATAGCTGCAACACAAGTCACTGCTCTGATCAACTTTGAAAAGCAGGCTAAATTCCATTTCCCTTCAGACATGTTTTTGCACATCACCCTAAGGAATATTTTTCTCTGTTGAGTACTCAAGGAAATTGTACCACATGGGTGAGTATTACCGGTCAGGAAGCAACCTAATGAATGACACAAACACAGCCACACAGAACAGATATCATTATGATTTTAAATGACAGGCCTACGAAACCTACAGCTTCTTTGTCCTGAGGAGTACAAGTCAACCGCACCGGTGTCACAACAGTGGCAGCCTTCCCCCATACGCTCCTATCTCTCTGGTTTTCTGCCTCAAACTGCAAATATAGCTTGAACGATGTCTTTGCAGAACGTCTGCTTTCTCCTGTTTAGCATGAAGGCTAACAAAAACAAATGAATGCAAATCTATGCATGCCCCCGATTGGTGCCTGCTCCTTCTCTAGGATAGGAAGAAACTACTTGCCAAATCAGCAGTTAAGACTTGTTATCAACTTGCTGCTACCAATCTCAACACTGATGATTCGTTTTTACAAACAGGAAGCAACTGACACATCTCACAATACTGAGTGCAAGCACATGCATCAAGAAGAAGATAACAGACGTTTACATACATGCATTTACACTTTTCTAAGCCATGAAATGTTCAATTAATTATTAAAGGAAGCTACTTTAGGTACCTTTCATTCATCTACAAACACCACTGCCCTCAATGTGCATTTCAGAAATAAGCCGGGAGAGAAAACGGACAAAGAAAACATCATGACAAATAGTCTTAAAGACTTAATTTTCTCTAGAGCCAAATTGCAACAGTTAAGACATTAAAACATTACAACACTAATAATGTAATCTAATAAGTTTCACTAAGCGACAGCTGTGCTCATACGGAAACTAGACTTACCCTGCCGAAAACTGAAAACTGCTAAATAAAAAGGAAGCAGAGAAAATGGCGCACTCCGGATATAGGAACTTAGAGTGAACACCTACTGATGCTCAGTGCTCTCTGTTGTCACAATGCAGAACACAGATCCTCGTTAAACTGATCCCCATATTACTAAAAGCTAAGAAGATCTGGGAACAAAAACAATTGTCATTACTGAAAGTGAAAGTTCTTTATGGTCAGTCAAAATCATTTCCTAATTAACCATGACCTGCAGAAATGTTTTGACGGCGCTTTTGAGCACTCGAGCGGTGTCTCTCACTTTAGAGCTGAAGGGAAGTAACCACAGCCGGAAGTGACGTCTCTACATCAACTGGCGTTTCAACAGACAGGAACAGAAACTACAGACACACAAACACGTGCATGCCTCTTAAATACACACAGAGGTCCTGAGCGCATTCATGAAATACATGTATCTTCTCCTCCTAATCTGTCAACTTGTATTTTAATTGAAACCTACAACAAACACTGCTCAATCATTTCAGACCTTAAAGATAGATCCCGCCTCTCAGCAAACATCCCTCTCTCATCACTGTTTTAAAGGCAACTGCTGAATAATGGGAAACTATCATCCAAGAGATTATAATATTAAAACCCCTCACCCGCAGCCCAAATCCGACCATATTAAAGATTTGCCTGTGTAAGCTGCAAGGTAAGCAGGCCTCATCCAGGGTGTGTCAGCAGCCAAGGCACTGACCCACTTCCTGAGCAGGTTAGATAGTAACCATGTTGCATGCTAAAAGCTGGGGAGGAATGGCTCATCCATGTGCGCCTCCTCAAACCCCGTCAGCTGACAAGCTCAAGGATCTTGACTGGGAAAGTGTTAAAGCGGTGCAGCTCAGTCACTCAGACACACAGACGTGTTGGAAGGCTTTGTGCCTTCTGAGCCTCAAAAAAAACCCGTAAACTGAGAGATGTAGGGCAGAAGAGAAAGAAGAAGGCAAAAACAGAAATAGAAAAAAAGCAGAAGGACGCAAAGAGGAATATGTGAATCTGGGAGGCAGAGGCAGAAGTTCAGGGGGTATCACAGAGAGAGGAGGGAATAAATCCCTATAAAGGATTACTGTGCATCATTCTGTCTGCTTGCTTATGAAAGCAGGAATCACTAGCAGTCTGCTAAGCTCCAACTAAAGAGACGGGCAGACAACATGTCATAATGGCATTCAACCCACTGCGGAAACTACTGAAAAACTATTTTTTTAAATTTTTTAAATCAAAGAAGCGTCAGCCGGGTTTTAACAAAAGCACGTTAAACCACGGCTGAGTTCTCACCTCATCAGCTAAAAGAGGAAGGAAGATTCTTCCTAAAAATACAGACAGCTGTTTTTGAAAAAGCAGTAACTTATGTGGCAGCAGACTTTCTAAGACACAAAATATAATCTTCAAAACTGGACACTCAATATGGGTGTTAATAACAGTAAAGAGGATATGGCTAGATAATGTGTGAGCTGCGTAAGCACACACACTAAAGCTACGCATTAGAGGAAACGCCTGCTCTTACCTTCTGGTAAAAGTATGAATTTCTCCTCAGATAGCATTACATCACTAGCATTAAGTGGAGTGATGCTGTAGCTGCAGCATTCACCTTTAGTCTGCTGGTCAACTGAATACAAATGTATAAACATAGAAAGGAAATGTTTTCTATTGCTGTTTCCTTGTGAAACCTGCCCAGCAACTATACTGTGTTAGCTCAAATGCAAAATACTACTGTACATTTTTTTCCAGGCGGCAGTGAATAATCAAAGATAAATACAGTGTCCTGACTATCCCGGATTATGAGACAACAAGGTATTACTCACTTCCAAAAAGCCAGGGGAGGATTTTCTAAAAGAAAACTTACCACAGAGAGGCAGACTGAGGTTGAAGCGTTGGAGTTGGAGCGGCTGTGATAAACGCCATGGTTCCCCCCGAAGTGTCGTCTGATCTCTGCAGAAGAATGCCTGGAACAAAACATGTAAACACATAAAGACTCACAGGGCTTTGAGAACAACACATAACATGCCACTGCGGCTTATTTCTAAGGTTCATTTTTGTTTAGAAACAGTGAAAACATCCCATGGAAAACCATAACTTCTGAGAGACGCAACAGCAATTCCACCTTTGTTCTGCTCGCATTAGTTTGAATTGTTCAGCCATCGTGATTCTGTTCAAACTATTGTCCGCCCTCCACAGAAGCACATCTCTGCTGGCTGTGTGAGGGCTTTGTCATGCTGGCAGCCATACAGGCGGTGGAATAAAGATGGTGTCCCACTTTGAGGGTCAGACAGAGCAGGAAATCAACATGACACAGGAGCAGAGTAGTATTCAAATATGTTGTGTAGACAGGGTTGGCGCATGTGTGTGTGTGTGTGTTTGTGTCTCCCTGTAGCTCCCACCGAAAAAGAAGGGAGAAAAGAGAATGGCATGAACGGAGCCGGCGTACCAATTTGTTGCACACGTTTTCCCTCCATGCAACGCAGAGCTAATGCACTGTGTTGGTAATCCCTCCACCGTATCATTGGACCAATACCAAACCGTGCACAGAACCCAGTTTTGGGAATAGAAATGTGTATGCATATTTGGTATGTGTGCAAAGAAATGCTTTTTTTATGGAAAATTTGCTAACATGTGTATGTATTCTGTGTGTGTGTGTGTGTGTAAGCATCAAACAGGCTTTATTGCAACGCTGCCACAAAAGAGAGAGTTAGAGAGCAAAGACTTTAGCAAACTGGTCCCAGTCCCGCCTGCTTCCCCCCTGTGGCCAATCTCATGGGTTCATTTAGTCCCTACACGCTTTGTTACGATAGCCTTGTTGCTATTTGCGACCACGATCCCATAAATGAAGGAATGCTGCAAGTCAAAAGAACTGCAGCTACAGACGCATGAGCCGTATACAAATGTGCGACACAGCTTCATGCAAAGAACTAAAACCTAATATTGTTAATGAGCTGCAGCAAACAGCCAATGCTGACCCTTTTGTTTTGAATATAAGTTCTAATGATGACTGTGTTTGTATCTACAACAATCGTGGGGTAAACACTTACCCCTCCCTGTCACATAGCATGCTGAGTCAATAAAATTCTGCATGCCAGGGAAGGTGAAGACATGGGTGGGAGAACATTATGTAAAGTTAAACAAAGAGCAAAGTCCAAAGTGCAGCACCGTTTTATTTCAACACACTGACTAACATCACAAAAAAATCTAATTAATCAGCAATCCAAGAATGTAGATACAAAAATACATGGAATGAATGAATGAAAGCATATTGCATCACACTGATTACCTCAGCTACCCTGCCCACACAAACACACACACACACATTCACTCAGGTACACAAAACCACATTATCACCTTTCATCACGTCACCCGCCACAGCAGTGATGTTGTGCAACATCACGTCTGCAGTCACTCTGAACCCTCTCAACCTATAACATGTTTTTAAACCATCATTTAACTTACTAAGGGAGCTAAATCTATGACTTTAAAAAATATATTTGTACAATGGTGCAGATACATAAGTATTTAGCACAAATTCTGGCCCTCACAGACCTGTTACTTCTTCTTTAAGAAGCTCTTCTGTCCTCCACTCGTTACCTGTATTAATGGCCCCCGGTCTAAGTTGTTATCTGTATGAAAGACACCTGTCCACACCTTCAAGTCAGACCCCAACCTCCACCATGGCCAAGACCAGAGAGCTGTCTAAGGACACCAAGGACTAGATTGTACACGTGCACAAGAGCCAATCTGCAATAGACAAGCAGCTTGATGAGAGGAGATCAACTGTTGAAAGGATCACTGACAATCTCCCTCGACCTCGGGCTCCATGCAAGATCTCACCTGGTGGGGTAGAAATGAGGAAACAGCCCAGAACTACACGGAGAGACCTGGTCAATGACCTGAAGAGAGCTGGGACCACAGTAACAAACATTATTAATAGTAACACACTATGTCGTCATGGATTAAAATCAGCGCAGGAAAGGTCCTCCTGCTTAAGCCAGCACATGTTCAGGTCTGTCTAAAGTTTGCCAGAGACCATCTGGATGATCCAGTGGAGGATTGGAAATGTCATGTGGACAGATGAGACCAAAATTTGATGCTATGGTATAAACACCATTCGCTGTGTTGCATGCTGAGTTGCATCACAAGAACACCATACCCACTGTGACGCAGGGGGTGGAAACATTATGCTTTGAAGCTGCTTTTCTGCAAACAGAACAGGATGATTGAAGGCCTTGTATGGTGAGATACTTCCATCAATGAGAGCACCAAATAGAAAATGTGGCAGGATCTTCCAGCATTTCAAGGCTCTGGAGTGACCTAGCCAGTCTCCAGACCTCAACACAACCAAGAATCTGTGGAGGGAGTCCGTGTTGCCCAACAACAACCACAAAACATCACAGCTCTAGAAAAGATGTGCCTGGAAGAATGGGCCAAAATACCAGCTACAGTGTGTGCAAACCTGGTGAAGACCTACTCTGTGGGACAACATGCACGATCGTGGCAGCCAAATGCTTTTTTTGCCCCACCGTACAAACAGACACCTGAAGGATGCTCAGCACAACCACAAACCCCTCTTTCCTGGCCACAGAGTACGTTTAGTGAAGCAGTGCGTTTGTGCCACAGCACCGTGAGTAGTGGTTGATGAGGGATCCCTCAGAAAACACACGCGTCATTGAACCTTATCTGTCCACACACTGCTAATGTGCTGAGTTACTACAGCGCAAATCACATCAGCCCACAGAAGTGCCTACAGGGGCTATGATAAGAAATGTAGTGTCTGAGTAAACTATAGTCGTGACGAGGTACGACACCGCTCATAGCTGCTCCTCCCCAGACCCCTGGAGAGCAGTAATGGACAAAACAGTTATGATGCCGCCTTTGATGTCTCTGCTACTGTTTTATTTTTCACTCTGAAATGAGAATAGACTATTGCTGAGATTTCTATGCGTCTGGTGCTTTAACTTCTTAAACTAACCAACAGACAGTTTTTGCAACATTAGTGTTTGTGAGAAAATAAAAAAACTCTAAGCAAAGAAGAAATAAGCAAATATTTGTCCAGTGGGTGTTTTGAGCTTTTAAACAGAGCAATTTTAACCCTGTTAAATGTTGAAACTGTACTTCTTAAAGAACATGTCCTGCCCTGTGCATGCAGCAGACTAAAGCCACAACCACCCTGCTCCACATATTTACCTTCCTTCTGTTTGTTTCATTGCCACTGAGAGACAAAGCTCATGCATACCAGCCCATACTGTGACAGAACATAGGTTGTATATGAATTATAATGTGTGCACGCAGACATGGAACAGAAAAATTGCACACGCTTACACGCAATCAGGTCCCATCTATAAAAAGACCAGGCAAGTAAAACAGTAATCAGCTCCTGCCAGCAGAGCCAAGCAGGCATTATTTTACCACTAGCAGACAAACAGCATGTCACAGCAGACAACATCTGCCAGTCTCTTTAATGGACCTGTGTCTTGGCCCTCTTTACATAAAACTAAAGCTGCTTTTGTCGGAAAAAACAAAACAGCAGATCTATGGGGCTTGGTCGTTTAGGCAAAAGATAAGCCCAACAAAAAGCTGGATTATTTAGTTTTATTGCAAGTTAGTTTAGTTTTATTATTTTTATTGCCACAATAAATAAAAAAATCAAATAAAACAGACCCTCAAAGAAACTTAAATGTGACTGTGCGACAATGCCAAAAGTCAAGAAGTGGCATCACCACATGAGACACATTCTTCACCGTCACGTTGATGATGTCATCCTAAAATAAAATGTGAGCATCAGCTGATGGTGCAACTTCACAGAGTGATGCATAAGGGACCAGATACCCAAAACAAACGGGGGGCAACTTGGGGATCAGGGTCTTGCCCAAAGGACACTTCGACAAATGAGTGGAGGAGCTGAGAATCGAACCACCAATCGACTGCTCTACCTCCTGAGCCACAAAATCCTCCTCAAACAAACCACGACTCGCTATCTTGAGTCAATACAATACAAATATAATTACTAATCCACAGTTAGGTCAGGGTAGGAGTTGTGGCTGACTGCTCACAAGATGCATGTATACACACTTTTATGCTCAGGTTACACACACGGCCTTATCGCTTGTATAACTTCATACATTTAAGAAACCAGTAAAATGCTTCTAGGCCTTCAGATCAAATGAAACCACATATAATCAACTGCACCATGCCAATGTACACTCCCTATTTGGGGTGTAACATTTAAATAGCTGTTAAGAAAACATTCTCCTGGCTGAATTCAAAGCCCGATGACAATAGAAACCAGTTTCCTTTTTCTTTTTATGAGATATAATTAGGATAGCATAATCAACACTGATGAGCACGGCACGTCTAAAACAGCTGCTCCCACTAAGTCGATAATAGAGTTAGAATTGCAAGTGACAGCAAACTCCAGCAGAATAAATCAGGGCTCATGTTTAGAGATTAGACACAGTGTGAAAACACATGAAGACTTTTCTGTATTATTATTATTATCATTATTATTATTATTCTGTTATCTGTCAGCGAAAGAGATGAACTACTGCATATGATAAATCCTGTCAACAATACACTAAACGCAGACGTGCCATGCAAATGAGAAACAGGTTATTTAACCATTAACCAATGGTTTCAACATTTTCGGGTGATCATTCACTATTTAATTTTATTACATATTACTAGAAAACAAAGCTGACTTTGTTACCAGCAGTACAACATCACAGATCAATGTTTAGGATTTGGTCAATAAAGAACAACATGCAAATCGAAGACAAAACACAGCGAGTAGGCGGAGTTTATAACAAAAGTCAAAATCCACAATAAAAAATGTAAAAAAAACACTGCACTCTGATGACGGCATAGCTGAAACATCTGTGAAATTTTAGCCTCAGCCGAATAAAAGGAAATATCTAAACTATCTGGTTGTGTGAAGCCACTTTTTTGTTTGTTGAAGTCAGTGTCACATAGTAAACAGTATAAGGGAACAGTTTGAGGACTCACATCATCGTTTCATCGTGCCGTCTATGGCAGGCTTGCACTTGCTGTGTGTGCGTATACTGTGGTGTGTTCCTGTCAGCGTTTCTAGCACAATTGGCCGAACGGAGTTCAGCAGTAAAAGTGCACTGTCACTGCTTCCCATGGCTGCATTTCTGATTTAAACCCCCATCTGACAGCCAAATCAATAATTCTACGCGTGATGATCTGTATTTACTTGTAACGTGACTCCTGCCAGTCTACAAGCATCACTATTATTATCAGATCACGGCTCCTTTGACGAGCACATTATGGTTCCAAAAGCCCGTCTCCTTCCTTCATACCAAAAGCCTTCTCTTCATCTGAGCCACAGAGGAAACGCAGGAAAGCAGAGTGTGTGTGCAGTATACATGACAGGAGGAGGAAAGCACCGCAGGGATGCCCCCACTGTGTGTGTCTCCTACTATCATGTGTCTGCAGACTTAATGGGTCTTAGTGCTATCAGCACCATCACGACTTAGCTTCCTGTCAGAGGGAGGTGCACACAAACACAGCAATCATGTGGCGGGGCTCAGGTCACAAGAAAAACTAAACTTCCACAGTTTGAATGCTTTAACCACAAGCCCTTTCTGAAATATGTTTTAGGAAGTTGGGTGTCTCTTTTCAACACCTTGCCCCCCCCCGAATCTGAAGTGACCCCGCAACAGTCAGGAGGGTTAACAGATGTCATGAACCCGAGCCCAGAGGAAATCAGAGGCAATTTAATCCAGATTCCTCTGTCACTTAAGAGTATTGAACAATAGAGGCCCCACATCCACAGCTGTTCTCCCACCTGTTACCATATGCTGGGAAGCGACATCACAGTCAGAGGTAGGGCAATAAAGGTTCAGATACCTTCCATCTACTCATCAAAGCTGAACACTGTAACCGGATGTTAGCATATGGTCCATTCCCCTTTTTTCAAGTGTTCATGAAGAAACACACATTTCCTGATTTAAAACTGCCACGAGCAAAAAGTGAAGTGAAACCAGAGCCACAGTGTTCGCAGTGTGCAGGATTTCCTTCACACTCCGTCCTGATAGAGAGATCAAGAGAGGCACTACAGAACAGCATATAGGACATTTAGGGCCGAGAACTTGCTTCTTGTAACCTGGCGTGTTTGTGCGACGTACTACAGACGTGGGTTGTAGTATTTTGATTAAGTTAACAGGTTTTTCAAGCCGTGATGTTCCCCGTGCTTAAGTTTCAACCTGTGACCAACGTTCCTCTTTGTCAATGTGGTTTGTTTTTGTCTGGATATTTTTTTTGTTGCCATGATATTCTAGGTTGTTCTCTTTATGTTTATTATGATTATGACCAGTTCACCTACAATTTAGGTCACAAGTGTTCTCTTTAAAAAACATTAAGACGCTGACCATGTAATCACAATAATTATGCCAATGACGGATCTTTATTACACGTCATTGTTCCCGTCTCTTCTGTCATTTGAAGACATTTCTTTTTAATTCCAGTCTTTGTAGTTCACACTGGTTTTGGAGCAAAAATGACCCACCTCTAATAAAATGTTGACGTTACCTATATGTCTATATGACATAATCTGTGGTGTTTATTAAATTATAACAACAAAAACTAATACTAATTCAGTGCTGTTTTGTTTCAGCCAGCAAATTGTGCTCAGCTACATCTGACAATAGTTTAGGAAAACCACTGTCAGCGAGCGTGTTTAACACTGCTAAACTACACATTTCACAACACCAGGCTTCGCACAGTACGACATCTTCAAACCAGCGACCCTGCTGTCTCATCTCTGGATTCAGGCTGTGACCCCACAGACCCTCCCATCCCTTAGACGCCGAGCAGCTGAGCTCAGCTCTGCACATCACTGGAAGTATCTGAAATCACTCCAGGCTATCAAAAAAATGTGGCACATTAACTGTGGTGGAGGATGAAGGATTTCACAGCTGAACGTTTAAAAAGTAAGCAGTCAATCACAATAAGGTATTTTGAGTAACTAAATGAGACGTTTTTTTTTAAGCGACATACTAAACACTGATGACCCTGTAAAACCTGCATATTTGTATAACTGTAAATTAAATATCTGGATTCTGGACTGCTCACAAGACGTAGCCAAAATGATCAAGCCCAAGACAATGACAGATCAGAAAATGCCCAACAGAGCACTTTGTCTGAGCTGCACTGCAACTGCAACAGAAGTCCTGGACAAACTCCATATGCACGTGCTGCTACTCAAAGCATTTATTGGTGTATTTGTTTGAATGAGTCGTACTACAGAGGACAGAACGCTCACAATAGACTTCCACATATGTACTTCCTCCACACCTGGCCAGAGGCTCAGCAGGAACTATGATCACATCCCCATTCATAATAGCAGCTCTAAGGACTAGTCACACCAGAGGAAATGATCATATTAGAAACACTAGATATAGAATCAGCATCTCCATGATGAGGAAAGTATAGGGACAGAATACAGATTAGTGAACTGCAGAAAAGTCACCATTACTTTTCTTCACTTCACAATATCATGAATAACTTCATGTCACAAGCTAATGTTTTCATAAATGATCATTCTACTACTAAACCTAAAGACGTTATGTCCATTTGCATTGGTGTTAAAGAACCGTTGGCTGTATTTAGTCCTCCAGGCTACTTTTTTTCCCGGGTAACAGTGACCTAACCTGCAGCATTAACATTCCCAGCATGTGGCTGCCTGCTCCACTGTGTATGTATCCTACTGTCAGGACACAGTTCGCACCCAAATCTCTGGGGAGGTAACCAAGAGTTCACGCTGACACCTAAACTAAACTTTACCAAACCTTACACCGCAGCAACCACACTTTCCATTTCCTTCACTCACGAGGTTTACCTGTTGATCTTCAGAGCGAAAGCCCGTCGCTCTGCGCTGCCCAGAGACGCCATGCGCGCCTCTGTGAGGTCCGGTTCGGCCGCGCTGGCTTCGCTGGGGTTTTTCCTGCGGACCTCGCACGCTCGCTGTCACCGACGCGCAGCTTCTTCTTCTCCTCCTCAGCGCAGCTCAACTGTCATGTCAGTGCTCATCTTGGCAGCAGAGGCGGCAGCTTTAGTGGGTGGAAACTTCCGCATCAGCGAGAGCCATCCCGTCCGGAGAAGGAGGGAGAGGGAGAGGGAGACGCAGGCGCGAGGCTCGGGACGCGCCGGATGAGACACGTGCGCTCCCTCGCTGCAGACACAGGTCTCTGCTGTTTTATGGTTTTTTTGTGCCTTTTGTAACTTGGTGACTTTTCTTTAGGCTAAAACAGTCTGATAACACAGTCAGATCAAAATGAGAGTCCCATGACCCATGACGGGGTTCGGGCCTCAGACACACCCAAAGTGTTGCCTAAATTAAAGCCATATTAATAATGACAAACTTCTTAGATTGGCATTATGGGAAATTCTCTTATTGTAACACCAATGACGTTTTTGTAAACTGATTGTGCTGTTGGTTTGCTGAATTTAGCACCAAGGCTGCAAACAACAACCCCGTCCAAAGGTTGACTGGTCTTTGTAAAAGCTTGTTCCTGCTTCAGATCATGTTTCCTGTCAACCATTAGTCATTTAGGTATTTCCCACTATTTCTTTCAAGTAACTATCTTCTTTTATACATGCTATTCTTTGATCACAAAATTACCTGTTTTGATTGATTTCTTTTTTATTCTTCGTTTACTTTTACACTTTTATTCTGAAAATGTATTGTTTAGTATTTGTGTTGGTTCTTTTCTGGCTGTTTTTTTTTTCTTTCTGTTTGCACTGAGAGCGGTTGTGACATGCCAAAATATTTTCCCTCAGGGATTATTCAAGTTTTTTAAATCTTAAATCTTGAATTTCAGGTATGAATTGTTGCTTTGACCATCGTTATTTAAATAATATTGCCTCACAACCCTGTAACACCTATAACATGTAGTGTATTGCATTATATGTTTAAAACATTAACACTATATGGTGTACTGTATACACTTATACTACAGTATAAAAAAATACAGTACTGTGTCGGAAGCTGCTGCCTCCGTTAACTGTAAGTTTATACAACTAGTGGTCTCCTCAAAAAGATAAACTTGTGTATAGGTAATGATGGTAATAGACACAGTATAGCCAGTATATGGCCCAATGACTGTGAAAAGAAAAGAAGGGTTTGAGTTTTGCAGAAGCCCCTTTTAGGTTATGTAGGTTTGATGCAGACATTTTAATCTGATAACCATCCATAGACAGGTAACAGATTAACAGTGGTCAAAATAGTTATACCAAATAGACATGGTGATGTTCCATGGTTGTAAATTCAAGGAAGATGTAAAGTTGACCGCTGTTGTACAGATACCATTAGATTTGAGTGTGAGCCTAAATTTGACAACTCTTACTATCCTATAGGAACAATATTATTGCTCATTCTATATTTCAGTCTATATTTATATCTTTTATATCAACACTACCAAAAAACACAAACTTTTCTATTTATTTTTATAATTTATAGACCATAAAACAAAAGAGAGAGCCCCTAATAAAAGAAGCATATTACCTTGTGGACGCTGCTCCCGGAAACTGGTTTCTTTCGCCCTCTCGTGGTGGATACTTCTTACCACGAAAGATTTGGTCTAAATCTGCTGCTGGAAGGAACAAAATGCTTGTGTATTTTTCATAATAAAAATAATAGTTCAAATGAATTTTTTTTCGTCGTCGACCAACGCTAACGTCCTTTATACGCGTTAACGGAAAGCGGAACGTTTTTTCGTCACTGCAGGGTGCGAACGGAGTCTTTACAGTGTAGCACGCCGTCAAAGCGTACAGCAGGTTCAGCGCAGGAGAATATTTTGATGCTAACTTTGTCTATCTGCATTGGTTGGAATTAAAAACAGGTAATTTGCTTGTATTCGTCTTATATCAGGGAAACTCCATGTGGTTTGTTGTCGTGACTATTGTACTATTGTATTAGAAAGTTAATTTCGGCTTGTAAATCACTGAGTGCTAATACTGCTGGAAGTGAAGTTATTGAGTTCCATGATTTCTTGTTTTCCAAAATGTTTTTCAACATAAATTTCCTACGTATTCACTACGTGGTTATTATTGGTCCAGTGGCATTGAGTAGGTAGAATAAGTTTGTGTTCTTATTCCTATGTCTGTAGCCTGTCTGCATGCTGATTTATCTAACTGAATGCTTCTTGTGTGCCTGGAAACAAACTTTATTTCTAGTATGGATGGTACCGTGATGGAGGAGGAGGATGATTGTCCAGAATTGGTACCTATCGACTCGCAGCCTGGTCCATCTGCAGAGCAGATACCTGTCACCATCATCACAGGCTACCTGGGTGAGAGACAATTCATCTTACTCACAGCTTTAACAAGCTTATGAAGTGGGATTATAGTCTTGCAGATTTGGCACTCCATCTTTAGCTCAACCAAACGTGGAGCTGAGCCTAGACCAGGTTCTGTGTGAGAAAGCCCACTGATGCTACAACTATTTACCGATTCACGTTAGCGTTCCTTACAAACCCATTGTCTTCTCTTTTCTTTGTAGGTGCTGGAAAGACCACACTCCTGAACTACATATTAACAGAGCAACACAATAAGCGGATTGCTGTCATACTCAATGAGTTTGGAGAAGGTAGACTAAACATATTCTTTGGAAAACTCTCCAGCAATATACACAACTGCTTAGACTGGGCTGATGGCTATAGAACCAGAGATAGTTAGCGTATTGGTACAACCTTGTTGACAGACTGTATTTCGAGAGATTTCCACCAGAGAGCAGCATAGTAACATAACATAACATAACACTTTCAGTTATAGCAAACAATTGATTTCAGTATTTTAACCAAGTGTTGGACTACCAGTTATTAGGTTTATGGAACTTATCTTTTAAAAGTAACAGCAATGCGACATATTTGGTACTAACCACTCAGTCTGTATTTGCTGATACTTGTTCCTTTCTTTGCAGGCAGTGCCCTGGAGAAATCCCTCGCAGTGAGCCAGGCAGGAGAGCTGTATGAGGAGTGGCTAGAATTGAGAAATGGCTGCCTGTGCTGCTCTGTGAAGTAGGGAAATCAGTCACTTGTAGTTATGATAAAAGAATCTAAAATAGTTTTTAACATTTAAGTTTTTTGTTTGTTTCAGTTTAGAGCATAAACTTTAAATTAACAGGATATTAACAATAACAACAATTTCCCCAAGGGGTTCAATAAGGTATTCAACATATAATATTAATATTCTGTGAATCACAACAGCTTTAATGAGGATTTCTGTTTAAAACTGACGATGCAATCCAGTCCAGTAGGCTTATAGCATTAAACACATTATTGCTTTGTATTCCACTTTGCACTATGTTTCCATACTGCACACATAATCCGTCTTTGGGGTTGTTGTGTTTTAGTTCTGCATATGCCATTTTAAATAATTTAGGCTGTTTCTTCATTTTCTCCAGGGACAACGGTCTCAAAGCCATCGAGAATCTGATGGAGAAGAAAGGAAAGTTTGACTATATCCTGTTGGAAACTACAGGACTTGCTGATCCAGGTAAAAGGGAATTCAAGCTATATAATTAAATGTTTAAATCAGCATTTCATTGTTACAGAACGTTGTTCCTATGTGTGTTAGGAACACTAGACATGACACTGGGAGCATATAGACGTACAGTTATTGGCCTCTATTGAAAACGCATGCTGTTTCACCAGGACTATGTGTGGGCTCAAGCCAAGAGGCGACCTGGTTCTCAAGCCCACATAGGCTTTTGACAGTCACCTGGCAACCTGTACTGTATTTAAAATAAGAACTGACAAATTTCATGTACAGTAATCCCTTTCATCGTGCCTGTCTAATGCCTGCTCTCTGAAAACCGTGAGATGAAGGCATCTTCATCTCGCGGTTTTCACTTATCGGCAGCATTCGGTAACACTTCTTACATAGTCCCTGCATGAACATGTGTGAACTTCAGTAATCGGCCAGCACAACTTATCATGAGCCATTAAGGCTCATAAAGAATGACCAAGGTTAACTCGGCTGTGAATATCCGAACGTATTGTCTGTTCTCGCTTTTTCTTTTGCTCAGAACTACCTGTCTGATTGTTGACTCCTGCGGATTTCTTTGTCAGCCATCAAAAGTGAAACATTTTGTATCTCTTGAGAGCTTCTGTTGCTGTGACAGGAGGGCAGCCCAAAAAAAACGAGCTGTCTATTGAGCGCTCCGATTTGAATCAGGAGATCAATATTAGGCTATTACCGAGTGTGTGCTTTGGCGATCGGGGTGTGTCGCTAAGTGACAGGTGTCAGGAGGCAGCGGCACACACCACTTGGCCTCACAGACAGAACCGAGAACAGAGCACAGTCAGCGGGGATGTCCTCAGTTTTCTGCCATGTCATTGGCCGAGACAGGCTTGTTATCTACCAGGACAGGCCTGTCATTGGCTCTGCCAGTGTTGTCAGTCATAAAGGCTCTCTGGGGATTCTCCCCTCTATTCAGGAAGAGGTTGGATGAGTAACGTGAAACATGCCACTCAAAAACAGTGTTTTCATTACGCGTCCATCAAATATTTACAATGCTTTTTTTTCTCGCTTGGCAGTTTGACAAAAGTGCATTATGTGAACAAGCAGTGGTTGGCACGGTAACATAGGGCCCTGGAATAACCATGTTCACAGAAAAATAGAAACAAACCAGCAGGAGATAAACAATTTAAAGGTTCGGATATTGGTTTTATCTGCTTCACAGACTTCATCTAGTATTGAAATGATTCATTTATTGAAATTAAAATAAACCTGAAATGTAATAAGGAAAATGCCAGACTTTTGGTTAGATAGTTGAATTTTTGTGTTTTTATTCTGTTAATTAACCAGTAGGTGATTTAAAACAAAAGACAATAACCATTAGTTATTAACTGAAAATCTTTAAAATAATATTTAAAACTTACTGGTAGTGTTTGTTATGTCACATCTAAAAAGCATCACTCCTTTACTAATATGTGAATGTCCATAATATATCCCTGCATCATAAGCTGTTGTTATTATTCAAACACTTTAAGTCTGTGGTAGAGTAAACTTTTTTGTTTTGTTCATACTTTTACCTGCATTATGTGTAATTTATTCCGCATCTAACGCATCAGCTCTTATACTCTGCAGGAGCTGTGGCCTCCATGTTCTGGGTCGATGCAGAGCTTGGCAGCGAAATCTATTTGGATGGTAAGAAATGTGTAACGACGCCTGAGCCTTTTCTCTTCAGGAAGTGAAACTGGTTTGAGCTGTCTGGCTGATTTAACTTAAACAGTGCATTTTACTGCTGTTATTTCTTTATGCTATATGTGTGTTTGCATAGATGGCTTGTTATTGCTCAGCCTAAATTCTCAGCTGCCTGCCCTGCTGTGACAGGTTAGCAGTCACAAAGTGTACTTCAAAAACCAGAGAAAGTAGTTCAGACAAAGTGACTAAACACCAAAAGGCGACAGAATGTCTTCGACCAATTGATTCCCAATATCTTTTACTGTTTGCTCACCCCAGGCATCATCACCGTCATTGATGCCAAGTATGGACTACAGGTATGTGATAAAAAAAATGCTTCTGATTCTTATTTAGCTGATGGAAGGATTTGTTGATCAGTTATTTCTTTAGTGGGTAAATCTTTCCAGATTGTCAGGCATCCACTCTGTTACCTTTCTTGGTCTGTTTCTTAGCTTTTATTTTGACAAGCGTTTTCGATTAATCTCTCTGCGAGCACTCGCAGGATAAAAATGTCCTCGCTGCAACTTAAAAGCTCAACTGGTAAACTTGTGAGGCTGTTCTTAACATATAGTGCACCATCCTCCTCTCCCTTTGCTATTTAAAAGCAACAGGAAAAGTGACACTGTAATAATGGGCTGTAATGTGAAGGTGTCGTGCTCAGTGAGGTGACACATTTCGTGGCCCCAGAGTGGAGAGAGGCGAGACGAGGGGGATCCTGACAGAAAGAGGGACGGTGTAACTCATAGTGAAGGAGTAATTGATATCAGAGAAGTGACCAGTGTAATAGGGCTGTCGCATCCTCTCTCCTCATCTGTCTCGTGAAATATCCATCTGTCTGAAGAGTTTCGCGTTAACGTGAGCCCTCGGCCCCGCACGGTCTGAGAGGCCTTTGTCTCTCCTTGCAGAGGCTGCCGTGCATCAGCCATTCCATCAGGTTTTATTTAATACATTATTGTCATTCATTCCTGATGAGACAAAGCTGTGGCAGCGTCGCATCAGATTGACACTCAGGGGTCAGGATCCGGATTAACACCTCTTGCTCTGTCTGTTATTACATATTAAGCTGTTTTGGAAAACTCCGGACTCGCGGAGGAATTAAGGGATCTCCTGTGGTTTCGTGTGTTGAGAAAGTCACTTAGTTCACGAAGATGAAATACAGGCTTTTCTTTTATCTATCTGTCTGTCGCATGTGGTGCACTGCACTATTAATTTTTAAGGATCTGCTTTAAATGGAAATCTGTAGCATCTGTGTTTCTAAATTAGCACTGAACAGGTTTCTGTATTTCATTTTATTTCACAGCAACTAACAGAGGAAAAAGCAGACGGACTCGTCAGTGAAGCAGCCAGGTATGTTTGACTGTAGTTATTTTACTTTCTCTGTACCCTTGGAAAGAGCCAGGCTATCTAAGAAGATGCTGGTAAAGCAATTGTTTCCCATCAATCAATAACTTGCATCGCCGCTGCGGGTCTCATAACCTTCTGTTGACTGTACTCGTGCCACCCGCTCGTCTTTCCTTCCCAGGCGTCTCTCTGTTTGTCTCTTCCAGCAGCTGTGTGGTGTTGTTGAACAAATACACTGAGGAGAGACCAGTTGCATGACCCACGCTGCATTCTTTGTCCTTGTTTGTGTTTTCACCTCTAAACTAAACAGTGCTCCGCTCCTATGTGAGTTTGGCATGCATTGCCCACTGCCACCCATGAATACACCCACACACAGGTGGGAGGTGGCGGTTTTCTGTGTCAGACTGAATAAAGAGAATCGGTCTCTGTTGCTGGTGCTGCATGTTCATTTCTCAAATAAAGACTGTGTTGTGCTTATTGTCTTTGCAGGCAGATTGCACTTGCTGACCTGACCATTATAAATAAGGTAGATCTGGTGAATGAGGAGGAGCTAAAAGAAGTCAGAGACATTGTCAGGTCCATATTTTATTCCTTTAACCTACAAATGAAAATATATGAATATATAACAGGTATACGGTTTAACAAATAAAATATTATTTACACCTATCACCTTTCTTTCTCCTCTCTTCAGGTCTATAAATGGTCTTGTCAAGATTCTAGAGACCCAGAGATCGAGGTAAACACATTTGCCGGACGGAAAACTGAATCACTTTGTATGATAATATTATGTTGCTTTTCCACGGTCGGATTCCCTGTGTGGTTTGGTGGAACAAATGAACTCCACGTGCTGCTGCTGCTCAGATCTTTGTATCAAAGCTAAGGCACTTCAGACGCGACACTGCTGAAGAGAAAACCCCCTACACTCTCTCACACACACACACACGCACAAACAGCAAACCTTCAGCGGTGTCCAGTTACCTACAAGTCTTTGGTCTTTGATCTTGGGTAGTCAAGTTGATGCATATGTGTCAGTGTGTGTGTGCAAATATGTCTGTGCTAGCATGTTGGACCCAGGTAGCATCTGGCTAACACAAGCAGTGTGTATCACAGAGGTCATACCAGGGTGAGCAGATGCATGACACTGCGCAGCGAGGGGTTAATCGGAAAAACATTCCCCCAACTTTATGCCTGAGTCATTCACTTGGTTATTTTTAATCTTAGTTTTGACCAATTTGTGATGAAATCTGAAATGTCTTGTTAAATGTATTATTACCCCGCTGCAGTTAGATTTTAAATTAAACACCCAGCTTCAGCAGTGTTCTTCCTCCACAGGGTGGATCTCTCTGAGGTTCTGGATCTGCACTCCTTCGACAATAACGCCAGAGTAAAGTGAGTTTTTCCACTTTAAACTTCATGTACACACAACATCAAGGAAATAAAACTACTATATGTTTCTACAAACCTTTATAAAACATATGTGTGTAAAAGGAGCTGTCATAAACATGTTTGAGAATTCTTGAAATTATATTCAGTGCAAATAATGCTGTGATTTCTCAATTACATATTAGAAATGACCACTTCAGGTAAAACTGTGTAGTCCACTCCCCACTCAAACCTAAGTCTGTCGTTAATTTCAGATCTTTATTACTTTATGTCAGCATCTTTATTTACACTGGCAGTAAAAGCTTCTGTGCAACAGAAATGAACTTAAAGTCGATTTAGAGCGATATTTATTATTTGAATGTTTAAACCATAAAAGTGAAAAACCGCCAGATATTGTGTTGCATAAATGGATGAATTGATGGATGCCTTACATTTGACATTGAAATGGCTACAAACATATCTTTTACTTGCAGAAAAAGATCAAAAACATATTTTGAACTGTGCTCCCAGCAGTCTTTGATACTGTTGCTCGCCATGTCTCTCTCTAATTAACAGACTCTTTTATTGAGCGTTCCCCCTGTTACACCACAGGGTGGTCATCATATTGTGTGCCCTGTAGAATGTCATTATCATGAATGGAGCTAGTGTTCATCCCTTCATGTGAATGAAACGGGCCGTGGTGTTAAAGCTCTCTTACATGCCCTCAGTAAGTGTCTCTGAGACCAGCTGCAGAGGATTAGAGCTGTGTGTGTCCACTGGCTCCCGAGGAGACCCACTTGTCCCAACAGATAGCTCCTTTCCCCGTGCCTTTGAGAGTCCAGGCTCCTCCTCCCTCGATCCCATGCTGTCTGTTTGAAGCGGCTCCCTGCTGCTCAGCCTGTGTGGTACTAACAGCACACAGGGCTCAAGCTGCTGGACACAACATTTAGCCTCCTTGTGAGGTCAGGGAGGGGGGGGTGGGTCTGATGGGGAAAACAAGGGCTGTAGTTTGTTTGGAGGTGGTGGTGGGTGTTTTGTAGGATTTAATCGCCATCTCTAAAGTTTTCACAAGTCCATTCAGAGTTGTGCCATTAGGTACTGATACTGCATTGTATTGTATTAATACTGTATTATGCTGTGGGACAAAAAAAAAACAGGTCCAGAAGAAAAATGCAGTTAAACTAAACATTCAGTGAAGTCATGGGAAATAAAGAACAAAGTCACAAAACACAAACACAATTATAAAAGTGTTTAAAATCCTAGTAACAACTTAAATTGCAGCTTTAACATTTTCTGGCCAAAACATTAAACATAAAGACTGGTTACTTATGTTTGCCTCTGAAAATCCTAAATTAGAGTAAAGTAAAATTAGCAGTGGTTGAAAAGAAAAAAGGCAACGGTATGATGTATTTTTGAAAATACTCAATAATTATATTGTGATTGTTCTGATTTTCCTTACAGTCCATTGTGGGGGTCCCAACATCCCACATATTGGGAACCACTGCCATAAGAGAAATGTCTTAAACCATATCAAAACATTTCCTGTACCAAAGAATAACGTGATCAGCAGAGCACACAACACACCATTATGTCATTTTAGTTCCACAGGCTACAATCAATATATAAAATATTTAAAAAATGCATCTTTGTCATCTTTTGCACATTTTGAAATAGAAACATGTCTCATTTGTGGAATGAAAATGTATTTGTCCAAATAATTTCATTTCTCTGATCTGAAAGTCTAGCAGAGAAACTGCAGCTTGTGAAACCCACACAGCCTCATCTTGACAAGGTATTGTTTGTGTTGCTCAGTATCCATTCCCCATCCTGGCTCTCTATGCATCTCTTTAAGTTTTCCTTGTTTTGTTTGCTAATTTATTTTAACACATAATTTCCTACGGGACAAAGGGAGCTAAATTCTCCTGAGGCAAAAATTGTGCCTTGCATTTCCCCAGGCCATGACACTGTAGTGAAAATTCCCTCCCCGCTTTGTTTTTTTGTGTTGAGATCAACTTGAGGCTTTTGATGTGTTCTTGTTATCCTACAAATAGACGCCATTTCAGGCATACTGAAATCACTCTAGACTGGGTGCAACATGTTGACTAGACGGACTAGAGACTTGGCTGCATGTTATGGCTTTTGTCTGGAATGAACACAGATGTTGTAAAATGTCTCCTCTTAATTAATACCTGGATGTCAGACAGGAATGGGAGATCCCTAGTGTATGATTTAATGGGAAGAAATACCACAGGTTCCCCTATCATCTTAGTTCTCCTTAATTGAGGTGTAAATTATTAGATTGATTTATTTCAGGATTAGTTCCATCACACGACTGTGGTGTTTTTATCAGGCTTTGGACCAAATGACTCCTTGTGACAGTTACACCTCTGCTCGTTGTTTGTTTCATTGTTCTTTATACCCGTCAACTTTTATCACAGGATGGGGAGAGATGAGGGCCGTTTGTGTGGGTAAATAATGCCATTGTTGCCTGTTTTCTCCAGAGTCCCTTTCCCGCATGAAGCTCAACTGGCCCACCCCAGCCCTCTCCTCCCCTCTTTCTTCCCCACGTTGCTCTAATCATGTAAATGAGAGTGCTGTTATTCTGTTGTTATACCAAATGACAAGGAAGTGTGTAACCTTAACACTTCAACACAAAACCCCCCAAAAATCTGAAAAGTGCCCTTTTAACGCTGTAAGGACGTATAGAGAGGAGGGTGTGTGTGTGTGTGTGTGTGTGTGTGTGTGTGTGTGTGTGTGTAAGAAAGAGAGCAAGAAAGTGGAGAAGTGGGGGGGGTCACGTTGCTAGGTTTCAGGTGCTGCGCGGAGTTGTAGATTTTGACACAGTCATTGAGAAAGTCATTAGCTGGAGTGTAAAAAACACTTCTGTGGTCTAATGCTCATCATGGTTCTGCTAGTTTCAGTCCACCAAAAATAACTGTTACGTTGTATTTACGAGCACAGTTTGAGCTCAAAGATATCAGTGTTATTTTGCTGACATTGCATTTTAAAGCAGGATTTATTTCTTTTTGTCAGTGCACGGATCAAGACTTTTTTTCCCTGTGTGCATTTCTTGTCATTTATTTTCATATCAGAGGGTCAGACGCATGAAGTGAAATTGTTTTCAGAACCACAAAATGATATTTTGATATTTTACGTGTCTCTCTCAGAGTATTGTAACTGTGACATTTGAAGTGGCAGGAGATCTCTCTGAGGACGCCTTGAATGTCTTCATCCAGGTACATCCTTCACATCACTGCTGCTTTATGAGCCACTTCACTGTAATACAGTCATTTGAAAAGTGAACATCCCTTTCCCCCCTGTTTCAGGATCTTCTATGGGAAAAGATGTTCAAAAACAAAGCGGGGCGACCCATGACAGTCATCCGGTTAAAGGTACAGTAGAGCACAATAGTTAACCTAGTGGCAGCGGTGATCAATAACAGCATCTATATTAATCAGTTCCTAATGCTTAAATCAGTCCGGTTAATGTGTCACTCGTGACTCGTGTGCTTTCAGGGCATAGTATCATTTGCAGGTAAAGGCAACCAAGTGATGCTGCAGGGGGTCCACGAGCTGTATGAGCTGAATGAGACGCCGCAGCTTTGGGAGGAGAACCAGCGGATCAACCGACTGGTCTTTATAGGTGAAGACACGCATCTTTACACATGGCTGTGAGAGCAGCCAGTTCACTGAGCTGCATTACACCCATTTAAATGACCCGTCCATTAAAGTTTTTAATTAAGTAAATAAATTAAATGTCCCTGTTTCGTAGTTTTCACTTCTGTATCTCTACTGTTTTTGCAGGTAGGAACTTGGACAAGGACGTTTTGCAGGAACAGTTCATTTCTAAAGTGGTTGCTGGGTGCAGAGAGTAAACAGTCAGACGTTCGTCTCTCGTTTTAACGAAGAAAAACTGCTGATTCCTGGGAAGAAGTCAGTGCTCGACACTCTGTGAATCTGGGACTGTCTTACAGACATTAACGCCTTCCCACATGGATGAGGTATGCCTGAAGATGACTGATGCGGATTACTGCAGTGATTAATTCTCTAGTTTCACATTATAACAAACTGATCAAAACGTTCTACAGTAGGAAAAATGTTGAAGTTGTTGTAGTGAGCTAAGTGCTCAACATCTGTAAGAGTGCTCAACATCTGTGCGCACATAAAGGTTCAGAAATATAATCAATAAATAGCAGTTTTTTGTGTAGTGTGGATATTTCCAACTGTGGCAGATACAGTATCAGACGTAGTGAGTTCATCTTCTGTTTGTTTAAATTATTCAAAATAAAGTTTTTCTCAGAAGAATGTTGTTATGTAACTTTCCTAAAACACCCAAACAAAACTGTCCCTAATCATTACTGAACCTGGTTTGTTCCAGTCGACACAGCAGAGTATTAACATAACAACAGAGACAGCGCGCCTTTGTGTTTAAAAGTGGTAAGTTCGTAATAGCCAGTGTGAAAAAGAGCATTTCATGCATCCCAACAAGAGTTTAAGTTTTGAGTGCAGCTAACAGATGGACTATTCTTCAATTTTTTACTGGTTTGAATGTTGAAGTTGAAAAAAAGGGGAAATTAACATTTTCCAACGCAGATGTCTAGGTGCCATCTATTTTCCAGGGACCTGTCAATAACGTCCCATTTCCACTTATGATTCCAGACCTTTGCATGTATTTATTGCTTTTCAGCTGTGTGTTGTGTGGTGGCCTGCATTTATTCTACTCTCTAGTATTATAGTAGTATCGTCATGTGAGGACACAGGGCACAGTAAGCCTCAGTCAGATGAGGAAATGGGTGGAGTTTTCCCACCTTGGTGACTTGCAATTGAGATGGCTTAGCAGCTCGGTTTTAACACATATCTGCTGTTGGAGCGATTTGCTTTGAGGATGGCTCTGCTTATTCATCCCGGTCGTAAAGCCGAGCCGAGCCCTGTAGCCCAGAGCGCACCGCGCAGCTGAGCCGTTTCCTACCCGATTCTGATGCTGATGGCTCCTTAAGGCGGCTATTGCCTCTTTTCTCTGCTGCCTGCGGGAGGCCCTATCACGGCCATTTTCATGGTCACACCGCCCGCAGGCATCCAGAGGTGGCAAACTAAACGAACGCGCGGGGGTTCCAAGGGGAAAACACTTGGTTTCATATCACGGATTAGGCGTGGCGTTAAACTTTCCAAGAAACACAGCGACGCAGACTGTGCTGCGGAATTACTGCTAATAAATAATGAAAAGTAGCAAGATTTCATGTTCATGTGGGGTTGTCTCTGTAACTGTGAGGGGAGAGTGGCCTTAATGTTATGTCCCCGTATTAAAAGAAAGTAATAAACCATAATAAAACACCAGTACACGTGCTGTATTTGCCTAAATACAAGACGAGTGGCAGGAAATTGTACTTTTGTTAATATTTCATTTTATTTCATTTCATTGCAGACATTTGACAAATCGAATAGGTCATTTCAAACTCTGGCCATACTGGATAAAATACAAATTGCCATCTATTGTCTATGCACGAGTAGGCCATGTGTACTTTAACACCCAAGCCCCCTCCCCACCTGCGCGCTTGCTTCCTCTGGCTCCCCGCGGTGAGGGGGCTACTCTGATAGGTTCAGAGGGTTAATGGAGCCGGTCTGCAGGACAGCAGCCTCCCAACATATAAAGCCGCAGCTCTCTCTGCCACAGCGAACGCGGTTTGAGAAGAAGCACACGGCAGATGCGCTTTTACGCACGAGCAGGGGCCTTTTGGTTTTTACGCACGAGGAGCCATTGATGTCTCTTTGGCAGTTTTCAATTCTTAGGCGCTTTTGAACATTAGGCCTGTGACCATGACTCTCTCCAGTGAATTTGAAACTTCACAACACGCTACTTTGCCACTAAAGGAGGTGGAAATTGACATCGTGGGCGAGGATGATCCTACGCACGGGCGTTTATGTCGAAATGAATGTTCTACGGACGCAGGCTCCTCGGCAGATTCTGGTGCCGAATTTGACTCTTCCGAACCAGACTCATCAGGAGAAGGTGACAGCAGTTTCTATGCAGATGCACCTCCGCCCAGTAAAGGCCAGAGGAGCTCGGTCAAGCCTCCCTACTCCTACATCGCGCTCATCACCATGGCCATCCTGCAGAGCCCGCTGAAGAAGCTGACGCTGAGTGGCATCTGTGACTTCATCAGCAACAAGTTCCCCTACTACAGAGACAAGTTCCCGGCCTGGCAGAACTCCATCAGACACAACCTCTCCCTCAACGACTGTTTCATTAAGATCCCGAGGGAGCCTGGAAATCCTGGAAAGGGCAACTACTGGTCTCTGGACCCTGCCTCGGAGGACATGTTCGACAACGGCAGCTTCCTTCGGCGAAGGAAGAGGTTCAAGAGAAACCAGCCCGAGTACAGCAAAGACGAGCTTGTGTTTTATTCCAACTTGAACTTCTACCGTCCGTACGGACAACCGTACAGTGTTCAGGGCCGGGTAAGCTCCCCACACGCTGCTTCTCTGGGATACATGCCGCTGCAGGAGGGCATGTCCTCCTACCACCTTCTACCACAAACCCTGAACTGTCACGGGAAGAGCAGCGGGCCAGAAGACGCCAGAGCGCAGTTATGCGCAACTAAAGCTGCAGAGCCAAAGCCCGGCCCGCAGGCGAAGTGCTCTTTCAGTATTGATAGCATCATGAGCAAACCCTCTCCCTCCAGTCCACAGCAGGGCGTTCACAGCATTGTTGAGTACGGTCATCTGATGCCTGGCCCTGCTGCCTGTTTGGTTCCGGCCTTCGTGCAGGCTCCCAGGACTCCGTTCTGCCCTCCTGCCCTGTTGAACACTGCTCCTTTAATGAACGAGCATCTCAGACTTTCCTACCATCGCCGCTGAAGCCTTTGGCCATAAAACCCTTTACAGTGTCTGTATGTTTGATGCTCTGTGGAGGCACGTTGCTGTAGCTCGTTTCTTAAAGAAATGTTTGAATTGCATGATATTTATGTGCACTGACATGCAAAGTCCTAAAGGTTGTAAATAAGAGGAGTGGTAATATATTTGTGAAAAGGTTGAAACCCTTGCTGATGAATGTGTTGTTGTTAACTAAGGTGCCAAAATAAATGAAGAAAATGTCCATTGTTTCATTTGGTCTGGTTACTCACTTCTTTGCAGTTTACAGAATAGTCTTGTTTATAATAGTTTTAGCAACATGAACCAAAAACCTGAAACCAAGGCTTTCAAAATATGCAAGAAGGCGTGATTATGTTAATATTCCCACTAAATAAGTAGATAAACAAGCAGATTAAAACTTTTCTTTTAATTCGTCTGGTATAGGTTACGTCTGTTCAAGGATCCCAAACTCATTTTCCAAGTTCCAAACTTAAACGTTAGGCTTGTGTTTGATAAAATATTATAATATTTAAATTTAAAGCACGTTTTCCTCGATATCGTAAAGCATAAAAACATTTCTTCAGGCACAATAAATACCAGCTTCTTACTTAGATCATCACATGAATGAATAATTTATTAATAATCAAATCTATGTGTGGTTATGATTTAGAGTTCAGTTCCTCCCCCTGGCCTCAAGGTGGCGCTGTGCACTAATTATTGGAGCAGTCTGACGCTCACCTTAAAAGGGGCTGTCCCGGTGCAATAGTACACTAATAATTACAGTCACAGATTTTCATGTGTTTTTGCATTGTCCATTGTGGAGAGTACATGCGGAGAAGCTGCAATAGAACAAGAGATGTTGATAAAATGAAATGAAATACACAGCCAGACACGCCTCGAGCTTTCGGACAGGGCAGTGTGGACAGTAGAAACACAGGCAGTGTCCGGTTGCAGAACGGGTCAAACACAATTCCCCTTTCAGTCAGAGGTCTATTTTTGACCAGAGGCTCAGCTGATTGTTGGCCTTGAGCATTGTGACCCTCCCTGATTTTTTTTGGTGAAGTCAGTTGTTCAGGCTTATTAGGAAAAGAGGGGGTTGTCTCAGAGCAGAGGAAAGTTCTGCTGAATGTCCTGAAGGATGCAGCTCTCTTGGCTCTAACACAAGTTGCCGAGGTGAGAACATTTCTCGTTGGGTGTTTCCTTTTATCCTACTCAGCACTTCATCGCGCGGGGCAGCCGTCCCGACTGTCCTTCTTGGGTGGAGAGACAAAGTGTGACTTCACCTGACTCGGAGGAGCGTTTCACCAACTTCTGGTTGTTTGATTTGGGTCCCAACGAGGAGGATGGAGACGAGCCCCATCCCGGTGGTGACGGTCCAAACCGCCCCCTTCGAGGACCAGCGGCCCGGTACCAACGGGCTGCGGAGGAAGACGGCGGTGTTCGAGGGGAAGAACTATCTACAGAACTACATCCAGAGCGTGCTGTCCTCCATCGACCTGCGGGACCGACAGGGCTGCACCATGGTGGTAGGCAGCGATGGGCGCTACTTCAGCCGAGCCGCCATCGAGGTGATAGTACAGATGGCAGCTGCGAATGGGGTAAGAGAGAAGGTGACACATTGGGGATTCATGAAAATATGTTCTAGTCTGAGTTTCATCACTTTTTGTGTCAATCTTTTGACTTAGTATTATTACTGGAACATATTAAAACCATTTTCCGAAAACATGAGAGAGAGTTGCATTACTTATGCAGCCCCCCACACACACACAAACACACAATGTAAAACCTACAGGTGATCATACTGTCATTTGTGCGGGTACATCCGTCCAGAAGGCGCCTGAACTCAAATGTCAACAGGAGATAAATGATAATAGGAAGACATAGAGAGGAGAAAAATCCCCACAGATTGTTTAAAACGTTGCTTCGTGATTTGTTTGGATGATTTCCAAAGGAAAATCTGAAGTGATTATAATGTGTTTTTGATACCGGTCAGGGTTTTTTTCTGCTGCCCAGGCCAAATGTCTCTTGATGTCAGCTTTATCAGCACTTCCATCCATCCTGCTGTATTTTCCTGCCTGTTCCACCTCCCGTGGGCCAAACTGGA
Source organism: Microctenopoma stevenorrisi (assembly GCA_032270685.1). NCBI lineage: Eukaryota > Metazoa > Chordata > Actinopteri > Anabantiformes > Anabantidae > Microctenopoma > Microctenopoma stevenorrisi. Next base: position 14,023,712 of record JAUMTR010000027.1, on the reverse strand, counting down.
TGCTCTGGGGGTTCCCTGTCACATGGTAGTAGAGCAAAGTGGCAAATACATGACAGACATGCAGACTGTTATTTTTTTGGTGGCAATTGCATAAAAATCCAAATTTCCTTAAATATGCTCTTATATGTATTCCACACAGTATTCGGGTTAAATGCATTTCAACAAGTATTTATTAGGGTTCTTTTTATGTCAGTTATATGCACATGCAGCATGCCGGATGTTACAAGGACATGCACAGACGTCAGGAGAATAAATTCCTTTCCAATGAGGACACTTTTTATTTAGAATAGCTGCTATGCAGGGGAATTAGAGGGTGCTGGTGGTGTTACCACTTTAAAGTAGCCTACAGTGTATTAATAGAGAGTGAAGTGGGTATTTAGGCACCCTCCTGTGGCAGATCATTTACTTTTTAAAGCCAGAAGAGTTGTCAATTTGTCACCTATCGAGTGACACAATACTTTGAGACAGTGTTGATTTTAGTTTGACTGCTGCTTCATGTTTTCATGAGTCACTTTTTCACATAGCATTTTTCATTAAGTCTGACTTTAATTTAAAGTACATTGCCTTTGGGAAACATACATGGCAGCCACAAAAGACAGTAGAGCCATTAATAATCACAGTTTTAACAACATCCTGGTATTTTCTATCACTGCCATCACTTCTCTCTAATATCTGTGTTGTGCAGATTGGTCGTCTGGTTATTGGCCACAACGGCCTCCTCTCCACCCCGGCTGTTTCCTGCATCATCAGGAAGATCAAGGCCATTGGTGGGATCATCCTCACAGCAAGTCACAACCCTGGAGGCCCTGGTGGAGACTTTGGCATCAAGTTCAATGTGGCAAATGGAGGTGAGGACTCTGAAAGAAAGCTTTTTTTCTCTCAGGATGCTAGACGTTTTATGACCCTCTATGAAGAAAGTTTTTTCGAAGTTTTTGTTTGAAACAAATAATTGCTTTGCTGCCAGGCCCATCTCCAGACACAGTGATGGAGAGAATCTACCAGGTGAGTCGGACACTTGAGGAGTATGCCATCTGCCCAGACCTTCGCATTGACCTCTCCAGACCGGGAAGACAAGAGTTTGACCTGGAGAACAAATTTAAACCTTTCAGAGGTACAGCACTCACTGAAAGTTGTATGAGACAGCCATTACACAACCCAACCCAAGTCTACTACACAAATGCAAACAAACAAAATGTTAATACTAATCCACTCGTCTCTGTGTTTCCAGTGGAGATTGTTGACTCAGTAGAGGTGTATCTACAGCTGCTGCGAAACATTTTTGACTTTAATGCCATTAAAAGCTTGCTCACAGGACCAGATCAGCTTAAGATACACATAGATGCCATGAACGGAGGTGAGGCAATTCATCGTCCTTCAACACAACCTCCGAACTGCTCTAAAAGTTCATTTGAATTATTCCGTTAATATCGCTTCTCTCCTCATGACGTGTTTATAGTGATGGGACCATATGTACGTAGGATCCTGTGCGAAGAGCTCGGGGCCCCTGCTAACTCCGCTCTCAACTGTGTCCCTCTGGAGGACTTTGGTGGACGACCTCCTGAGCCCAACCTGACTTACGCCGTCTCTCTGGTAGATGCTATGAAAGGTGGAGACTTTGGCTTTGGAGCTGCATTTGATGCAGATGGGGTAAGACGTGTGATATCTAAATTTATGCATACATTCATTCTATGAGAAGATATTTAAAATAATACAATTTTCCACACCATGGACTCATAAAGTGAATAAGTGAAAGTATAGTAGTAGACATACAGCATAAACGTAAAAATAGTTTTGTAATATGCCACTGATTTTTTGTATCTCAGCTGAAGACTTAATATGTTATTCATTTGTCTTGCCTGAATTGTTAGACTCGTCGATGTACGTTCAGTTCAATTCAATAGATTTTTATTTGTATAGCGCCAAATCACAACAACGTTATCTTGAGGCACTTTAGGTAAAAACAGAACTATGTAGAAAACCCAACAGTCCCACTTGAGCAAGCACCAGGCGACAGTGGAGATGAAAAACTCCCTTTAACAAAAGAAACACCCAGCAGAACCAAGCTCATGGTGGGCGGCCATCTGCCTCGACTGGTTGGGGTGATTGGGAAGAGTAGAGAGTACAACAGGCAAATCAAAGAAGACAACAAGAAGCAGCAGACATAACATCTATCTGGGATCTATCTGATAAATGAGATTTTAAAAGCAGCACTTAGAGCGTAAAGCTTGTAAGGTGAGTGAGAGAGGTCAATTGTCTGAAGCTAGAAGAAGAGCATTGGTGACTTTAGCCAGTGCTGTTTCTGTCTCTGAATGAGTAGGGGGCACAAGGACTTGAGTAATAAACTGGAGTTGTATATTGCTGCGACTAAATAAATCAATCTGACGGTCTCTAATCAAGTCATTAACATCAAGGAATTCACATTTGACTGTTTTGTTTTTATTTTGTATATATTTGTGTTGTTGACATTTAGACATTTTCAAATGCTCATAAACTATCTGGCGCTTCACACACAATAAATATAGTTCAATAATGTTTTATAATGCTGATCTAATACTGCTGTTTTAATGGTGTTGGACACAATCCAGCATTCCAGTCAGTTTGGAGTAATCAGCATAATTAATGTCACAAATTCATATTTATTCATGTGCCTATGAGTTTTTTTAACTGATAATGTACAGAGAAGACAGTGGTGGCTGCATAATACTGTGATGATCCAACATGCAGCTCAGTTTTTCCACAGTTTCATCCAATAGTGATTTCTCCTTACACACACACACACACAAAGCTATGTAAATTAGCTTAGCATCAGGAGAATTATGTCATATCTCCTCCCTCTCTCCCACCAGGATTGGTATCTTCACATTAGCACCAGTGGTTATCTTACTGAGTGAATGATTCTTCCTGGGGTTTGCAGTTACATGAAACTGTAACAAAATGCTGTTATCTTTAAAAAAAAGAAGTAAATTTGATTGTTGGCAACAGTTGAGCTCTGTTGCACAAAGCTATAAGCTATATGAGACTTTGGCTACTTATACAGATCCATGAGGTAATCCTACCAACGCTCAAAGGAATAATTAGTTGCTGTTGTCATGTGTTGTGTTTTTATGTGGCAAATAAATCACTCAAGTTCAAGTTTAGTCCTCAAACACTTTAAAAACTAATAATAACATTTCTATCTATTTACATGAGACTTACAGTGTGCTGTATGTTGTTATGCTGCTGTCAGGACCGCTACATGATCCTAGGAGAAAATGGCTTCTTTGTGAACCCAGCAGACTCAGTGGCCATCATGGCTGCCAACCTCTCCACCATTCCATACTTCAGACAGCATGGTGTCAAAGGCTTTGCCAGGAGTATGGCCACTAGCACCGCCCTCGACAGGTACAACACACACACACCTCTACACACATACAGACATTGTCCATGTAAGAAGTCTCGTCACACCACCCTCAATGTCTCTCCACACACTGCAACAACCCAATCCCTGGAGAGGTACGGCGCACTCAGATGAGACTTACCCACTGCCAATGAGTGTGAGATCACATACACAAAATCCATCCCCAAACATTTACTGACCGCCTATAAATATTGCCCATTATGTAAGAATAGAGCAGAGCAGAGGGTGCTGAGTGAGAGGATGTGATCACAGTTTAAGTCATTAACATTGTTCCAGTAGGAGCGATCCCAGCACTGGATCCTACTGAGGCTTCAACAGAATGCTGCACAAGGGAAACATGCCAATAAATACAACGAGGGAACCAGAAAAGATCAACTATCCTTAGCTTAAACTATAGATAGCTATAAACATAGGCTTCAGTTTTCAAGCATTTACTCATTATTTACTCGTTTTAAATCACAAAATAGCGCCAATTCACTACATAGGCAACTACAGCTTCAAGGTTGTGGATACCTGAGGAGAGAGAGAAATCTATAGAAGCTTAACTAAGAGATGGTTCAGAGTCACCTGATCTACATCTTACTATAAGCTTTATCAAAAAGGAAAATTTTCAGTCTAATCTAAAAGCTAGCAAGGGTGTCTGCCTCCCAAACATTAACTGGGAGCTGGTTCCACAGGAGAGGAGCTTGATAGCTGAAGGCTCTGCCTCCCATTCTCCATTTGGAAACTCTAGGAACCACAAGTAGACCAGCACTCTGAGAGTGAAGTGCTCTGCTGGGACAATAAGGTTCTATGAGGTCTTTAAGATATGTCGGGGCCTGATCATTTAGTGCTTTATATGTGAGGAGAAGGATTTTAAACTCTATTCTAGATTTAACAGGAAGCAAATGGAGAGAAGCGAATGTTGGAGAAATATAATTTCTCTTGTTAAGTCCAGTCAGAACTCTGGCTGCAGCATTTTGGAGTAACTGGAGGCTCTTAACATGACTTACTAAAATGCAAACACCATTATGACTGAAGTTTTAGCATCAAATTATTGTAAAAGCTCAACATGCTGGTTAGCTAGCTTTAACAGAACTTAATTAAACCATTTTCAAGAATTAGAATTAACAAAATGTTCACATTTTGAGGGGACGATTCAACAGTTTAGTATCAGTTTACCAGTTTGAGATTTGAATAAAATTATCTACATACACTACCTTCCACTTTTCACTTGTCCCTCTCATTCATACAATATGCCTGTCCATTCACTTCTCACATGCATGCACATTTAACTGCCTAAATTCAAAATGCTTGTGAAATGAATATAAAATAAAAAACACAACATTGAAATATCATTACATAATGCTAATTAACTCACTAGTTTAGCGTGCTCAGAAAGAAAATATGTATAATGGCAGTCAATGCAGTTAGCACAGTGGTAGCTTGTCAGGTTGAGATGACTGCTACATACCTCTACATGTTTCATCGGAAATTTCTTCACTGACAGCTCAGCAAAGTAATTCCCAGTGAAAGATATCCTTTCTGCTTTAACTTCGAAAAATAATTAAGTTGTTCACAGGCTGAAGTCGTTTCTCCATGTTTTTCATCCGATGAGAGAGAACAAACATGGCCGACTTTCTCCACAGGATCGCATGCAAAGTGCGTGACGTCCCCAGATGTTGTTGAGTACAATGACAAAAATAACTCAAAGGAGTTGATTACTGTACACTTAAAATTAAAAAACAGTACAGATGACTCAAAATATTAGAGGTGAAAATGTTTGAGTTGACAAAACACAGTTTATTTGACAACCTTCTATTGTTCGGTCTTACAGTGTGCACATGATCGAATATGTGCGTGCAAGTAAGCAGGTGTGTGTGCATTAAAATGTGCAAGCACTGGCAGTCATGAAGGAAGTGACCTCACTGCCAAGCTTGATCCCTCTTTGACAGTTAGGAAGGAAAAGTAATGCATATGTGAAGTGGGGTGTTACAGCTCGCCATTGTTAGTCTAGAGATGCCTGTACCATAAGGCATATACACACACACATATACACACACCCACACCCAGATCCCGTGGAGGCATTTGTCTTATGTTACATGGATTCATGCCTAAGGCTGTGTCTCATGATGTTGAACCACAATGATCACACTGAATGAGCTGTTTTCTTCTCTCACTGGCTACCATGTCACACACACACACACACACACACACACACACACACAAAACACACACACACACACACACACACAAACACAAAACACACACACACACACACACACACACACACACACACACACACACACAGACTTGACGTGTAAATCTCACATGGACCTCTCTGATACCATTCACACAAACCTTCTGTAGATAAAATTACATTTTTAATTGGATATACTAAAATATCTTCTTAATCTATCCATATCTATAATCTAAACCCTTTCCTCCTTTTGTAGTGATGATAACATATATTTAATTTCCGGGAAACTCTACCCTAGTTGTGCAATCTGCTTTAGAAGTAGAATTGATGTCTGTCACAGATAATACCTGAACTACAGATAATACCATGCACTGGGCTTTCTGAAGAGCAGAGATAAATAGCATTTTCATTTATTTATTTTTTAATCTCAGTTCACTAGCTTATTTCAGGCTATGTGGTCAAAAACACACGTGTCTTTTCTATAAGCATTTTCTGATATGTGCTGGCGTTCTTGCAGTACATGGTCACTTTGTTCTCTTTGTTCTTTTACTTTACTTTGCTTGGCAGACGCTTTTATCCAAAGCGACTTACAAGGAGCTAGTGCTGGGTGTCTGGCTCATGGACACACCTGGTAGGATATGGACCAGGAGTCAGACGGGGTTCGAACCCACAACCTTCTGCATTCCAGTCTGACGCTTAACCCATTGAGCTACCAGGCCACTTTTAGCTCCAACCTCCACCACTAAAGTTCATAAAGTAACACTGCGGTGTAACACACATATCTACATGTCTTTGACAAACTCCAGCAAGTGTTGAAGTACCGGAGCCTGGAGCCACCCCAAGTGTCTGCCTTTTTAGGCCTGTGGCCTGTGTGTGTGTGTGCGCGTTGTTTAGACTGAGCAGACCTCCAAGCTGCGTGTTTATGCACAGTCCAGCAAACAATGTGACGGTGTAGCGTGCTGTATGTAGTGTTCAGATGAGGATGGGGTAGCAGGTGTAAAAGCTTTTATTCTCTGGTACACTGACAGTGTCTGCCTTACAGCTTTTCATGCGAGAGTGACTAAATCTCTCTGCACATACTCGCAGGGTCTGGTGAAGGTGGGAAGAAAAATTATGAAAAAATTTTAATTGTTGTACTGGTGACTACCAACACAATCAAAGGCCTTTTGTCTTTGACAGCTGACAATGCTTAAGCCCTTGTAAGATTTCACATGCTATTACTACAGGTGCTCTTTTTTAGGGATTTATGTGCCCCTTGAGTAATGTGGCATTTGTATCATGTTCTGGAAATATGAAAAATATTTTTAAAAAGAATAACAGAATAGAAGCATCACAACATAAAACCCATTGTGCAGCAGTCCTTTCTGTTTATGTTATTCATTACTTTAAGGTTCATCTTCTCTGCTTTCTAAGTTTAATATACTCCAAACTGCAACACAAGATGTTCCAGCTGAGTCTGCCTGTGGTAGCAGATAGCTTACTGGTTGCTATGACACCCTATTCTCCCATTAACTGACATACACATCCGTGTTTGGGACTCACTGTAACAAAACAGATTGAGATGGATTTTAAGCATTTGCTCAATTCCAACAAGACCATACCAGACCAGTTTTGGTAGGGCTGCACTTGTGTTCTCATGTAAAGCTGCCAAGGTTCAAGTTATTTGTTGTTCTGAAAAAAACAAGAAATCCTCAAAAACCTACTAAGAGGAACTCTTCTGATTGGAAGCAAAATACTGAAGCCAAGTTAAACACTGACCGTATGGAAAGGAAGCACAGGTTCCTCCTTGATTTATTCTTAGATTGATTTATTTATTATTGAGTTGTTTTGTGAATCCACAAAACAGTAACAGATATGACTCTCAACTCGACTTCCATTTAAGTTCTTTATTTAAGTATGTTTAGCTTTTGGTCACTAAGACATCCCCACTGTATCAAATATATGTGTTGTCCAGTGAGTGTTTCTGGTTCAGGTAAAGAAAAACTCACATTTTAAGTCCAAGTAAAGCTTCAGCATGTGGCGTGTTTTGCCTGAATGCCAGCGTAAAGCTTTTAAGTCCAGGTTGAGCTCTCTTCAGAGGGGAGGTGATGACTGAGGGCACTGGTTTCTATGTTTGGTAAAATATCAAACCAAGGCCAGAAGCTGGCAATATTTCACTCAGCAGGTCAGAGTATTCACTGATGCATATGATAAATTTACACAAAGACAGAGAGATGTAGAAAAACAAGACCAGGTAAGCGCATGTATGCTGGTGTTTATAAGTGTGTGTGTGTGTGTCATCCTGAACATTAAGCCTAGTGGATGAGGATAGGGTAGATATAGCTGAGCTGAATTGTGAAATCACATTACCCCATAAGGTTCCAAAGACTTTCTCTAATCCTCATAAATTTTACTTCATGCATTCTTTTTGCAATGAAATACTTCGTTGGACATCTTAAAAGATGCTAGATATGAATGAGTAACAACAAACAACTCTGGGTTCAATTCAGTCTTCCTCGAGACACTTGATTAAGACACTTGATAACACATTTAATATTGTGAGAAAATGAACACGGATTGACTGCAGAGCCTTGCAGCTGAGAGGACACACCTACACGCGGGTATTACAGCCCTAAACAGAAACCTTCCAAGTTCATTCTTTGTGTCTCCAGTCCTACATATCAGCCAGCATTTGTCTGTTTTTGGCAAAGCCTGCAGTGAGAGAGGCAGCATATAGCTGAGCCTGGTCTGAGAGAGTGTTCAGTGTCTGTGTGAAAGTGTATGTATTGGATTATGCTTGTATATTTGCTTCTGTTATTTGACCTTAAAGAAACCTCTACCAGTGGATTAGATCCAGCAATACTTAATATTTTTATGGTTATCTTAGTGCGTTTGTCTTTGTAAGAAATGTCACACGACATGTGTGTAGTAAAAAACCCTGTATGTTGGGTATGTGTCTGTTTATGAAGTTGTTATATAAACCTCAGTTGATGCAATCACGTACTTGGGTGAACACTATTTTCACCACTCTCACACTGTTCAAAACAACCCAGAAAAATACTCACTTCCAGAGCTAAATTTGGCTGTGGTATGCTCTTTTGACAACGTCAAAATCTCATCAGAAGTCCAGAGTTGTTTTTTTTTTGTTTTCCTTTAGGAATGCCAGGCTTTCCGTTCCAGCTCCCGCTTCGCCAGAAGGGAATAAAGCTAGTTTACTCTTATTTGGTAATTTATCCCAGCCTCATGTAAACAACTGTGCTGGGCACTTTGGGGGTTTTATTTATGCCCATGTTGATTGCATAGACATGCAAAGGAGAGGGTGGGAACAAGCGTTATTTTACTGTAATTTGTTTCTAAAAATGTTTATTAGACTTTGTTGTTGCTCTTCAACATACAATATTGTCTGTACCTTTAACCTTCCACAGTTTCCCAACATACTTGTGCCTTTGTACACACACATACACAATCCCTCTTCTTCTCTCCTTGGTACGTGGCTCACATTCAAAGCAAACATCAGCTAAAAGGTTAACTCACTTTGTTTTGCACTGGCTTTGCCTTATTAAGTTATGGGATGACCTGGTTGCAGATTATGCCTCTTACACAGCATTTGGTTTGCTTTATTTCAAAGTTCAGAGGCTTATTTGTGAGCTTATCAGACTGTGAAAGATAGAATAGGGTTAGATATTATAGATAGACATATAAATACAATTTGAACATGAATGAACCTTTTGTGGAAGCTGAGTTGTGGCAAGTGAACGTCCAGATGCCACGACTCAACTTCACTTGGATGAATCCTTGTTTCTGTTTCTCCCTGTTTGTTTGTAGGGTAGCCAAAGCCATGAAACTGGCACTGTATGAGACTCCCACAGGCTGGAGGTACTTTGGGAACCTGATGGATTCTGGGCGTTGTTCCCTCTGTGGGGAGGAGAGCTTTGGGACAGGTATGCTTTAGTCTCTCACAATCCAAAAAAGATGTCATCTAATGTCATCAACATACAAATGTGCCCTGTTCAGTAAATACAGAGCAGGGGGGGAACTATAGGGAGGCATGGGGGGGCGCTGGCCCCCGCTGTAGGGCCTTGCCCCTGCAGCTGCCCACCCACCTTTTATGTCCCTCAAATCATACTTGTAAAAACTAATTTATTGTTTTTCCAAAAGCCTTTTATAGCTTTGAAATTAAATATTAATTCACAAAAATATATAGTTGTAAATATAATCTTAGATCCATCTATATATCTATCTATAGAAGATACTGATACATGTTGGTATGTGGGTAGATCAAGGCCACTGAATCGAACCCCTAGACTGACTTAGAAAATGTGAGCAGTAACAACTGCTGTTGAGGTTCTTGTAAACAAGCCTATCACTTGAGGCCTGGAGCAGCCAGCTGCTGCTAACTGCAAATATGCAGCAAGGACTTGCTGAAAAATGCAAAGAGCAAGTGTGTTAACTTGGAAAAGGTTTATTACAACGTGGGATTTATTTTCTTATTCATTTCCACTGTTCATAGACATATACTGTAGATAGCTCTGCTGCTACTTTCACAATTACCAGTAATTACGATTGTGAGCAAACTGTAATGTTGTTATTACAGACAGACAAATATGGTCAACACTATATGAAAAACATCTAAAGGTTTATAAAAGCTACATGCTCACCGGCGTGTTCCAGAGCTACTGTGGAGCATCCTGACTGCCTGGAGCTGCAGTCAGAGTCATGTAATAGATGTGGGAGCTGTGACCCTGACTGAATGTGTAAATAATCCCCATTCTTCTGCTATAAAAGGAGAGAGGGGCTCCCTGAGTCACTTGAACATGCAGACAGGCTTCTAGTGGTACTGTTTTCTGTGCACGCATTCAGAAAATATAAATACTATGCATGCACATATGGCACACAGATATTTGCTCCTACCATCCCTATACATCTGTTGGTCCTTATTATTATTCCCACTGCCTATTTTTCCATTTTTCTGTCCACCCTGTCACAGTTCCCAGTTATTTTCTTTCCCTATCTGATTAAAGTAGTTTTATTGGCTATTGTTTACGTGTGTTGAGAAGGATGAAAAGCCCAGAGTGAGAATCAAAAAATACTACGTTTCTACACGAGAGAAAACAATGGAAGCCTGTCGAAAAGGGAGGAGAGGGAGTTGGAAGAGTCCAACTATGAGACAAGTGGGAGAGAAAATGGAAGGAGCAGAGACGGAGAGAGACTATAGGAGCTTACTCGTTGTCTAGCCATGTAAGGCCAAAAGCTCAGAGAGAACCCACAGTAGTAAATCATCAGAGCTGTTCACCACTCCTGCTCTTGACTAACTGAGACACCCTTGCTCACACACACTATTTTAAGTGTTAATTTTTGCCTGTGCTGTCCGTGTTGTTGCTTTGATTATATTTTACTGGTGGCCCACATCAGCCTGACATTTTAAAAAGGTCAGTGACGACAACGTACAGTTTAGGGTCCGGGAAAGTAGTCAACAATATGTATTTAAAATGTTAGTATATTAAAAAGTAGAACCAGCTCATCATTGTGTTCCACTGTGAGAAAAACAATATTCAAAACCTTGTGCCTACACTAGCACTGACTTTAGGACTTATTTGTGAAATCATTGCACTGCTAACTAAGTCTTCTTACCTTTTTAGCAGCACTACAGAAAGAAGGGTTAGAGAGGGCTGAGTGGGGGAGAGACAAAGGGCTGAGACAGAGGGCTGAGACAAAGGGAGACAGACTGTGACCGAGGGATTACAAAATGACACCTGTCAGTTTCCTAACAGCTGTATGCAGCTAGATATGGACAGTTAGGAAGCAGTTATGTGTTCAGTGTTTGTGTAGATGACAGAATGATGAAGAGTAGTATATGGCTGCATCTTTTTCTTAACTGTAGATGTGGATGTAGTTTTCTGCTTTACTTCTTTAAAATGTCAGAGTGTGCTCTAAAGAGACACCTTAACTTTGCAGCTGTCTTTGAGAGCAGGCTGATAGGCCCCCGGTGAAGGAGACTATGGGTGTGATTTACACCTCTGCGATATGTATGTGTGTGTCTGTGCATGTGTCTTATGGTGGAGACAGGGAGCTGTGGGGATATTTGCTATGTCTCCAAATCCAGGCAGCCTCTCAGACCTTTTGTTACATACACAAGAGTTGCACACTAAGGAAAAATGCAAGTACATTTGCTTTGTTATATGTTGTGGTTGAAATCCTGTATGAACATTGTTTAGAATTCAAGTTTGTTAAGGGCTTTGTCTTTATATAACTGGGAAAACTGAGTTTTCAAACAGTTTTAAGAACTTTTTATTATCTTGCTGAGGGTAAGATGTCCTGTCCATTAAGTGTGTAGCTTGCCAGCTGCCAGGAAACAGTTAGCTTAGCTTAGCTTAGCATTAAGCCTGGAAACAGTGGGAAACAGCTAGTCTAGCTTAAGCTCACCAACTATCACTTGTCTCAACTGGTTCTTAGACGGTTACATAGAATTATGTTGTCATGTTATTAATTCTCACCTCAATTCAGTTGGACATTGTGAAGGACATTTATCAGGAGGCCTGATATTTGGGTGAATTTCTTTCTCCTCTAGGTTCAGACCACATTCGTGAGAAAGATGGTTTGTGGTCGGTGTTGATGTGGTTGTCCATAATGGCGGCCAGGAAGCAAGGTGTGGAGCAGATTGTTAGAGAGCACTGGGCCAAGTTTGGACGCAACTACTTCTGCAGGTAATCAGCCATCTCTCTCTGGAGCTACTATAATGCCGTTTATGCCGTCCCGGTGTTTCATAGTTTCCTTCATTGCATTTTATGTGATTGGATGATTTAAAGTTAGATTTATTTAAATCTGCAGCACTTACCCAGACTCACTTGAGTAACTTCTTTCCTCGGCCAAATATGTCTACCAGGCCTTCACTTTCATCCATTTGTCTTCCTCCTCACTGGTTATCGCTTGTTCTTTTTTTAACCTCTCCCCTGTGAGAGGCAGAGATAGTTGCTGCAGTCAATGTTCCCACTGCCAGTTGCTCCAACCTTTTAATGTTCCCACAGAGAGCTTTTCTAAACTGTTGAACATTTCCCACAACATGTAGATGTAGAGGACATACAGGACAGGCCAAGGACCTGAGGCCAGAAAAGTAACATTTTTAAAGAAAGACATTTCTTGATGCAGTTAAACCAACCCTGGTTTCTCTCATGTATGTGTGAGCATGGTTAGCAGTCAACTTTCTAACTTGACTTATCCTTTTCTTGTTCTATAATTGGTAGGTTTGACTATGAAGCCTTGGAGCCACGCGCAGCCTTTTACCTGATTAGGGATCTGGAGGCAGTAATCTCAGACAAAGCGTTCACCAGCCAGAAGTTTGCCGTAGGAGACCACATATACAGTGTGGAGAAGGCCGACAACTTTGAGTACATTGATCCCGTGGATGGAACAGTGGCCCGAAACCAGGTCAGTCTGGGAAAAATTTGGGAAAGGAATCTAAGTGTTGGATGTTACATGACAGAAAAGACAAGTACAATTGAGTAGGGAGGATGGAAAGTAATAAATCATCTTTATAATAGTCAGTTTGAACGTGCTGGGTATGTGGTATAGTGGCTTTGGTAAACACAGTTAATTTCATAAAGGGACTTTCTGATTTATGAAGAATTAGTTTAGCTTACAACAAAGTAATAACAACAATAACGACAGAACTGATCAAAATCTCTGCACAGACCCCCCCCCAACCCAGAGTAATATGCATTACATCTAAACTGATCAGGACAACAAAGTGAGACTTATGTTCACTTATGTCTGCCTAATGTCTTGTGTTTTACATTCACAGTCTCTCTGTTGTGCTCGCTTTCCTGCAATGTTCTCATTTATCAGCTCCTTGTGGGGCCAGACCACCCACTGAGCTTCGATGTTGTCTCATCAAGGAGAGTCCATGTTTGGAACTGACAGTCCATCTTCCATTAGAAACCATCAATGCCCACTCCATCCCTTCCTCTAAATATCTCTGAAGTTTACCCAGCTGACTCTGAACACATGCTTATGTCTGTATGACCTACACATGTTCACACTTGTGTTTGCTGGTGACTTTGTCAACCTTACCTTACGCGCCTTAACAGATTAAAACATGTGAAGGAGGGATGGCGTCTCACGTCGTCCCACTGTGAGTACTCTACCTTGTCACCATGGTTAGAGCAGCTGCAAAACGAGTTAGTCAGTCAGTCCAAAATGTGATTTAGCCACTGGTAAATCCTCAGCATCCCAGTCTGCCCGGTGTATGTTATTACAGAACACATTCCTCCCAGGACAGAATTATATCAGCTGTTGTCTCAGCAGGCTCTCCACTGCAAGTGTGTTTGAACGGGGGGAAAAGTAGACACAATAGAAACAAAGGTACAAGATAAAGTATGGGGGATTTAAACAGTAGTGGCATGGCACCCTATTATTGTCGACTACTGAATGCATTCGGCATTGTCTGCATTAGTTAGAAAAATAAATACTGGATAACACAACACACCTACTAAAATACAGTGCTTTTAGGTGTTTCTTTGGGAAATTTAATATCTACCAACACAGTGTTTTGCAGCTTTCCTATCTATTTTTACCTGTTTATTTAAAGCAGCCCTTTTTTAAATAGCAATTTATCGAATGACAGTGTGAAAGTTGCTGCTGGAAGCGATTATCACCTGAATCTACTGTTCTCCTCATTCACTGTTGTTTGACTGTCCGGCCCTTAACTGCATGTTTACTGCTGTCACTCTCAGGGTATTGTTTTTATAATTAAAATAACAATATGGAGAGGATCACGGCTCTAAGTTAATGCTAATGTTGCACCATAATAAATAGGCAACCCTATTTACCGTATGAAAGGTGTTTAGTTATTTCAGGTTTAAGGAACTTTATATTTGTCTGTTTACTATGTTCATTTTTAAATCTAAGTAATATATATAAGTAAATGTACTGTTCATTATTTATGTGTATATTAATCAAAGGTAATGACTAAGACATCAAAAACTGCTATGTTAGTATTGCTAGCTAAGCTAACATAGCGTAAGCGTAGCATAGGGTGTAATGACTTGATTTAGCTTCTACTCATTTGTTATAATTAACTGCTAGTGTAAGCTCTAATTTTAGCTGGGGTATCCCTGGCTATCAAACCAGCTAAGTAACATTGTTACTGTGGCTGCCTCTCTATGAAAAGTAGTCCAATCACTGTCTTCATTTTAGCTTTTTCACTTACAAGCTGGAAATTTCCAAATTGTCTTCATAAAAGTAGTCAAAGGTGACAGGTGTGGAAAAAGTCAGGTCATAAATAAATTTCAGTTAAAGAGTACACTTCAGAGCTTGTGTGACATTGTTTTTGACCAGCATTAATCAGCCTCTGGGTGACTGCTACTCTATTGTTAAAGTTGAGCCGATAGACCGTCGGACGTTTTCCTCTCGTCACTGTCTCTCCTCATTTGAAGGAAGATTAGGATGAAGGCAAGTGGTCTCGAGTGCGTTTCCCTTTAGTGCCACGGTTTATAAACGGTGGAGCTGCGTCACAGTTAGAAGTGGTAACAGTTGTTAGAGGAGCTAACATGCGTACTGAGGGACTGGTACAAGTACTAAGATAGAAGCTATCGACCAAGAGGACTTTATCTCCTGTGATTGTTCAGGAGACTGTGAACATATAATCCCGTAGGGTGTGTCTTATTAGGGCAATGGCAATGAGAGGACCCAGCACCACTGTGTTTTATTAAATCTAAAGGTTGTCTTCTGCAGAGGCGCTGTGGAATTCAGGAGAGATAAGACTCATCTTACATCTATTAGTCAAGGAGTCTTATCTTCCTTACGTCAGCCAGAAAGAACTGTTGCTGGTCACCCCGACGCAAAACTGCCCTGTTTTTCCTGAACGCGTTAAGGCCAAAGAGTTAACAGTTACTGAGGCATTGGGACCTTTTACTCTGCTTTTGTGTGAAAATAGTTTCGGTTGCTTGAATTGCACAGAAACTGTACAGTGTTTTTTGGAATAGCTTTTGAGTGCTAGAGGGGTTTGACTTTATGTAAGGACTAGGGATGCAGACATGCAGCAGACTGTAAATACAGAGTCCTTTTTGAACACAGTCCCAGCAACAAATGTTATGATAGTGACATCTAGTGGATATTTGCAGTTATTGTAATTAAAACATTTTAAAGTATATTGTTTTATCCACACTGCTCCTCAGAAATTCTTCTCTTCTTTTATTAAATGAATACATTTTATAGATCGATAGCGTTATATAAACATTTTAAACAGAAATGGAAACATGTTGCAATCGAGAAAAACCCTAAATGCTACTAAGCATCTTGTATGAATTGAGAATCAGTTGTATAATAATAGAATAGTTAAACTGTTGGATTTGAGGTCTCTGTCATTATATGTGATGATATGTATACAATTACATAATTATACTATATAAATAGTATAATGAATACTGTATATGTATTTAATATAATAGTCTATGAAATGTGTGTTGTAACTGTTAAAAGTAGAAGATCTCAGAAAAGGTAGATGATGCATATTAGATATTAAAGATAATCTATTCTATTAGCAAATATATTAAATATAGAATTGATGAAAACATTGGTGTGTTTGTTTCTAGGGTTTAAGGATCGTCTTCACTGATGCATCGCGCCTGGTGTTTCGGATGAGTGGGAGTGGCGGAGGAATGGGAGCCACCGTGCGCATTTACGCAGAGACTTTCGAGCGAGACCCTGAGAGACACAACAGAGAGACACAGGTACAGAGACAGTTTGAGTGTATTCAGTTCGTGCACGTATCATCTTCTGCAAGGCTGTGTCTATGACCAGGGCCCGTGCTCTGTTATCCACTACAACCATTTAAATATTTTCATATACAGTATTCAGTCAGTTTTGAAATAAAAAATGTCTCTTTTAAAACACTGTTGTCTTATTTGACTTAGATATACTGTATATACCATCACTACTTTTGTGGTTGCTGCCCCCTGTGCTGTCATCTGTTGTGTTAGATTGAAGAATATCATGCAGATTCATGTCCCATTGTTGAAAGTGGTTGTTGACCTGTAGACTTTGGAGTGAGTAAGAACACTTGTTTGTGTGGTTATAGTTGTCGGGATAGGTGGTGTACTTTAACCAAACCCAGTGGCTGTAAAGCTGGAGTCATCATGTCCCAGTATCATTTAAGTTTCACCACATTGTTTATGCTTTTACTGAGGAGAAAACTGAAGTAACTTAAGTGATATTTAAATATTCACAGATTAAATTCCCAGTTTCTATTTTTTTTAGTTACTATATTACGGCCTGGTAGCTCAATAGGTTAAGCGTCAGACTGGGATGTAGAGGGTCGCAGGTTCGAACCCCGTCTGACTCCTAATCTATCCCCTACCAGGTGTGTCCCTGAGCCAGACACCCAGTGCTAGCTCCTTGTAAGTCGCTTTGGATAAAAGCGTCTGCCAAGCAAAGTAAAGTAAAGTAAAGTATATTTGAGTCGATAGTATTGTGTTGTTGTTTCTTATCAAAACTGTGTTTTGGTTTATTTAAGTTTAGCATGCTTTTGCGTGTTATTGACCTAGACGGAACTGTTCAATAATCTATCATTACCATTAATTCACCATTGTAAAGTCATCATTTAATTATCCCCATGCTGACCTCTGTCCACCACAGCACTAAATGTTTTTATTAAACTGATCAGCATGAGACTGGTCTGTGCCTTTGTGGCTGGTATATTTGGACTGTGATCTGTGACCATGTGAGCAGCAAAGGCAGGAAGGGGTAAAAATAACACCATAACACAAATCCTGAGTCATATAATTCTTAGGCAATGTTTATGAATATTCTGTGTTTTATGTTTAAGCAAAGTCCGGTAATCCAATGCTGCACTAAAGCAACATGGCAAAAATAATGCTTCAAAAAACATTTTTTATAATGACTGTTGCTGTGAGACATTTCAATTCTAAATCTTTATCAGATGTACTATTTCGTCAAGAATCAGATTTACAGTACATATTTTTAAATAATAACAACATGCAACATATGTGAACTGATATAAGTATGAAAACATCACTATCACTGTGTAACCCATGTCTGTATCTCTCTGCAGGTGGTGCTGGGTCCTCTCATCGCCATCGCTCTAAAGCTCTCCAACATTCACGAGAGGACAGGACGACGTGGCCCAAATATCATTACATGAGCGAGCAGGAAAACCAGTGCTCACACACGCAGACGCACGCTAATCCTATCTGTGAGCAGAGAAAAATCATTTCAAAATGCTACTTCCCTGTCTTTAATTGTCATTTGTTTCACGCCTTCTCCTTAGCTTCAGCCTTGTTTTTCATTTATCTTTACGTGAGGACTAAACCGAGCTGCTTGCTGCTGGATGTTATCTCTCAAAAAGAAAAGGTTGCACAGTGTTATCTCAATTGTTTATTGATCACTATTGTCTGTCAGCTATTGAAAACTTAGAATAGTGTCACTGATGAAAACCAGGGAGGCTTTTTAATTATTGCTACGGAAATAAACGACAAATATGTAAACAGAAATATTATCAATTTGCAGAATGAATGTTTTTGCCTTGCTTTTATTTGTACCATTTGTTGGCTATGGGAGGACTCCTGTTTTTAAATCACGCTATTGTTTTTTATTAAAAACAACGCAGTGTTCACTTTTCACATTGCTCTCATATACAAGATGTCACAATGCTTTTTTTCTACCATTTCATGCAGAATTAATTCATTTTTTCCAAATATAAAGCAGACAACTAATATAGCACAATGTTTGATATCCAGTGAAGATGAAGAATATCCACACTCATGTTTACAGTTTATGAACAGGGTGGTCGAAATGTAAAAAAGAATCAAGTTGCCTCAGTAATACAAGGAGGGAAGAAGAAAATATATTCTTAAATTATTTTACTTTCTTGATTTCTTTCTTTAATTTGTCAGTTTGGGCCTTTGGGAATGCTGCATAATCATATTAATATATTATTTCTTTTTTAAATCCAAATAAACCTTTTGTGTGTACTGCTTCCTTTTTTTTAATTGAATCGGACAGGTCTAATGGGGATAAATAAAAATACATCAGAGCGAGATATGTTGGCCTGAGGCATTTTGGATTTTAATTAAACAAATTCTTCATAATTAACGGCACCATGTTGTGCTGATGCTATATATCATGTGGTGATTGAACATCCTTGAGGAAAAGTAGGCTTTTGTTTGGTGGAGGCGCAGCATCTGCTTCTTAACTGACGGTGAAATGTGTTGGAGCTGTTGTGTTGAGATAAGACACGAAGACGGTTGATCTTTATACATTGTGAATGAGACACAGAGAGCAGAACCTCATAAACGTGCTTATTGCCGTCGTTATGAGTTGAGGATATGCCAGTGGATGTTCACTCAAGTCAACCAGACATTACCTGTCAGCAACTACAGGTTGTCTACGTGTCAGGGGTTATTTCTGAGGTGGGTTGGATGAAGATCAACGTCTGTTTATCACCTCTGAATTTGTCGCTGTTTAGGTTTTAGCTGGAATTGTCCCCGTGTCAGACACTAGTGTGTTATAGGTAGGTGCATGATTAGACTCATTCCTTTAAAGTACTTGGTAAATTAAGAGAATTAGGTGTCAGTACAAATCGTTTTTGATTTGTGCATTAGCTGCAAAGTTGCAATAGAGTGAAAACGTTGTTTCCCCTCATCTATCCTGACTGCTTGTCCTCTTAGAAAGAGTTGTGGAAGTGCTGGAGCCTATCCCAGCTGTCATTGGGCAAGAGGCGGGGTACAGTGCTGGCACATAGAGACAGACAAATATTTCCACCTCTGGGCTATTTAGAGACACCAGTTAACCAAATTGCATCTAACCTGACTTTTGAACCTGGAGACCTGCAAACTCCTCATCAGCGAGGTGCTCATGGGTGCACTGCACCACCTTGTTTCCCTCATCAATATTCTTACTGTCCTGAACAGACAAACGCTTCTTGCACAGTCTCATGATTAAAGGCCTTAAGAATAATTTGGTATTATGTACTCACCCTGTTTTCTGTCAGTCATTTTTTTCTGTCAGTCATTTTTCTGGGCACATATACAGTATTTACTATAACTATAAAAGTAGAGACAAAGAGATTAGAAAGAAATACTGTCTGCTGTATCCAAAACACTTTTATTTGAGTATTAGGTTTCTTATGTTTTTCTATTGTTTGATGTGCTGTCTGGTTTTTGCACAACAGCTCTTATTCCTGCTAATTTAACCAGAGCTCACTTGCAAAAGAGGTCTTCAACCTTAGAGGAACACACTTGTTTTCAATTAAATAATAATTCAGACACATTTAATTTGACATATAAATCAAACATGATGACCTAAGCATCCAAGATATGTATTGTAGTTGTTACATACTCAGCTCAAGTTAGACTGGGGACATTTGTTGTATTTACTATATTCAAATATATTAATATATAAAAAACAGCATAAAAAATACTGTCACATTATATTTGGAAACATGCAAAAGAGACAGATTTTAAAAGTGCACAAATAGGAGCAACAGTGCAGGAAATAAATGCTGTCTGTCATTCAGATGTCAGACATCTAGCTTTGCAATGCAAACCTGCAACTTGTTCTTTCAGTAGAAAATCACAGAAATACGAGCACAAATACGAGCCCTGTCTCGTCCTCACTCCTTTGGTTGCTCGTACATTTTAGGATTTATTTAAAACCTATTTTATTTGCCCTTAAGGCTCTTAATGGTCTTGCCCCTCCCTACCTGTCTGAGCTGTTACAGCCCTATATACCCTCTCAGTATCTCGGCTCAGCTGGTCAGCTGCTCCTAAAACTACGCGTAGGCTTAGAGGCGACTGTGCTTTTGCTGTTGCAGCCCCTAAACTGTGGAAATACCTCCGCTCTACATGTTAGTTAGGCTTCTTCTCTGTCAACGTTTAAATCTCTTTTTTAAAACCTTGGCTTTTGAAACCCTGTGAGATGTTGATCTTTGTTGTTTTTATCATTTTATCTTGTTTTATCATCTTATTCTATTTTATTTTATTTTACTTATGAACTGATTTATATCTGATTCTAATTGTTTTATTTTACTTTCTATACAGCACTTTGGTCCTGTGTGGTTTGTTTAAAGTGCTATAGAAATAAAGTTGGTATGGTATTGTAAAATCTGAGAAAAAAACATTTCACACAATACAAAATCACTGTCACACACTTAAATAAAGACCTCTGGGCTGAAACAGGTATGTTAATATAGTGTCTGATCAGTCATTAAAGTTCAGACACTGAGCATTTCATGTAGATTCATGGCACAAAGATGATCATTTGGCAGCAGAGCAATCCAAAAGTGCATGCCATTTCCCACTTTCCTGGGACTTTCTTTCAGTATCAGTCATGCTCAATCTTTGAGGCCATGCGTCTCAATCATCACTTCCTCCATCTTTTCAAACCAGTAAGGCAAGAAATTCTGCTATTAGTGTCCAGATAGGGCCTCACTTCACTCTTCTGAATCCACCTGTCCCTGACTGTATCGAGGAGGCTGTTCCCAGCTCCATGTGCAGTCTGGGGCCTCTGAGCCGTCCTGGCTGTACAGAGGGGGAGCGATACTCATCGTCATGTCCACCCTGTCGACCACAACCACAAACTCAGCAGGTGCATCAGCACTTATTCGGCTTTGCTGAGACTCTTCATACGACGGAGGAAAGGAGGTCGGTCTGCAGAAGAAAAGACTTGGAATGCATAGGTGGGCAAACGATTTTGTTTAGGTGTTGTTTTATGTGGATATTGCACATTTATCAGCAAAAAGACCCAGAGCAGACGTAAAAGGCACATTTTAATATGTTTCTTCCAGGGCAACATTCACCTAAAATTGGAATAATAGCTCAAATTACATTTGAAATAAATATCTAATAGCATGTGAGAAACAAAAACAAAACAAATGTTTTTCCTGTGGTTTCCTGCACCAGCAAATACAGAGAGGAAGATAAGCTTTACTGTTTAGTATAAAATTATTTAGATTGTTGTTACATTTTATCTTAATATTAGATAAAAGCTCTTTAGTTACTTACACTTGTAATATTTATCCCATAATCCCATAAACATTAAGCAGTTTATTAGCACATTTTCTATTTTTACTCAATCCTACCTTTGCACAGTGTAGATCTGTATGTTGTCTTCTCTGTTACATCCTCTCTGGTATATTTTAGGCTTCATGTTTTGGAAGATGGTCCAGTAGACCCCGCTGAGCATAGCCAGGAGGCCAATCGCTATAATAATATAGGCAGGTATGACCCTCCAAGTGAACTTGTGCTCAACCTGCAGGGAAACCAGGTAGATACCGAAGCATGTCAATGCAAATCCGGCCCCAGGCAGGACCACACGGACCAGAAACCACAGATGCTTCTTCACATTCATAATCAATTAACTCTTAACTTGATTTTTTAATCTACAGATCTCCTTTCCTATTTTTTCTGTCCTGAGACGTAGCTTTATATCCCTTTAAAGACACAGGAACATTTCAGGAGCATTGTAGTTTGAGCTCTTTGCTGCCTCGTCAGGATGATGATCACTTCATAATAAATATCAAATATCTTAAAGCTTAATAACTTAAATAGCATAAGCACAAATAAAGGTGTTTGAGTCTGGGTAAGCTTCTTTGTCTCTTCAGGAATAAGGGGTGGTGTCTGGGATACTCCTGCCTCCTCGGTTATGTATTAACACAAGAATAATCTAAGGTCAGAAGTATGCAAGAGATAGGGCTGGTGGTGAGGCAAACATTCAGTCAATGAGAAAAGGATTTTAGATGCTAATGAGACAACAATAAGGCAGGAGAAGTGTGGACTTCATATGTCAACAGATTGTGGAAATTGTCTAAAACTTTGTTTGTGATTCTACATTTATAAATTTATTTCAAATAACGAGCGAGTGTTTGATTAAGTCATAAAATGTTTCTACTCTCTGGTAGGCTGCTGGTCTAACATGTGGCCGCTCTTGCAACCCTGGTAACTACGTGGTGAGAAAAAAGTAAAAGCAGAAAAATAATTTGAAAATATATATTAGTATTATTAATTATAATAATTTAACTAGTTTCGTGACTGTTGAAGTCTGTCTTATCATTAGTCTAATACTATTAGTTCTATTTATAACAGATGAATTGAATTTAAAATTTTCTTTACTTTTATTTTGTAAAGCTTTTCCCTGACTGCTCCACATGTACTTTGGCCTTGATGTTTAAAAGTAGCTGTAATGTTTAAACTTCTTTTATTGTGAAAATATGACTTCCTTGTTACATGATAATGATAAACTGTGAGGCGAATACAAACAGTTGCTCGAACAAACAGTTCTTACATATTCTGTTGAAGATGTACGTTTAACTCACGATCCTCTGCAGGGAAATGTTTGGCTACTTTTATTAATACAGAAACAATATTTTTGTGTTTTCACTGTGAGCTAATACTTATGATGGATACTTAATTAAAAACCTACAGGAAATTGTTGATTGGTCAGCTGCAACACCTGTGTCAGCACTACTGCAGGGTTTCAGTGTCTTGTCCAAGGACCCCTCGAAGACGACTACTCTACGCACTGAGATTTCATGCCAACATTACCAACTTCTAGCTCATATATAGTTTTTCAAACTACTTCTAATTCGTAGTTATGGAACTTGTGACCCCTTTGTAAAGTTTTTTTGTGAAACTACTGATTAAAATCAAAACAACAATGTATTAAACTGGCATCTGGCACTTTTTTATTTGGCCTTGAACTGCAGCACGGTCCTCGTTCATTGGTCAACATCATCAACGAAGCTTTCTTATGAATGGTGCAGCAGGCCATTCTGGGACGGTACTATGAATGGAATCTATCCACACCTTTGGTATAAATGCGACACAGTAACCACAGTTTTTATTGGCACTTGAGGAGAGTAATTGTTTTATGGACTTTATCATTCTTATCAAGCTCCAGTGTATCTAGATATTGCACTCCTGTGACAGTTTCCAGCAGGCCCACACACCCCTGTGCTGATGCTCATGTAAGACAGAGTAGCAGCATATTCATATTTATAAATAATTAGCTAGTAAGTGTTAGATCAGCTAGATAATTGTTAGGAGGTTACCTTTGTGCAGGCACTGTTTTGAAGATGAGGATGATGATGTTAGCAGTGTGTCCCCATGCTGAAGACTCTGTTTTCAGACTCTTATAGCAAAGTATCTGGATTGATAATGTGAGTAAACTGAAATCAGGAGGATGACGATGCGCTGTGCTACATGTACACAGCAGATAGTCAGCAAATAATCAGAGACAAGTGTTCGCCTGTGCTGTGGTGTAATTTCCATCTGGGAATGCATTATTTCTCTTGGGCATTTCAGTGCCTGTGTCATTACAACAGATCCACTGCAGGTGAGAAATCCTATTTCAAAGTGTTTTCCTGCTTTCCTCTGGAGGTTTATTTTATTTGTATAAAATTGCTGTATGTGAGTGTGTGTTTTGGGGCCTTTATTTCCCACATCGGAGGGAGCTGTTGCTGGTGTGATATGCACTTGTTTGGCACATTGCTGAAACCACCAAGACAAAAAAAAATTGTCAGGGCCTTTTGTAACCAGAAAAAATATCCTTCTCTTTATAAAGGTTCCTGTCATTAACGGATTAGATTCAAATACTGTCAGTAACATGCTTGAAATGGAGGACCCAAATGCAGACCAGAGACAAGAGAGGGTTCAAACAAAGGATGTTTATTATAAATTATCATGTAAAACAGGAAACAATAGTTAAACAGAAAATCACTCTTACGACGAGGATAAATGGCTATACTAAAAAGACCAATAGACAGGGGGATTAAACAGACACAGAAGGACTAGGAGGAAGAGA
>JAUMTR010000027.1:13971110-13999244 GCA_032270685.1 Microctenopoma stevenorrisi | reverse complement strand
GGAGAGAGAGGGGAGTGGTTAAGTTGAGGGAGGAACAAAAGACACATGAGGGCTCAAAGAGACATGACACTGACAAATACATATGGATTATTTTACACATTATGTCGGTGTGTTGATGATGAACAAGGGGAGCATGGTGTAACACATTAGTATTAGGCGTCCAGGTGGGGTGGCTTGTGGGTTAATACGTGTTCATGATTGCTGTTGCTGATCGTATGTTTTGCATGTAAAATGTTAATAAAGCATAATACATCTCTCTGAATTGTAGCCCGGTCAAACAGGAAACGACAATAAGTACTTCACGTATGAACAGGTGCAGTATTAGTGTGATTTAACCATGTTACAGTGCACATTAGTACTACATTACACAGAATGTAAAGAACTTATGAATTTACTGTCGGTAAACTTTTAAATGGAGCCCTGTCTTGCCTTCTTCCATACACACACACACACACACACACAAAACGTACATATCATCCTAGCTTCTTTTAGATCTCATTATTGAGTGATAATTATAGACAGTAAGACAGAAAGCCATTAGTTGGGATAGAAGGAGTAAAGGGACAGTTATTAATCAGCTGGACTCTGATGAGGACCTGCCATCCCTCCTGTCATTAATACACATCAGGGTCAGACTGCACACTCAGCAGTACACAACTTCTAATCTGAGCATAAGAGGTACACACAGTAAGTGGAAATCAATTATTGTTGTTTGGATGAGTGTGTACAGGCTCAGTTTGTTTGTATTCAATTCATTTGCAGTGGAAGTACCATGAGAGGTCTAGTGAGGGCGATGTGGCATTATTTTTTTTTTTCATAATGCCCCTGGATAATGAGCAAGAGCCCTGCAGTAGCTTGGTAAAACAATTTAATATGGAAAGAATGAAGATACAAAATAAAATAATTACAGAGTTGCTTCCACAGCAACTGCTGTAGGTTCATCGTGTGGACTATTTCTGGTCCTGTAGTCAAAAATGTAACTTTAATCTGATCCATTTGGAGGCGGTGTGAAGGTTCCAACCTGTCTGGTTCTGATAATCATAGTGTTTTACCACACTGGGGATTGTGGTTTTCTCCCCATATTGTCACAGATTGTAAATCTCCTCAGTTCCAAGTGTTGGATAACATCTTCATGCTGTAAAACCATTCAGTGCACTCTCCAGCCGTGGCGTCATTTTATCATTTTAGATGCTGTAGAAGATGAATCAAAATGGGATTCTTTTTATATAATTAATTAAAGAAAAACTGATCCTAAAGTGATCGTGTGGAAGTGAAGGAAAGGAGGGAAGGTGAGGGAATAGAGGACGTATGGAAGGAAGACACAAGGATTACGAGCTGTTCAAACTTTGATTCCCAGTGTGACTCACTGTGTAGTGTGAGTGGCTCAACATGTCCATCCTCAGCTGTTGCATGTGCTCTTGCCTGTAACATTTCACTGCTCTTTCCTGTAGTAGCTGTATAAACCCTCGCAGTTGTCTGAACTAGCTGCGGCAGGAGGGGATCAATGAAGAGATCGATAGGGTCTCTGGGACTCCTAATAGCCCCGTTACTGCTCCCTGACTCCCTGCCTGGCTGCCTGATAGAGCAGCACACTTAGCTGTGTGTCATCTGAAGCCGACCCCATACTGAGTCTGTACTTACTCTTAGGTCATGATACAGCACGGCAAGTTTGATAATTGTGCCCGTTGATGGAGCTGATGGCTGAGGATGATCTGTACGTGGTGCACAGCCTACTACTGTGTTCACTTTGAGTCATCATGTCATGTTCCCTAGAAGTAAGCAAACAGACTGCACTGAAAAATAGACACTCAAAGACCAGTGGTGGAACATACATCTGTATTAGTGTAACATACTTGTACTTTACTTAGAGGGGCTCCTCTCCAAACCCAGCCCAGTGTCCTACAAATGAAGTAGGTCATTTCTGCAACTCATTATTTACGTTTGTTGCCTTTGTTCACTGCCAATCCATGACATAGTATGTTCAACATGTAACGAGGCACAGAGTAAGGGTGCACACGTGACTTTCAAGACTCTTTATTTGTCACATGCATAGTTAGACTAGTACAACACGCAGTGAAATGCATCCTGAAACCACTCCTACGACTGTGTAAGTTCCAAAGAAAAAACTACATTAAATAAGGTAAAAAGTATGTATGTACAATGTGCATAAATGGTGCATCTAAGGGGCATTGTGTCCTGATATCGCAGTGGTGGTATGTGATGGGTGAGTCCTTTTGGGTTGACGCTATGTGGGCGTGTTCTGGTTGAGGCCTGGGGATAAAAACTCCTCTTGAGTCTCCAAGTTTTGGCCATGATCATACAGTAGACTAAAGCTTTCATGCCATCAAAGGCCTGCAATGAATTTAAAGTCTTGTTTTGTTGACTGAACCTTTTCCTATAAGCTTAACAAAGTGCTTTAGTTCCCTGACTTTGACTGTAGTCTGTTCTTATGGCATTGCATTCTTCTAATAATAATGATGCGTCAGTGCATATTCGTTAATATATGCACTCTGTTGCTAATTGGTTCGGTTGAGTTAGACTATAACTACAGTAAATCTACGGTAAAAGTTCGGCTTTGGTGAAACTCATTCATTGTTTCAATTCTACGGGCATTTTGTAGCCTTTGAAGTGTTTCTAATACTTTGCTAACGAGGGTGTTGAAAATATTAAATTCACAAGATTTTCACTATAATTTCTGAACCTGAATGGAAATTCAACTACTGGTGATATTTCCAAGTGAAAAGAACAAACGCTTTTTCTCTGTGTGTCTGATATCACAGGGTGAAAATCTGTAAGGTATAACTTTTGCAAACTCCCCGAGATATATTTCTGATTTGTAGCCGAGCTGATGAAGCGTAGTGCAGTGTATGTGTCATCCAGTTCTTGTCTGCTACCCCCCTCTGTGCCTACATTGATATTTACACCACAATACAGCACAGGTTCCCTCAGCGTGCCCACTCGAAAATGAGTTGTGAAAAAGTACAATATATCAAGACTGCCAAAGCTTGCTGCTATCTGAACACCCGCTGGTTTCTCAGATTATCGGGCTTCACACTGGCAACTCTGTTACAGTAATAAACATGTGTAATGGCAGTGTGTTGGTGAGCAAAGGAGAATCAATGTGAAACTAGGTTCTACATCAGGATATTATTTGTACCAGTTAGATAACATGGGTGAATAGTTTCCCTCAAACATTAAAAATCGTGTGAAGAAGTAAAAACGAGAAGCGTTGGCTGGGTTTTCACTTCAGTGCCAGAGAGAATAACTTACATTTTTCAATTATGTGGGTATTTCTAAGTCTAATTAAATCTATGGAATATTTATAGCATTGATCTACTTGGAACGCCCACATCCCCATCTGATAGTATGGCTCTGCAGCTCATTATAGCTCTCCACAAATAAGCCTGTGATCCCATCCCATATACCACATACATCACATAGTCTGGATGTAAAGTTCAAAGATCCACAGTGGAGTCATGTTGGAGGCAGATGTTGTGCTATATATTGAGAGGTCCCTGCATTATGTCCCTCCTGGGTAAGATGATAGGATGATAAGGCCAGGGCTGTCCCACATGGGCCGGGGGGAGAGGCAATAATCGCAGCATATAATTCAGGGTAATGAAGGCTCAGCCACTAGATCAGCCATAAAGAATGATAGGGAAGGCAGACGGGGAGCTGCTCACATGTTTGACCTCCATTGGCATCCCTCCACCTCCTATAAATTTGCACTGTGGTCTGACTCCAGGCAAATGGGAAAAAGAAGGAGGGAGACGAGAGGAAGGAGATGGACAGATGTAGATAAGAGGGAGGAGGGTAAAAGAGATAGAAGGAGCGCATGATTTAACTTCAGCCAAGGCACAGAGGTCAAATTCTCTGATCCATGGAGAAATATACAGTACTTCTCGTGTCCTTGGAGACCACTGGATCCAGACCAGTGCACCGCAACGTACCGAGCCATGTAGGAACACCCACGAGAGACGCCACAGATGAAAAGAGGAGAATCTTCATTTACCGTCTTGTAATTACAACAGTGTAAGCACTCTGTCTGCTGTGAGTGACACATGAAAGCATCCTCAGAATAAACTATGGCGTCTATTACGATCAAATATAGAAACGCGGTGCCATGTCTTGCACAATTCTCTCCCACTCAGCGTGTCCCTCCCTCTCTGTTTTCCCTCCAGTTCATCGGTATGCAGGTGGTGTGGTAGTATACTGTGGGCAGACTGGGCTGCGCTGCTCTCCTCTACATGTCTGCTAAATGACAGTAATTATTTTCCTGGGCTGCAGGCGACTCATGCATGTTTTATTTCCACCTCCACCTCCCCCATCTGCCTGCATGGCAATGCATACCATACACAGTGGTGGAATGAAAGAAGAGGAACAAAAAGACAGCAGAGCATTTTATTTCTCCATATACTTTCCTTTGGATCTACACCTGGTCCCAAGGCTTCATTGCTTAACTGGGGGTGTGGTGTGTTGGGATCATATTATATATGATGAGGAGAGGGGTTGCAGATGAGGTTAGCTTGCTCTTACGATGATCTAGATACATAAAAACACGCCTAATGTCCGCTGTTGTTGTCTGCTCTTTTGCCAGAAAATGGCTTCCATGCTTCACTTCAGGTCCAGGTGTCTTCCACTCTGAGCTGGAAGTGACATCCCTCTGTGGCTTCTTTTGATTTCATCTAACCGTAGCTATGGACGGTGAAAACACTCGGCTCTGAGACAAGAGTTGGTCAATGCTGAAACACAGAACCAGTCCCGTTAGAACTCGGCCAGAATTGCATGACGGATCCATCCTATTAAATCAGGAGGGGGCTGTATTCTTTTTCTTTTACCCTTCATGGCGCCGTGTTGTGTGTCACACTGTCCAGTGACATGCAGCTTGTTTGGGGCGACTCAGGGGATCTTTAATACCCCTGCAGCTTTCACAATGAACATGTGGCTTCTCTCTCTTGGGCACAATTTAACGTAATTCATAAGCAGAGGACAGGACATTAGCCAGATGGTGCTGTGGGTGGCATCCTTTATCTGGCCATCCATTAGAACAGCGTTGGTGACAAGATTCCAATGTGAGGAGACAGACAAGGTATCAGCTTTCAGTATCCATCTGATTGTGTGTGTGTGTGTGTGTGTGTGCGTACAGTGAAGATGTTATAAACCAGTGACTGGGATCTCTGTAGCACTCATTTTCTCAAGGGACACAAGAAAATTTTGAGAAATAAATAAATACTTGAACACATTTTGAGACCAAAAAATGTGTGTAAAGCAAAGTGTTTTTAAAAGAAAATTGGAAACTGTTTCTGTGTGCCACGGGGAGTTAGAAATACTATTTTATACCAGATTAATTTAGGGAACAAAATTAATCCTCTCATGGCCCCTTCCTGTGTTTAACCAGAACAACTAAACACAATAAATTACACTTATTTTTGGATTGCCTACTGTTATTACTTTTGGTCACAGAGTCTAGATAATTTTAACTCTTTGGAGGACATTTTAACTCTTCCCACAAAAATACTGCTCTGAAAGGTAAAAGAGCCACTTTTTGCTGCACAAATGATTTATTTTTATGTACATAAGAGTCGATCACATTGCTAACACAGCATTAACACTTTCAGTCATCCCCTTTAGGAGTTGGTGAAGACAAATATTTGGCTCAACAAAAGTGAAAAATTATATTCACTAAACATAAACATAAAAGGTCAAACATGCATGATATCTTTGCTGATGTTTTTTGCAGCTTTAACAGCTTCCAACTATAGAAACTCGTTATCTTTCCATAAATTGTTACATGGCTCAATTCTTATTGTGTCCTTATTCAAATGAACTTTTAATGTCTGTAGCTCTGGGGTATCAAACTGGTATACTCTGAGATACAGTGGCTCACTAAATTCCAAACTCTTGCAGCCTTTCGTGCATTGTTCTTTCTTTATTTTGTCATTTCTGTTTTCCGTTTTTAGTTAAACTTGCAACAGAAACTGTGGGACTATCTATTTGTAACTCGTCTGAGCTGAGAAGCGTCTTCTCTTTCTTAAGCTAAATCAATCATTTCAAATCAACTAAATATTTCCAGGCTGCTTCTTAACTCACGAAAATTTGAGATTCTGGTTTGATTCTATTAGTTTTGATTTGTATATGTTTGTGTTTGTTTGCCGTTTTGACTATCAAACCCGGACATTCAAATACCTACAAGCGCACTCACACGCTTCCGTGTAACATACACACATGTATGAATGCACACACGAATACACACACATTCTGATCAGCAACTCAGCCTTGCGTGGCTCTCACTTAGTCAGTGAAGGTGTCAGGGTCCCCATGGCAACTGTATAATGGGGCAGTCCTAATTCAATCCCAGGGGCGAACGGTGGAGACACAGAGGGAGAATTGGTCTGGGTCTGAAACCTATTCAAGTCAGCGCTGATATGTTTTAGCTGCTGCTTGCTCAGTCTCAGAAGAGAAAGCGCTCTGTCTCCACTCATACCCAACTTTCCCATCCACTTTTGGCAGAAGTCCTCTCCGCTCGCCTCTTCTTTTCACTCCCTTTCTGATTGTTTTCTCTAAAGCACGCTCTCACCCTGTTTATTCACTTGCTTTTCAGTAACTCTTTCACTCTTTCCTTCCATCCTCACACTCCCCTCTATCTCTCACTCACTTTGGTCTCCATTCAATCAATACCTCATACACTCTCAGTCTCTTCACCTCTCTCTCGCTTCCTCTCTCTCTGACACGCAGACCGAGGAACCTGATAGAATTTCATTAGTACCTCTGGATCTTGTTGTATTATTGTTATCCCTCCCTGAAGAAGGCAGGGATTAGCGCTGGGGCTGGAGACAACTTAAAGTAATAAGCCTGGAGCCAACAGTCCAAAATCACACATACGCAGATACAGCGTACACACACACACACACACACTCACACACACTCATACACGCACAAAAGGTGAGCAGAGAAGGGAAGAAGAGAGGAGGCAGTAAAGCTCCTCATGCAAAAGGGAGGAGGCAGCCTATTCCCGTATTGTTATTACCATACCAAACCAATCACACAGCTTCATACATGCAGCCCAGAGAGAGTGAGACTCGCAGCTTGTTAGGGAAGGAACAGTTTGTTACAGGGGGAGAATGGTGCGTAACTCCTGTCACTGGTTCTGCATATAGAAAGGCCTGGGACTGGCCTGGGGCTATCTGTGTTTGCAGATGGGGGAGGGGAGGAAGGAAGTGGGTAGATTTGCATCCCTTTGACTCTATATCTCTAAGCACCAGAGGAAGGGGAAGAGGAAGAGGAGAGCAGAGGAGAGGAGAGGAGAGGAGAGGCTGAACGCCACATATTTCACTGAAAAAACTGTTGGTTGGGTGCTGTTGCTGATTGGTGCCATCGAGCTCAACTCATGCAAGCATTTAATCCAATCTGATTTACATATTGTAGTGTTTGCCACAGTTGCACTTGACACAAAGTGTTTTTCGCTAATACAAGCCCAGCCACACTCATGAGAGGAAAAGAAAAGATGTAGAGCAGAGGCACCACTGTTCACACAACCATGCACAGGCTCAGAGATTGGCCATTACATTGGCTTGAATAGATTTCTTGTGTGCATGAATAGCTCAGTGAGAAAAGGAAAAAAAAAAGACGACGTTTTCTCTCCATGGGTTCATATTGATATTCATAGTGGCTCTCCACACCGAGAGCACAAATGTCACTGAAAATGGCCTTGATATATGCTCTCATTCTCTCTCCTTCCTGTCGCTCCATCCCTCTTTCTCTCTGTCTGTCTTCCCCCTTCTTTGTTCCTGTTCGCCGGACGCGTGGTGACTGCTGCTGCCGGAAAGAAAAAAAAGAAAAGATCTGAAAAGCGGGTGGATGGATGATGAAGTGAGTGGGGACATCATGCAGTTACTCGTTTAGGCTTTTAATCAGCCAGCACTGTGTAAAAGCTTTGAGGCCTGATAATCGCGACTGTGGTGCTGTTTATTCCTGCAGTGTAGTCTGAGATCCTCAGAACTCAGCGCACACACCAATAAATGTCACATTACCTGGAAGTTGACGCTCTCTTTGGCTCTGAGGGCGATTCTGAAAGCCTTAAAGAATGCGGATCCTGGCAAGAAATCATGTCCAGCTCTGGTTTTTTTGGCTTTATCATAGTCTGAAAGATTCTCAAATTCAATTGCAAAGTAGGCATGGCATTGTGCGTTTCATGTCTACAAAACTTTTTCACAAAGGAAAAGGGGATTCAAGTGGGTTTCACCTCCTTTCCCAGCATTCACTGTGACATATAAACAGGGGCAGGAAGATTTATAGCTTTTGGACAGGCATCCGGCAGAATGTTGGCAACGAGAGCGAGCGCTGAAGAGAATGTATTTTTGGGTGAGAGCATCGGGGTCGCAGGTGCATAACTCTCTGTTAATATTTGTTAATTGTCATTGGACACCATAGAATGACAGCGCTGTTGGCTCGGGCTTGTTGCTCCGGCTGGGAAGTAGGCGCAGTGAGGGGACAAAAAGGCAGAATGACTTACTGTACCGTACAATTTGTGTTTATTATTAAACACAAACTTATCTGTCCACGTTCCGACGTGTATAATCACACATTAATCATAAAAATGCTATAGACTTATATTAAAAGACACGCGTCAACACGACGTCTTAAGCAACATTTCAAAAGCTACGCTAGGTAGCTTATAAGCTAATGAACAACTTGTTGGAAGATGTGTTTCCGATAAAGGAAACAGTTTATCATGCAAGAATTGTGAGTGCAATTCAGCAAAAATGTTGTACATAAAACAAACAGCAGACAAGCCCTTGCTGAGGAGCTGCATATTCCAGGGTACGGCCCTGGTAGTGGTTCAAATGACATTTGGCTGACTTGTTATACATAGCTCAATATCTTCCAATAGCTTATAATGATTACCAATATTGGAACCAATAAAGCATTTGTGGGCCAGAAATTGTGAAAGAATAAAATTAAATGATGTGTGTAACTTTGTTCTAACATTTTATGTCCCTCCGAGGCTCGATCCGCTCTGGTTGAAAAATACGAGAATGTCAAAAGAGGTAAAAAAGATGGTACCACAGTGTGTGCTCAGGGTGTAAGTTATGGCTGTAACTTTCTCACTCTGTCAGGCGCTTTAACCGTCTGTCCTGGAGGACACATTAACTTGGTATCCTTAAATAAAGTCCTTTAAATAAAGCTGGGGGAGTTAAATAATGAGAAAGCTGCTCCCACTGTCCTTTCTGCTTTTAAATGAACCTCTGCCTTTTATTATTAATGTCCCCTTATCGCTCATCACGGCCACTGACCCACTGCTGTAACCCCTTCCCACTCAACCACATGAGAAGCTCCGGCAAGTGGTCGCCACAGAAGTAATTGAGGGCAATTTTCAAATTAAAATTTAAACCCCTCGTCCATCTTCATGCAGTGGGAGGGAGTAGAGGAGAGGGGTTTTGGGGTTGATGACTTGATCAGGTTTTGCGAGCTGTGCAGGTACTCAGGCTGGGCGAGGTGGGATGATGAACGAGGGGCATTAATCTCTGTGACAGAGAGAGAGGACTTAGCAGCGGTGATAGCAGCGCTAACGGCTTTAATTAGCATTTAATCAGACGCCTCGGGGCCGATGGAGGGGGAGAGAGGAGATCAAACTCCAACAGCCTTCTGTAAGAAGAGGAGGAAAGGAAGACAGTCCCTGTGGCAACCAGGCCGATGCTGCAGGCTGCATTAAAGAACACATGCCTATGATCCCTTTTGTGCTCCTGTAATGATATCAAGTTTGATGCACCACAAAGGCCTGGACCTTTAGCTGCAAACAAGAAAACGGACTGTACTCGCATACCTTTACACACAGTCTGCTTTTCCTAGATGGTTTGAGTCCACGAGATTAGTGAGAGGCTTATTTTTTGCTGACAGCAGTGAAGGGAATTGGATGAAAACTGGATGGGTCACAAAGGTTGCATTCAGAGTCCCTTAAATAAAAGTGCATGTTCATTTTTGGCAGACATTGTTCGATTACTTACAGTTTTCTAACATAAACGCCAGACATTCTCTTTGTAGCAGGTACACAGGTAGACAATGAGAGATTGTCCATTGTCTCCACCCGTGAAGAAATTAGGACACACAACTACTACTACTGTGGAGAGAGCACAGTGTTTCGTTTACAGCACATACAGCATAATAAATAGGTGTCTTGGAGTTTCTTAAGTTAGTCTTTTTTCCCCTATCTACCCATACCAATTGTCAAATACAGAAATTATAGAGAAAGAATTTATACTGCTACCAGACTATAACATAAAGGGTTCTAGGAAATGCTAATGTCAAAACATAACTATCCTTACACACGTTAAAACTTTGGTGGCAAACTAAGCAATATAGCTAAAATGTGAGGGTAAGAAGTTGGCTGGATCATTCTGACGGGTAATAACGAGCAGGATGGAGGGGGATATCTTCCTTCCTTCGTGATTATGTAAAGCAGTCAGAAAAACTACAAGAACCTACACTAAGGTAAATGCATGGAAAAAACCCCATAAAATAGCAAAAACTCGACATGAATGTCAGCTCGTCATCTGTCTTCATCTGCATTTGGATTGTCCTCTTCGGGTTGGGAAAAAGTCTTTACCCAAGTGGAGGAGTTTAGGTATCTCAGGGTCTTCCTAAGTGAGAGACTTACAAGTGAACTGCAGCTTCAGCAGTAGTTCAAACAGTTGTGGCAAAGTTGTTTGAGCTGAGTAAGGCGGACGCTCCCAGAGACCCAGGGTAAGAGTTCTGACATCGGGAGGGAGCTTGGTGTGGAACTGCTGCTCTTTTACATTGAAAGGAGCTAACAGAGGTGATTCAGCCATCTTTAAAAGAACCCCTCCAAGGCGTTTTTAGTTGGAGGGTTACCCAGCACATCCAACCAGGAGTCAAAAGCACTGCAGGTCTGGATCATGCTGGATTAGATTACATATCTCATGTGGCTTTGGAGCACATCAGGATCACCAAAGAGGAGCGGGGGAAGGTGGCTGCCGAGAGGTATACCTGGGTAATGTAATTCAACCTGTTAGCACTTTACCCGAGTGTGGATATGCAGCTGAAAACGCTGTAGTGGAAGCAGAAGAAAGAAACATCAAGCTAAATGCACCTGAGAAATGCCCACGAAAGTAAGACGAAAATACAGTTTGATCGTAGAGGATTTCAAGAAGAAACATACATACAATCAAAAGGTGATCTTAACAGTGAGAAGAAATACTTTCATAACCATCTGTATAGATTTTTACTCTGTTGTCAAGAAAGCAGCATGTAGTGACTTGTTTTACTCTGAAATGCTTTGTGTTTGGTTCGACTTCAGAAAAAAAGCTTTCTATAGGTGAAACGGTAAAAAGAAAATCAATCTGCAGGAAAACATTGGGAAGTCTCAGTACAGCGTGTGCATGAGCATGTACAGTATGTGTGAAAGTGAAAGAGACAGTGCGAGAGAGAGAGCGAATGCTCTAGATAGTAGTTTTGATGATGATGGTGAGGAAGAGGGCTTTTGGCATGAAAGGGGCCAGTGTGTGATCATGATGTCATTAGGAGTATACGGTGAGACAGACCGGAGGAGGCTGCTGTACTGCGCTACACCCTGGGGACGTCATTACCAACTGGAACTGAGCAGGGACCTGAGCGCAGGTCAGACACACAGGAAGTGGTCTCACACAGACACACAAGTGTACGCTTACTCACATGGATACACACACACACACACACACACACATGCATGAGTGCGTGTTCATTCTCCATCACACGCTATTTGACACAGGCAGGCATCCATCACATATGAAATGCACAGTTCTGACAGCAGACAGGCGCTATTGTTGCTAAACCTGACAAATTCCTCAATATCTAAGTGGACACCTCTATGGACAAATGTGCCTCATTACCGAGCATACACAGATGGACAACGCACACACACACACACACAGATGCAAACTGTGAAGCTCGTGCTGTGCTAAGTTGCAGTGTGTATACCGCTGTAGCCGTCTGCGCTTCATTACTGTTCACACACAGACAGTTGCAGTGTTTTTGTGTCAATGTTTAATGAGGGGCTGGGAGTCTGGGGACCTTACTGCTGTCAGGAGCTCCTGTAGTCTGGAGCTACCACCTGTTCCCATTCACTCCCTAAAGCCTTTAACACACACACACACACATGCAGACACACAGAGGCATGCGAACGTACAGGAGCATGCATGCAAACATGTCCACACAAACATACGCACACACCTGACAAACTGCATACACTGATTTAGTCATCCTGCGGCACCACTGTCAGTGTTGGATACATGTAAACAGGTTATTGTGGTTGGCTGAGCCTGGCTGCCTGACAGAAGCTACAAAGACCAAGGGAATATCAATTGATACATTTCATATTCCTCGTCAGCGCGCCCGAGATGACAGCGTGAAAGCTGCTGCCAGCGAGAGTGATCCCTCTCTGCCTTTTTCTGACACCGCCGTTTGATGGAGATCTGAACTGTCCCGACTGATGGGCTCGCGCTGCTGCGCCGAGCAGCGCTTGCCTCCGAGCTCACAGACCGCGTCCCATAACGATGTGTGACAGACTTTCTGAGACAGAAGTGCAAGTGTGGAAAAAACTTGTTTCCTGCGTCTAAAAAAGGCAGCTTTCAGGGGACATAAAGATACATTTGAAAAAACTAACTTTTATTAAAACAAAAAAAAGAAAAAAAAGAAAATCAATTATTGACTCATTAACAAGATTATAAAACAGTGATTTAGTTACATAAATAAATTGATATCGGTGTATCAAATCTTAATTTCATAAGCATGTATACATGGGTCATTGTAATAAATAAAATGGGAGAGCAGAAGTTTCCTACACAAACAAAAATAAAATCAAAAATAAAACAGCTAGAAAGACTTAGAGGAAATTGTTTCTGAAGAGAACAAGAGACACTGGACAACATATGTTTTCACCAAACACACGTGAGGAATTGCTTTGTTAAAGCATGAGTTACACAGCCATTCACTTACTAATTAAGGACACTAAAGCTGGGACCAAGGTGGGTTGTCTCTCACCTCTTAGAACGCGTTTGGTTGTTAGATAGATCTCCTGTTTGGTTACTTTAAAGCGTTAAGACAAGGCAAGAGAAAAGGCTGCTTTTATCTTTAATCAACACAAAAACAAAAAATGCACAGAAAAAAGAAAAGAAATCGGATTTTAAAAAGTAGGTAAAAAGGCAAGTAATGATAGGACATTTGAAAACTGGAAGTGTTCAGTGACACTGGAAATTCTGTTGTGAACGGAAGGAGAACTGAGGAGACCTTTTTTTTGATAGATCCTGTGCATAATTATCTCTGTGAGCCTTATTGGGTTGCAAGACTATTAAGTTGCTCTGACAACGGTTATATTACTGCAAAATGAAGCAGACTTCAGCCAAGAGATGTCCTTAAATGCATGTAAGGCTGGACAAATAATACATGATTTTATGAGCATATCTCCAATTAGCTCGTGTATAAAGCACATTATAGTTTTTCCCTATAGAATCCCATGGAGTACTGAGCTAATACAACAGCTTACATGCATAACTAAGTACTTCACGAAATCCTGTATTGTACTTTCAGACATTTATTGACCAATGGCCTGAAGTAGTCTACCTTCCTCCCCTTTCAACACTTTAGTCAGCAGGAATGAACAACAACGTTTTTCTCTGCCATCATCAATTTGACTCATTCTGCAATTCTGACGGGATCCAGCGTCTCGAGTATGAACACGTGTGGCCTCGTGAGCCCAAAAAGTCTTCAACAAGGTCAGTCTAGTCCTTCTGATATGTTCTGTTTCCAACAAAAGAGAAAAAAAGAGAAGACAAAAGAGAGAAAGAGAAGGAGAGCGAGAGAGAGCAAACTACAGCGGCTTCAAGTATTTCACATTACATAGAATACTCTGTATAAATTAGTTAACATATACTTTCAGATCCTCCATATTCAGACATATACTATGGCATATATATACAGAGTAGAATAAATGCTCGCTCATGTCGTGTCGTGTTTTTGTCTTTTTCCTGTAGTCAGTCGTTCATTTGTTCCGCCTTTTTCCTGTGTAGAGAAATCCCTGAGAACGTTCTGGTTGACAATTACTGAAGGTTCCACACAATGAACTATAACAGTAGAAAGTCTAATTTCTATGATTCACATGCACAGAGGGAAATGACACTGGCCTAGTCTGAAAATACCCTACAACGGTGGCTGTGGAGATAAGAGAGGGACTGACACATCGTCTTAATGCGTTAGAGCCAATTTTCTTGGTGGGTGGGCTGCGCGAGTACCGATGACCAGGAAGTGACGTACAGCAGAGCCGAGCGCAGAAACACTCAGCGGGAATCTGACTCGAAATCTCCTCATACCCTGGGTCTCACTAGTGAAACTCTTGTTTGATTAACACTGTGGGCTATCGCGAATGACACGCACGGCCATAGCCAAAGAAGTCGGAGCAGGTTCTATACCATATCATGAGGTAGTCGCCTTTCTCTGCAACTAGAACTCAACAATTCTTCAGCTGTGTTTGAACTGGTAAAAGCACAGCTGTACTACATTACATCAATGTAACAATAATACTCATCATCATTATCTCATCTAATGTGCCATCACTGCAGCGCCTGCACACTGTCCTCCATCTGAAACACGGTGAGATTACAACAATAACAACAACACAAGTTGGCTAAGAGCATTGTTGTGTGTAATGAAGCTAATGCCTGGGACCCGGAGAAAACTAATGGCTGCTCAAGTGCTGCTGCTGCTGCCGCTGCTGCTGAGTCTGAGGAAAATGCTGATGGCGGCTTTCTGTCAGTGCTAACCCAAGCTGTGCCGAGCCGAGCTAAGCTGTGCAGTGCTGGCCAGCGCCCACCGGTGAGGGCCTGGACAAAGGGAGGTGCTCTGTGTGGTTTAAAGCCTTAGTTTCTCTTTGAGGATGCTGAGACGTTTTGTTTGTTTTTTTTCCTTGTTTTTTTTTTTTTCTCAATTTTTACACGAGCGCTATTGTAGAAGGGCGTCAGCCACTTAACAACATATAACTCAGAATACACTGAAAAAGGGAAAAAGATGTTATAAATCCTAAAAATGAAAAGAATAAAAAAAAAAAGCCATTTCACTTTTCATTTTCCTCTCACACACAAAGAAATACACACAACATTCACAACGTGACAAATTTCCTCTCTTCTGAAAAATAAAAACACTTCTGTACACATAGTAGTAATAATATTATTAATAATAATAGTAATGTTTATAACAATAACAACAGCAAGAACAATAATACCGCGTGTGGCTCTGTTGATTTTTTTGTCTTCTTTTCCTTTCTCTTTTTGCTTCATTCTACAAGTCACATCCCTCCTTGAACTTATCTATTTTATAAGTCCAAAAGAAGTTCAAAAGGCAGACTCAAGTTAATAGAAAAGTACTAGAGTGGGAAGGGGGAGCTTTCAGAAGCCCCCCAAACTCACCCTTAGCCAAACCTCTCCCTCACCAGCATCATTAGTTTCTTTTTGCCCTTGTAGATCTGTTTCAGGTTGTCTATGAACTGGGTGAACTGAATGTGTCCGTCGTGAGCCATCATAAAAGTCTCCCGGGCTTTCCCCAGGAACTCTATAAACTCGCTGTAGTGGCGTGGGCTGATGTGCGTGAGCCGCGAATGTGTGGTGTTGATGTAGGCCCCAATGGTTGCGTCCAGCAGCTGCCTGAGCGGCGCCTTGTCCAGGGACATCAGCTTCCCCGAGTTCCTGCGGCTGTGCAGTGCCGACACCATACCCGGCGTGGTCAACGTGCACCTCCGCAAAATGTCCGAGAGCACGGTGGCACACTTCACGCTCTTGACCACCAGCGGGATAACAGCGGCTAGCTCGTTCTTTCCCAGCGAGTGGCTGAGGGCGCAGGCCCACAGCACGTCATTGATGGCTGGGTGTGTGTCCTGGTTGTAACTGAGGTTCAGGTGAGCCATAGCCAATGTCGCCAGCTTGTACGCCCTCATCGGGTAACCGCGGTGTTCCATGTAGCGCGCTATAGTGAACAGCTGCGTGTAGCTCATCCCCGTCGCCGCCGCGTCTAGTACAATCTGGTAGGCTGTCTCGAAGGCAATGTGGTCCTTTTCACAGAGTGTAAGAGCAGAGAGGGCGCAGTTCTGGGGGTCCTTCATGGCACACTGTAGGGCGAGGGTGCGTGCAGATGAAGCCAGGTTCTCCTGCTGATGGCAATCCAGGTGGAGGCGGACAATAGTGCTGTTGGACATAACGGTGGTGGCCACGATGCTGGTGGCTTCTGTGGGAGTGAAGAGGGTGAACCAGCTCTGCATGATGCTGTCCAGTGCGTACACACCTTCAAGACACAAACGGTAAGTAAAAAGAGGAAAATCTGTACATTTAGGACATCTTAAGACGAGTAAACAAAACCCATCTGTAGCCAGGGTGACTTACCCACTTCAGTGGCACATGTGACTAACCAGCGCACCATCTCTCTCCTCCTCCAGTTTAATGTGGACAGGGTTATTCTCATCACCTGAGGAGGATGGAAAAGGGGGTGTAACAGGTGAGTTGTAAACATTAAACCATATAAATATTAAAATACTTTTGCAGCAAACTTCCCAAAGAAAACTTAAATATCAGTTAAATAGTACAGTTGCAGAATCGTAATGGCAAAGATTATTCTATTCTAAGACTATTCAATCTGTTCTGACTCAACGTAGCTACTAAAAGCAAGAAATAAAGACTTAATTAAGGAGAATACTTAAGTCAGTGTGGTTGACTATAGTGGCACAAACAGGACACATTACATTTAATAACAGTATGATAGACATGCTATATCATGGAGGTCATGGGCTCTGATGACTGCTATACATGGTTGTATAACGAACAAGAAGCTGGAACAATGTCACTCTATAGTGCAAATACTGTTCCCTCATGATGTTCCCAAATCCCAAGACATTAATGCAACCACAACCGTCTTTCCTTGGACTCAAATGATTCTAGAAATGTCCAACCCTTATGTACTTAGTATACATCCTCACAACAGAAAGACAAGTATTAGTAGGAAAAATGACAAAGGAAGTTTTACACCTTTTCAAACACATTTCTAACACAGAGGTTTTTGTTTGTCTTTAGTTTAAAATGGTAAATCTACTGAAGGAGGTCTCACGTATATAAAATCTATCAAAGGTGCAAACTGACCTTCTACAAACGTACAAATAAAGACACCGTGGTACTTGTTTGGCACAGTGAGGGTGTGTCTGTGTACCTGCAGGCCCAGCTCCAGAGACACTTTGAGGAGTGTGATGTCAGGCAGGCTGTCCATCAAAGTTGCGATCTTAAACGCGTCCTGTGCCAGTTTGAAGATGTGAGACGAGGAGTGAATGTTTTTCTGAATGGACTCCAGGACTGTCTCCAGCCTGCGACTGTCGCCTGGAGGAGATTTGAACACAGGAATGTTTTAACGGGACCGAGATTACTGCGGCGCTGATTGGTGTACATGTGTGTTTTACCATGCAGGCATCTCAACATCCTGTTAAGTCAGCAGCGTGAGAAGAATATGTGCGTACCTTTGGCAGCGGTGAGCATCGTGGAGGCTAGCTCGCACTGCTGAGACTCTATGTGGCTCAGGGTGAACCAGCGCGGGTAGCGGTTGGGCACCACGGACACAATGTGGTGGGGTCGCGTCAGGTCACCGGATGAGGCCGACGACTCCAATACCGGCAACCTGGTGGAGAAGCAGACACAGAAAACGGGATTCAAACCGCGCTAGTCCCTAAAAGAGAGAACCTGTTTTTTATCCATTATAAATGAACATGAAAAAGAATAACGCTGAAGTAAGAAAGACAGACTGGAAGAAAAATTAAGAGTCTGAGACACCAAAATGTTCATGGATCACCGACATCACAGTGAAACCACATCTCTCTCCATACAGTAATGAGACAGACAGAAAAACTCTTCATTACGATGGTCTGAAAGTGACTTCAAAATGAAAACGACTTCAGTGATCATAGGGGGATTAAAGTTAGCCTATCCCTGCAATTTACATGCAACCTAGCATTTAATCACCTAGAAACCAAAGTATAATTAGTATTTTCTTCGCTCTAATTGGTCATAATGAAGTCAGAGCCGCGCAACACCTGCTAGCGGATAAAGGCGCTTCACTAGTTTCTCTCATTCCCTCACTTGACGGGGGCCAACACTTCACCAGCACCACCACCATTATCACTGTGGCCGGCTCATCTTCTATTCTGCTTCACTTCTTCTCCCTCTGCTCCCACCTCAGTTTCAAAGGTCTCCTTTCCTTCAGAAGACAGCACAACCTGGCCTTCTCTCAGCCAATCACAAAGCTAATTGAGTCCAGGGGGAAATTAAGGAATTCACCTTCCAGCCCCGTAAGGCTGGACACACATCAAACAAATACCGACACACATGAATGAAAAGAGTCAGAACACACACACACACACACACACACACACTTCCACAGACACGCACACACCTGCCCTTTTGAAAACACATCAAAGCAGCCTGGAAAAAGCAATGCGATGCTAAATGCCAGTTTCAATTTCAGAGCAAAGTGCATGTGATACTGTTGCCACCTGAGTGAAGGCATGTAAAAAAAAAAAAAAAAACAGCCTCTTCTTCACTCGGCTTTGCCCAAGAGGGCACAAACGTCTCACAGAGGGAGAGAGGGTGACAAAAACCCAGTTGAGATGCGTGCGAGTGTGAACACTGACACTTAGTGTAAAATGGAGCTGCTGGGAAGCACCAGCAACAGCCGGGTTCCTTCCACACACATCTAAAGAGCTGCTAAAAGCTTCCACCACACTGGGGCCTTCTGGAAGATTCCTGGGGTGTAGCAAAGCAAAAAGAAGGGCCCTGGGTAAAGATGGAGGCCTCATCAACATTCCTGTCTTTGTTTGCTTTTCACCAGAGAGCCAGAGGCCTCCATTGAGAGGCCTGGCCTGCTGAAAAATAACCTCCTCCAAATGTTGGGAGGAAAATCCATACTGGGCTATTGTTCAATGAGAAACAAAAAAGAAATGCTCAGAAGCATTCAGTCGGAGCACAAGTACAGTAAACCACAGGTGCATTCCCATTGAGCAGCTTGCAAAATGGTGTTCACTGGCTACAAACAGGATCATCTTCTCCGAACAATAACCCTACGCAAACTCTCAACTCGACGTCGAATTAAAGCAATACTTCTTTACAGCATCGCCGTGGCTGGATACAAATATGAATCACCAAAGCTGTATAAAACAATAACGGAGTGAGCTGGAAGACGCAATCAATCCCTGCGTGAGGCCGAGAGCTGGGGAGAGCAGCTCTGGTACCGTCAGGTTCTGTGGCACCGTCTGAAAGGGACACAGCGTTACTGATGGCGCAAGAAAATGCTGATGATGTGGAGGGAGCGTTAAAGACAGAGGAGGCATAGATGCATAATCAGATATTTAAATAAGATTGCGCTGTACTTTTCTCAGATAAGGAGACTCGCTGAAGTAAGCTTACTAATGAATGATTTTTATCCTCAAAGGCACATATAGGAAGGAGAATGGAAGAAGAAAAAGGGAGACGTTGATAAAACGCAGCCCAGCGAGGTTTTACCTAAATCCTGAGGCCCTTTGGGTTTCTGGTCATCATCACCATGACTACTGACCTCTCTACCTCATGTTCTTTCCCTCTCCGTCTGTAAACACCCTTCACTTTCACAATATATCAAGTACACATCTATCAGCTAAGCGGCATATCCGCTGGAAGACTCTCCATACACAAACCCAAACACTGGAAACATCTAAGATGCCCGACAGGAGGATCAAATCCTATGTGACCCAAACATTTTAGCTCCCGCGAAGCTAGGCTGCCTGCAACGACGTGCGTTTCTTCGGGTGACTCGTCGTTTTCTGCACAACGTGGAACTCATCATGTGAGATATGACTCCAGTGCTTACATGCTTCAATAATAACTAGCTATGGTCATTATGAGTACTTCTACTTTATTGGTGACAATGCTTGTAATGGAGTCTTTTACAGTGGGGCTGCTCAGGTAAATCATTTGAATTTATGACTTCCCAGCATCTTAACTTGCTTTTTATACCAACAT
Source organism: Microctenopoma stevenorrisi (assembly GCA_032270685.1). Taxonomy (NCBI): domain Eukaryota; kingdom Metazoa; phylum Chordata; class Actinopteri; order Anabantiformes; family Anabantidae; genus Microctenopoma; species Microctenopoma stevenorrisi. The sequence continues at coordinate 13,979,178 of JAUMTR010000027.1, read as the reverse complement.
TTGCATAAATAAATGAAAATACTACCTCTGCTACTACTATACTGATATTTTGGGGGATGTCAGACTGTGCAGAGCTGAACAGTTTGGCCTACCTGAGAGAAAGGAAACCAGCTACCTGTGAATGTGACTGCTATACTGCTATGATATAGAATACTGCATATCCAGAGGTGACGGATTATACAGGCGACCAAAGGCTGCTGATACGACAAGGGTCTATATTTATTAGCTTTTGGAGGACTAATATCTCATATGGAAATCTCATACGATAACAGGCGGCTGGGATTTGTCTCTTTGGCTTCTGAAGAGTTTCGATAAGGACAGTCTTTGGCAAGGCAACGAGCTTCTTCTTCTGTAGCTGTAGTCCAATTCTGGGCAGCCCGTTGAACCAGAAGGCAGCTTCTCTGTTTTTGTTTTGGCCACTCACACCAAGCCATTGCACGGCATATGCTGCTTTCACAGACTTTAATTAACCTCATCCAAGAGACACACACACACACACACACACAGGAAAATAGGGAAGACTAGATATGCATATGTGTAGGGAAGCAGCCTCACTTCCTGTCATTAAAAAATTGCTGGTTTGAATGCAACTGCAAAAGATAAGAAAAATAGACAAAGACGGTGGAAAGGAAAAAAAGCGTGTGTGTGTAAATGAGGGCTAGACTTCCTCTCTCTCCTTGTATCAATGATAGTGTTATAATGGGTCCATTAAAATAGCCTGGGTTCCTTTACCTCCTCCTCTATATTTAACTGTCCGCCATCCCGTGGGAGCAGGGAGGTATATGCTCTCATATTACTCTACGCTACATTACACACATTCATTATGTGCTGAGTAGACACCCCTGGCTCCCAGGAGCACCCATAAGTGGCCATATTATTCTAAATCACAGGTTTCACGCCACGGGAGTGAGGATGGAGGAGGTGAAGGAAGTAGGAATAGGAAGAGGGGCCTGGCTGACTCAGGGAAAACAGGTTGAAGACGTGGGCGTAGAGGCGAGAAGGGGACACACAGCGGCGGAGCGCGCAACCTTGAAGCCACGCGGCTCCTGCATGAGAAAACCAGCCGTGTTGTTTTGGTTTTGTGAACAGGTTATTTCAGTTCCCGACACCTCCTGACTGGTTAGCAAACGTGTGAATGATGCGTTTGTTGTCCTCGTGTTCCCCGTTTGTCTGACTGCGACACATGACGGCACGAGAAGAAAGAAACTTCTCATTCATACGCGAATCATTTACCAGTTTTACAGCAGTGGAATCTGAGTGGCCTGGCTTCGTGATAGCACGGCAAACATCTTTCCCACACTGCCCTCTCTCTGTTGGCCTTGCATGTGTACATCTGTGTGTGTGCTTCCTCCTCATTACAGCCACGCTAATTACACTCTCATTAATGTAATTAATATTCACTGATCCAGCTCCCACTAGTCACAACATCAAAACACAGCAGCGCGGACTGATTAACACACATACACATGTACACAGTGTCCACAGATGAATACACACAGGAGCTTTATATAGAGAGATCAGCCGTTTACTGATGTTAATGCGTGAGGATGCTTGTGATCTTGTAATGCTTAGGCTAGTTACTCTAGTTAGAGGAGTTGGAATCTGGTCTAATCGGATTGTGATTTTTCAGTTTCAAGAGGTTAGCGGTGTTTAAAAGACCGCTTTAGGAGGGATGACTTATGCAGTTTGGACATGCTTACAACAACACGCGAACTTACCGCATGGCTCTCAGTGCAATTTTGTACGCCAGTTCAGCGTCGTGAGGTAGGAGAGAGGTGAAGAGATAGCGGGCAAAGGTATGCATGGGAACACTCTCTCTGTGGACAATCTCTCCAAGGCCAGAGTACGGGCCAGCTGCACAAAAAACAGAAAGCAAATACACACGATATTAGTGACAGAGTCAAAGAAATTCACCAATAAAACAGAAATTTGTTTAATTTCATGGTGTACGCAGCATAGATGAACAATAAGCAGCAACTAAGTTTATACTTTGTTGTGGTTTTTCTATTGTTTACTGCGGAGTGACATGTCTGGTCTACTCCTTCCAGTCAGGAAGGAGCAAAGCCACGCGGCATTAACACAAACTGTGACGTCAAAAACCATATGGTCGTGTGTGCAGACTTGGCCTCATGCTCTCCCTCTTCCCTCCCCCTCTTCCTGCTCTCCCCCTCATCTCTAGTGGGTTATTTTAAACCTCAACAGGCTCCTAAGCCACAGACCACATCACACAGTGGCGCGGCTGGATCCTTCAGGGGCCTGCAGAGGCCTCGGAGCCTGGTGCTCTATTAGCAATGGAGCCAGAGGTGGGTGGTCGCACCAGAGCGGAGGAAAACCGGGGTTTGGGTTAGAACTGGAGTGGGCCGCTCCCTCCAGGATGTACCACTTCCCCCTTTTCCCCTCCTTCTCCCTTTCCCATAACCAAACCTCATTCTGCTCCAGCTCTAGTCCTGTAAATGTACACACTGTTGTGTGTGCACGTGTACCCCTGGTGTTACTGTGTAAAGAGCTGACTTTGGGCTCTCCCAAAGTGGCTCAGCCTCTATTTGTACCACAAAAAGATTGGATAATAAATAGTGAGACAGAGTCCAATGTGTTATTTCCTGTACAAATCTGTGGGCATCGGGGAGGAGGTGTGTCTATCTAAAGTTTGTATTTGTAGAGACTTGGAGATGTAGTGAATTGAAGGGGCAGTAAAGGTGAAATATCATTTGTCCGCTGCCTTACCCTCTAGCAGAAAGACGGCCTGTTTACGGAAGATTTTGACCAGGGAGTCTTCCAGTTCCACTTCCTGCAGCTTGGCCAGGAGTTGCTCCTCATTGCGACACACCTTCTCTTGAGCATACAGCCCGTCAGGCATCACCCGCTGCTGGCCCAAGCCGATCAGAGCCGTCTCCACTGCCAGAGCCATGTACGATTCACCGTCTCCCAACAATCGCTGCACAGGCATTCGCTGGAGGTCTGCTCTGCTCACAACACTGGAGCAGTCTGTGAAGAAGAAACAGAATAGAAAACAGAAAGATGAAACAAAAGACGTGAGTCATAGGCGGTATCTTAGTTTTTCCCTGTAGTTTGAGACACTAGATGACGAATCTGTCTCCTATGGAAAATCACTGTGTCAGTCACGTAGTAGTGGTTTGAAAGTAACCAAAAAAAAGATCAGCGCCTCAGGAGCGTTCCTAAGTTCACTTCTCTACCTCGGAGGAGAGGACTATTTTTGTGCACAGAGGAGGCGATGAGGGACAGTGCGATCACTGAGTGTAAGAGAAGAGGACTTTCATTGGGATATATTCTAAACATTCGACATAAAGTTTTATTCTACTATTATCATGTAATCATCTGATTATGTGTATAAATGTATTGTTTTAAGTCAGAAATACCTGAGAGGTCTAAGCAGATGTTGGAGCCTTCCTCTCCTACTCGTCCCGACTCTGTCAGGGTGCTGAACAGGGTACCGATGGGATCCAGTGGGTGCCCCACCCAGCCCTCCATGTTGGTTATGGAGGTATGGCCTTTACTAAGCAACTCTAAGGCAAGACAGAACAGATAAAGACACAGTTTAACAAAGGGGTCTGACAGTACACATTTTCTTCAGAATTACTGCCCTCACCAAACAGCAACAACTGGAAAAAGACAAAAAAAAATCAGTAATATAAGTAACAAAATAAATAAATAACTGACTTGAAGAAAAAAAAAAACACAAATGGTTTCCTCTTTATTATTGGCAAAGTTTTTAATTGAAAGTCTTTTGTCTTGTCTTTTACTTTATTTTCATATGAAATTACATACGAGCTATGAGCGAGACCTACGTTGAACGTATATTTATGAGAGTGCCTACATGTTGAAAAGGACAAAAAAGCCATTTAAATGTAACCTTTCTTATGTCGGCGGAAGTGCTCCAGTTGCCTCTGCTGTTGTCGCCGCAACGTGTTCACCACAGCAATTGCCAATCGTAGTGCTTCTCTCGGGTAACCGTGTGAACGCAGAGCATCCACCCTGGCACAGGCAGTCGGGACATGTTCTGAGAAAAAATGCAAATACTCCATCATGCTGTGCGGTGCACTCCTGCCACAAACTAGTGAGCACTTTTACACACAGACTCACCGTGCCACAAGGGCCAGCCACGTGAGTCAAACAGGGAGCCCTCCTGGTTGTCATGGTAACAGTAGTTGGCATAAAGGTCACTGGCGATAATGTGCTGGAGGTGTCGGTCCTGCCAGTGCAGGTCACAGGCCTCGATGGCCCGTGTGAACACAGTCCTGTGGGGGCGCATCTCTGCAGGAGGAGAAGTGAGTGGTGAGTAGGAGTGAGGAGCATTTGATTCTTCATCACTTCTATGTGGTGAGAAAACGTCAGGTAGAGCCCACCTGCATGGTCGTTTGATTGCTTTTTGTCTTATAAACCGCAGCATTTTAAACTATATTAACATCAAGTTACGGTTTGAAAGTTAGCATCATTACTGTCACCTGAAACACTGGCAGCCTGGAGGGCTTAAAGAGGAGACAGCCACGGAACCACGGCTTTTTCAGTGAATGGGCTATATGAAATATGACTTATTGAATTGGCTTGTTTTTTGAAGGCAAGTATTGTGAAGCTTGCATATATGCAGGAAACAGAGGTCTCACTCCTGATGAAGTACCCTCCTTACATTATTGTAAAGCACATATGTTATTGACAGACACACAAGACGTGTCAATCTCTGACCTTGGTTGCCATGGGCACCCTGAGGCAGTGAGTGGGTGAGGTTGGGCAGCTCGTTGCCGTGGTTACCGTCCTCCCAGGGGCAGACATCCACGCTGTTCCATCTGCGCAGCTGACGCAGCCATGATGACTTCTGCTCTGGTTTACAGTGAGGGTTCAGTACAATGCACATCCACAGGGCGCCTGGACATACGCACACATCAGAGTGTACACTTCAGTTACCTGCTCCAATTCCTGGAGTGTGGCAATTATGTAAACAATGACGCATGTATATACATAAACACCAAGCAGGATGGAGTGTCTTTTGAGAGTCAAACAAATACGGTTATCTTGAATGATGGAAAGCTTGCAGTACTTTTCAAAGATGTGCAACATCATAGCATTGTTATATTTTATATTCTGCCGCCATCTTGGACTAGAATACAAAACTCTGAAACTGAGAAGTTAACTAGTCCCGAGGCAATGCTGACTGCACACACATCATTTTGGAGTAAATTGGAACAAACAGAATATGAAAAGTGGCTACGTCTCTGGGGGATGCAAGCACATTCAGGGATTTTACTCTCAAGACTGCTTGAGATATGTACACTCTATGGTGTGTGTGTGTGTGTGTGTGTACACACACAGGCATGTGTGCGAAGCTGAAAGAGCTTCGCAGGAAGGACGAAGACAAGGACGGAGACAGAACATGAAGAGAGAAAAAAAATACAAAAGGTACAGAACAGAGGGAGAGCAGAAAAAAGGGAAATAGAAAATGAAATGAGAGCAGAGATGTTTTGGATGAGGAGACATGGGTGAGGACAAGTGAATGAGGCATGGCTTTGTGTCTGGAGGAGAGGAGTAGCTGCAGCTCAAAGAGGAGAAAGACAAAGAGGAGGGGAGAGAGAGGGAGAGAGAGAGAGCAAGAGAGAGAGAGAACGGCGCCGAAAGGCAGCATTCACCACACATCAGGGGGAGTGATAAGGACTTGGGAAGAAGGGTTTGAAGTGTGGACTTCAAAGACACCATGCACACACACACACACACACACACACACTTCCAAAAATACGTGGGATTGAAACAGATGAGATCACTCCGCTGTCCTCACAAAGTGCAGAACAAGACCAAAGGGAGAAACATCATCATCAACAACAACAACAGCAGCAGCATCAACCAAGACATTAGAGGAAAACAACAAAGACAAGAGGCAACATGACTACTGTCCTGGTGATGGGCTTGTTGGTTTTGCGGTTTGTGAGAAAGTGTTTTGCTGTAGGTACAGTACATCTGTCAAAGGAAACTACACACTATATCAAACCCAGTAACAGCACAGTGAGCAGCACTCTGTCACATCAGCTAAATATATAATGCAAAGTGTTGGAACAGATTACAGAAGTCATAATATTTGGGGTTTTGATGAGGCACGATGTGCTGCATTAAACGGCTTGTAATTCACAAAGACACCCTTGCTGAGCTGCCAAACCTACATTAACAGTGTGAGGGAGAGACTGGGATGTCAGCAACGAGTGTGTGCCTATGTGGGCTGTCTCGGAAACAAAGAAAACAAACAAACAAGACAAAAATGTGTGTGCCTTCGTGGCAATGTCTGGGTTCGATCACGCACATCGGTAAATGTTAGAAAAACGCGCGTGTCAGTGTATGTGCGAACATTGTAGGACAGTGTGTGTGTGTGTGTGTGTGTGTGTTTTCCCCTCACCCAGCTCGTCCCAGAGCTGTCTGTACTTGTCGGTCATGGTGGTGCCCTGCTGTCTCCACAGCGCCAGCCGAGGGTCGGCCATGAACTGTTCTGTGATCAGTGTTAACATCCTCGCTCCGTTGGAGTCACGCATCTTCAGCATCTCCCTCACCTACAGGAGGAGAGAGGAGGAGACAGGGAGGGCGGTTACGTACAGGCCCACATGCCAACAGCACAGTTTATACAAAAAAGATGCACAGAAGGCTATAAACACACACTAAGACAAAGCAAACAGCTTTCCTAGGACAGGCTTATCTACCACGTAGCTTATGGAATTACAAGCAATTAAATGTGGGAAAAAGGAAACGCTATAATCCCTAAGGGGTTAGAAGAACAGGTCTGTGTCCACTAGCTATGGCTACATCAGTATATGTCTGTAGTAGTCGGTTATTATATCCGCTCCAAAACTGAGCACATGCAAGTAAAACAACTAAAGCTCACTGAAGTCTCAAAAATCCCTGTCGCCCAGTCCTGGCTTCCTTTCAAATCTCGTTTTACCCCTTTACAACGCCTGTCCTTGTCTTTTCTTCTTCCAATTTCATCTGGAGTGAATAATTCCCATTCAAACTAGTTTCACGCTGCCTAAATAGTTTGGTAGTCTCAAGAAATATTCCTCAAGGACAAAGACAATGAAACTGTATTTGACTGTAAAAATATAAATAAACTTACATGGCTAAATATTTTTATTAAAATACCGAACCTTCCTCCTTTTTACTATAGAGTGAAAAAAAAATACAAGAGTGGAAGCACAATACAAAAATCTACATGAACAATGCAAACACTCACAGACAGTGGTTAAACCGTTTTATCTTTTTATCTCAGATGCACAACCAGCAGCTGAGATTTCTCCTTATTTTCTCTTCACTCTACTGTATGTCACTAGAAAAGCTAATCATAGGAGGGATATGTTTACTATAAACTATGACGGTCAGCACATCTTCCTCTTGTAGCCAGAAAAAAATGTGTTGTGTGCGTAGCGATATCAAATCCAGGTTAATATTTGTTTCTTAAAAAAAGACCCTTTCAGTAAAAACCAGCGGCAAACAAAGACAGCGGCACCTATGTGTGGACACAAATGTGTATTTTCTCTCTGGCAAAAGGAGTGACAACATTTATTCACAAATGCACACCACAAAAAAGCCACAGACACAGGAGCCAACACAAATGCATATACAGTATGTGTGTTCTCGTAATTTGAGCCCAGCTTCGTGTATGTGGGTGCATAAGTGTATATGTGGCTGCCGGTGGGTGTGTGTACTGAAAAGGATATAAAAGGCATCAAAGAGCACAAAGCTGAGAGAGAGGCATTCTAAAAGCCGGGCAGGGTGGATGATAATGGCCTTGACTTGGAGTCTTTACATAGCACACAACACATTAATGCTGGCCGAGTGTTATCAGCGCAATACCGAGCACCACAGCGAACACAACATACACCTCTCAGAAAGTTTTAATTGTGGGTGTAATTAAAGTTGCCCTTCAATTTCTATACCTCTCTTGCTTTGCCTTACACTTTTCTTTTTGGCACATGCATCACAAAGCATACCACCTTACAGTCAAGTTAAAGGTAATAAGGAAGAGCAACTACAGTATCTCTCTCTCACTCTCTCTTTATATATCTATATATATGTATATATA